>CM065809.1:192589500-192937000 GCA_033398695.1 Orobanche coerulescens
GATGGGCAAGTGTGATACTGTGTCTTGTCTCCGGTTATTTTCCTTGGATTCCTCCATTCAATGTTGTTGTACTGGAATGGATTTTTAAATACTCGAGTATTGTATTTCAGTTTCCTTGATGTTCCGGCCTGTGTTGCCGAGGTATTGATTTGTGCAGTGATGTATATGGTTTCATTGGTTATGGTTTTGAATACCATTTGTATCGTCTTTCTTTCCATTGTATGTAGACCTTCTCGGTCAAGTTTATAGTTCCGCGTATGTTTAGCCTTGTGGGTCCCACGGCGGGGCTCACGGCGCTGTAATATACCCTGAATAACTTAGGGGTGTTACACCCATGTATACGGAGTTTAAGAATGTACCATCAATGACAATAATTGGAAGACAATTTTTATATGCTTCTATTGATGGACCTAATGCAAAGAACAGATACTTGAAACGTCCATTGACATCAACAGATATATCTGTGATAGATCCTGACAGCAAGTAACCAATTGATATGTAATCAGTAACCAGTGTATTAGTTTGATTTAGTAACCTATAGAAATGCAGTCTATAACCACAGTAGCAAAAATATATACAAATTTAATATGCATGGTTATAATTTGCAGCATATTAATATTCAAGAGATATGAAGTTACCTGGGTTATTCTTTTCAACCATGTGCAGCCACGAGGGTATCAAGGAGTAATCATGTGGATTTCCGCGCACTTTTGACAATGCTCTTTCCTTGGATCTCCATGCTTTTTGGTAAGAAATAGATATATTGTAGTCATTCATCATGTTCTCTACAATATCTGATGGGGTATATACTTTTTTCAGATTCGTAAATCTGTTTTTATGCATTCACTAACTATCTCACTTGAAGCTTGTCTGTGATTCCCCATCAACATATTTGAAGAACATGTGTGGACATCGTTCATTTTTCGCACTTTGAACATATTTGTGTTCCCTAGCTTTGAGGCTCTTAGCTTCCATTGACAATTTGTATTATCTACACAAACTATTACATAGTCACTTGAAGAAGATCTTTGTACCTTGAACTGCCTGTTTTGCCGTATTGAATGCAAGCTTATTGCATTCATCAACACATCTTTTCTTACATATATTTGATTTTCTTTCACATTTACATTTTCGGCGCTTGAGATGACCTGGTTTTCTTGATCTTCAGTGGAAGTTAGTCGTAAGAGCACACTTTTTTCAGATTCGACTATGTTTTGGGCAACTGTATCAGCATACTATATTCTATTAACTAATGATTTGGTAACTAGAGGAATAATTTCTGAACACTGGTTCATTGGACTAGGCAATTTTTTCTGTATCCTTTCTCCTGTATTTTTAGAGTAATGAATATGATCTTCAGTAGCCATTGTATTTTCTTCAGTGATGTACTTTCCATAATCTGAATTTTTTCTGCACACCTCTATGTAGAATCTCAATGTCGATTCATCTCTTATACTTATTGGGGTATGTTTGGAGTTATGTGAAACTTCATTGTGAATGTGGTGGAGCTTGATATATTCAATGTGGTACGCACTAAATCTTCCATATCTGCAAGTACCTCTGTTTGTTGAATTAATAAGCCACTTACTTTGAAATTTTGTATACACATTTCCATCTATCCAAATACCATTGTAGTATAGAATGATCGGTACCATTTCCATAGTCTGAAATAAAAAAAAAGAATAAAATATTTCACCATTTCATGCAGTAACAAATATTTGATAAGTTTTTCTATAAAATGGTATCTGATTACATTTTTGTTTTTCTTATCCTGTAAGTTCTTTATCTTATTCTTCTTATTTTTAATTTCCAATCATTTTCTAGTCCTAAGTTCAGTAACCAAGTAACAAAGGTCATTTTGATGGGATGAATCTCATGTTGAAGCTACTATTCAACTACATTATAACAAATATAATTCTGTAAACAAGATCTCTTTAAATGGTATCTAATTTTTTTCATTTACTAAATTCAGTAATCAAGTATTTTAAAAAAAAATTGACACATAATTATTGTATCCAACTACAGTATACTTAAATGAGTAACCAAGTATTCATAAAAACCAACATATAATCATGGTATCCAACTAACATCCAACTACAATATACTAAAATCAACACACGTCTTGATGGTAACTACTGATATATAAAGTTTAAGTTGGTAACCAGATTGTCTTAAATGATGTTCAATTATTTGTGTTGTACTACGTTTGTAAATTTTTACATATATGACAAATACATGAAATAATCTGGTAACCAAGGTTCCAATAAACGGTATTCGTATATAAAATACGACTACACTTTAATTTATATATCATAGAAGATTATTCTCCCTTTATTATTGTGGTAACTAATTTTTTTAATTTCATGTCTTGCATTATGTCAATAGAAGAATTGTCAGAATTCATCTACAATTGAAATGAACAGGTAATATAGGAATACAATTGTGGTCAAATTTATTAAAATCCCCCACACCAATTCGATTAAACAGTAGAAATTATTTTCAAAATTCCAAAAAAAAAATTACTTCAAAATGTTACCTGTTTTGCGGAATTTTCTGTATTTTGTAACCCGGATCTTCTTTTTCGAAACGATTTTAAGGAACTGATGATTTCTTCGTATTTTGCAGAACAAAAAACTGTACCTCCTTTTCTGCCTTGTATCCTGTAATTCGTGTTGGCTTCTTTTTCGATCTGATGGAGATAAGAATTGAATCGTATCTAAAATTTTCTTCTTTTTTTGATTATAGGTGGTGGTGAATTTTTTTCTTTGTTTTTGGTAACTGAATCTCTCAGATCGTGCAGAACCCATCGCATCTGAGGAGATGAGGTTTTCCTTTTTCCTGCGAAACGGTTCCTTTATTATTGCAAGGTATCCGTTTTTTATTTTATTTATTCTTTCATTAATTTTTGGATAGTTTTGTAATTATTTCATGTATCTGTTATATATGTAAATACTTACTAATAGTTATATATATATATATATATATATATATATATATATATATATAAAGAACCCTATAAATAACTAAATAAGGACGCGCTCCACGGCCCATTGTTATCTTGTTCGACAGTGGTAGATGAGTTGTTGGTTTATATGTAATCGAGGAGTATTTGCAAAAAAAAAATAAAAAATACTGGCACTTTATATTAAAAATATTTTTTACTTTATTTATATTTCAAAAAAGTGCTCATCGCTATGCATCACCGAAATGCTTGGGGACATCCACAATTTTTTAAATTCTTATTTTGATATTTGCATAACACTACTATGAGAAATTCACCTGTAAAAATATATCAGCCTTAAACCCGACTCCCGAAGCGAATTGTTATATTATGGACTCAAATGGATAATATAATATAAATCGTGTTGGAATCGTTAATGATTTTAATTTTATTTTTTAAAATTAAATATCATAGGATCGATCTACGTTCCGAGTAGATGATCGTGGTATATTCACTTTCTCTAAACCGATTCCCGGTGAGTGGGAAATAGTGAATTAAAATTTCACTTAATTGTGAATTAATAAGGGATGGAATCCCACATTGAATAATGAACCATCATTATTCTAGTATATAAGGAGTTACCTTTATGCATGTAATAATTAATGGCACATGTGTATGGGCTTAAAGCCCACACGCGCGCACACGTGCGCGCCGCCGCCGCCCGCCTCGCCTCGGCCTCGGCCGCGAGCTGCGAGCCGCGGACCTTGGGCCTTTGTTTGAATTTCGTAACCCTTGCCATTTGTTTGAATTTCGTAACTCCTGACCATAATGCAGCATAAATGACTGCATTATGATAGCCATTAGTGGCTGTATTAATCCTGATCCCTGCAGTGTGAATGGCCTATAAATAGGCATACATCCCTCTGCATCAGTACATGCAATTTCGAACTGAGCATAAACATACAGTTTTTTTATCATCCTCTGCATATCATCTGTCGGAGCTCTGTCCTCACCTCTTCCAGTTCGCCGGAGCTCGTAGGTCTTGTGGTGCTACTACCTACGAGACGTTGCCGTTTTATCTTTGGGGGCGACACGTCAGAACCGAGAGCACTACCGGGGCGTATTTCGTCTTGCGGATAGAGGATTCCTCGACTCGACATTACTTTACGGTTTTATAATTTATTTTCTTGTATTTTCAATTCTGTTTCGAGTTCTGTAATTTTCTTCTTCGCTGAGTCCTGTAGTTTCTGAGTTTCGAGTTGTAATTTGTTTTTTCCAGTTGTATTTTATTTTTCGCCCAGCAAGTTTGTAAAACAGATAAATTACCAACAAGCGCAAGACGAAATATATACTTGCTGAATCCTATAACTGGAGATGACGACTGCTGCTTCCACCGACTCCAACACCGCCGCTGCTTTTGCCTCCGCGACCGCCGCTTCGAACGTGGCAAACACAATTGCCGCAACCTTGTCCAAAGATGATGAGCTCGACTACCTCAAAGAACAACTCCATGGGTGTTTTCGAACCCCTTTCTGACTACCGGTGGATCCACCTCGAGTGGCACCGTTGGTTCCACTTTTAGTGGTACCGTGGGATCCATGTTAGGATCTAGTGTTGGAGCCTACGGGTTCAACACGAGTGGTTCCTTTTTTGGAACAACCTCGGGGCCTAGGATGATGCCTACCGCCGAGAAGCCACCAAAGTTTGGTGGTGCCGACTTTAAAAGGTGGCAACAAAGATGTTGTTCTCTTTAACAACATTGGGGTTTGGTAACTTCCTTAAGGAAGATGCGCCACGGTGCCAAATGCTCAAGAGACTAGTTTTACATCCATTGCTTATGACAACTGGCACAATGGAGACTATCTTTGTAAAAACTTTATTCTGAATTCTTTAGAAGATAGTTTGTACAATGTTTATTCTGTTGTAAACACATCAAAAGAGATGTGGGAGGCACTTGAAAAGAAGTACCGTAGTGATGATGCAGGTACAAAGAAATTTGTAGTCGCCAAATATTTGGACTACAAGATGGTTGACTCAAAACCAATCATGGAACAAGTGCAAGAGTTCCAACTCATCGTTCATGATGTCAATGCCGAAGGAATGGCCCTACCGGACGCTTTTACCGTTGCAACTGTGATCGAAAAGTTGCCCCCCAGTTGGAAAGACTTCAAGAGCTACCTTAAGCACAAGCGAAAGGAGATGACTCTTGAAGACTTGATTGTGAAATTGCGCATCGAGTCTGACGTGCGCAAAAATGACCACAAACCAAAAGGCCTGATTGATGCTAAGGCCAATCTGTTGGAGCATGGCGGTCCCTCCAATAAAAGGGCTCGCCCAAGTGTCCAAAACAAGAGCAAAGGGAAGCAACCAGTCAAGAAGTTTGATGGTGATTGCTTCAACTGTGGCAAACATGGGCATACGGCGAAAGACTGTCGAAAGCCGAAGGCCAACAAGAAGAAGAAACATGTTACCAACATCGTCGAGTCTAACGGCGGATGGAAAGAGGATGACCTTGCTGCTGTGGTCACCGAAGAAGTCAACCACGTTGAGAACCAAGGTGGTTGGTACGTCGACACCGGTGCGACCGCCCACGTTGGTGCCGATAGGAGCCAGTTTAAGAACTATCAAGCCGTTGAGGGAGGAAGCTCAACATGGGGAATCCGGCTTCATCCGAAATTATCGGAGTTGGAGAAGTGGACCTCAAACTCACGTCCTACAGACACTCACCTTGAAGAATGTGCTTCATGTTCCTGGATATGAGGAAGAATCGATCTCGGGCTCTATACTAGTTAAAAAGGGGTTTAAACTAGTGTTTGAGTCGGATAGAATTATCATAAAAAGTTTGATAGGTTTCTTGGTAAGGGTTACCTCACGGAGGGACTCTTTAAACTTAATGCTTTGGCTAAACGCCATGTAACCAAGTCCAAGAATGCTAATGAAAATGTTACCGCTTCCTCTTACTTGATCGAGTGTTTCGATTTATGGCATTGTAGATTAGGTCATGTGAATCTAAATGCTATAAAAAGATTAGTAAACTTAGATTTACTAAAATTAAATGAAGTCAATACTCAAAACAAATGTGAAATTTGTGTTGAAGCAAAAATGACGAAACTTCCGTTTCATTCGGTAAAACGAAACACACAACCCTTGAATTAATTCACAGATGTGTGTGATTTAAAGTTTGTGCAAACTAGAGGTGGTAAGAAGTACTTTATCACTTTTATAGATGATTGCACAAGATATTGTTATCTTTATCTTTTGAGAAGTAAAGATGAGGCTATTGAAGCTTTTAAGAACTTCAAGAATGAAGCCGAGAATCAATTAAAGTCGTATTAAGATGGTTCGAAGCGATAGAGGTGGCGAATATGTAGCCCCGTTTGAGGAATTATGCAACGAAAGTGGTATAATTCATCAAACAACGGCTCCATATGCACCACAATCTAATGGCGTTGCCGAACGTAAGAATCGAACCCTTAAAGATATGATGAATGCCTTATTGATTAGTTCAGGTTGCCCGAACATGTGGGGAAGTCATCTGACCCAACTACATATTGAACAAGATTCCACGCAAAGGTAAGGATATTACCCTTATGAGTTGTGGAAAGGTAGAAAACCTTCATACAAATATCTCAAAGTGTGGGGGTGTTTGGCTAAGGTTGAGGTACCTCTACCTAAACAAGTTAAAATCGGACCTAAGACGGTCGATTGTATCTTTATTGGGTATGCACTAAACAAGAGTGCCTATCGGTTCGTTATCCACAAGTCAAGTTCCTAAATGACTGTGGGAACAACAATTGAATCAAGGAATGCTGTATTCTTTGAAAACATATATCCTTGTAAGGATAATGATAAAGTTGAGAACAATTCTAGCAATAGAGTTGAAGATGAAGGAACAAGTTCAAAACCTGTGGATGTAAATCCAAAGTCACGTAAGCGATCGAGATCTAATCTGGAAGATGTAGAACCGAGACGTGGTAGTAGGGTTAGGACACCAAAGACATTTGGACGACTACATAGCATTCATGTTGGATGAAGAACCAACGCCGATTAAAGTAGCTTATGCCGCAGACGGGTTGCTCGAAAGAAGTTGTTCAGAGTGAAATTGACTCAATTTTACAAAACCAAACTTGGGTTTTGGTTGATTTACCTGAAGGTTGTAAGCCCTTAGGATGCAAATGGATCCTTAAAAGAAAGTACAAGGCTGATGGGTCAATTGACAAGTATAAAGCTCGTTTAGTAGTCAAAGGTTTCAAACAGAAGGAAGGGTATGATTTTTTCGATACCTATTCACCTGTAACGAGAATTACATCTATTCGAGTGCTTCTCGCGATTGCTGCTTTGCACTATCTTGAGATTCATCAAATGGATGTTAAGACTGCATTTCTGAACGGTGATCTGGATGAAGAGATCTATATGGAACAACCTGAAGGGGTTGTTGTACCTGGACAAGAGAAAAAGGTATGCAAACTGGTTAAGTCCCTATATGGATTGAAACAAGCTCCACTACAGTGGCACTTGAAATTTGATAATGTAATGTTATCAAATGGTTTTAAAATAAACGAGTGTGATAAATGTGTTTATATTAAGAACACTAATAACGGTTATGTTATTGTGTGTCTTTATATAGATGACATGTTAATCATGGGTAACAATATACAAGTGATTAACGATACTAAGAACATGTTAAAAAGAAATTTTGACATGAAAGACATGGGGATAGTCGATGTGATTCTTGGAATGAAAATTTTGAGAAAATCAGATGGAATCATCTTGACACAATCTCACTATGCCGAGAAAGTTCTCAAGAAGTTTAATGCTTTTGATAGCTTGCCGGCTAAGACCCCAATAGATTTAAATGATCACTTGAGCAAAAATCGAGGGGACCCCGTTGCACAAGAAGAATATGCACGAGTCATTGGGTGTTTAATGTATCTTACAAATTGCACTCGACCCGATTTAGCTTGCGCTGTGAACAAATTGAGTCGTTACACGAGCAATCCAAGCAAGGAACACTGGAAAGCTCTCGTTAGAGTTTTGAGGTACTTAAAGTATACTCAGAACCTTGGACTACACTATTCGAGATACCCCCCGGTACTTGAAGGGTACTGTGATGCGAATTGGATATCCGATACGAAAAGTTAATTTTCGACAAGTGGTTATGTGTTTACCATTGGGGGTGGAACTGTCTCGTGGAAGTCCGCGAAACAAACGTGTATAGCCCGATCCACCATGGAATCGGAATTCATAGCTTTGGACAAAGCTGGTGAAGAATCCGAATGGCTCAGAAACTTTCTAGAAGATATTCCATGTTGGTCCAAGCCGATTGCTGCAGTGATGATTCACCGTGATAGCCAAGCCGCTATTGGTAGAGGCGAAGTAACGTGTATAATGGAAAGTCTCGACATATTCGTCGACGCCATAATACCGTGAGACATTTGATCAAAAATGGGGTTATCTCTATTGACTATGTGAGGTCAATGGATAATCTAGCGGATCCGCTAACCAAAGGGTTAAACCGTGATCAAATGAATAAATTGCTAGAGGGAATGGGTTTAAAATCCACAAATGGAGAATTATCATAGTGGTAACCCAACCAAGATGATGGAGATCCCAAGAACTTGGTTCAATGGGAGAACTAAACTATGAGAGTTCGTGTAAAACACTCATCTAAGTTTATTCCCTATAGAGCAATTGAGTGTTGAAAGCTTGCCTAGTGGTGAGGTTAAGTCTATGACTTTTAATGATTCCTAAAGACCTCAAGGAGGTTGAGTATGGCAAGATACTCGGTAAAGAATCACCTATATAAGTGAGAAGTGGGGGCCGCTTCATGAAATACACTTATGAATCCAAAGGGGTGTCGAGGCCCGCAAAGGACACAAAACGTGAGAACCGATGAGGTTGAGGTGTTCAAGTGTTAGCACCATTGTCTCGGTGCCGTGTGGGGAATAGTTCAAAGCATCAAGCCACTAATCCGCCTGTGTACCCGATGATGTTAACTATGGAAGGTTCAAAGTCACGAACTACCTATCCTTATACTTTAACGCCTCTTGAGGACTGAGCTTGAGTCTACATATTGCATTTGGGCTATTTTCACTCATGTGGGGATTGTTGGAATCGTTAATGATTTTAATTTTATTTTTAAAATTAAATATCATAGGATCGATCTACGTTAGAGTAGATGATCGTGGTATATTCACTTTCTCTAAACCGATTCCCGGTGAGTGAGAAATAGTGAATTAAAATTTCACTTAATTGTGAATTAATAAGGGATGGAATCCCACATTGAATAATGAACCATCATTATTCTAGTATATAAGGAGTTACCTTTATGCATGTAATAATTAATGGCACATGTGTATGGGCTTAAAGCCCACACGCGCCGCGCCGCCCGCCGCCGCCTCGCCTCGGCCTCGGCCGCGAGCGCGTGCCGCGAGCCGCGAGCCGCGAGCCGCGTGCCGTGGACCGTGGACCGTGGACCTTGGCCTTGGCCTTGACCTTGGTCTTGGACTTGGATCTTGGATCTTGGATCTTGGATCTTGGCAATTAGTCTCGTATGTGCACATAAGGATGTCCAGGTACATCCGTCCGATGGTTAAGGACCTGAATACAGTCCAGGTGCGTCCTAACTGTTCAAATTCAGTCCAACCCGGAAGTAACCTCCCAGGTGTTATGGGGAGGAGTTAATGGCAGGTTTGAATTTTGTAACCCCTGCCATTTGTTTGAATTTCGTAACTCCTGACCATAATGCAGCATAAATGACTGCATTATGATAGCCATTAGTGGCTGTATTAATCATGATCCCTGCAGTGTGAATGGCCTATAAATAGGCATACATCCCTCTGCATCAGTACATGCAATTTCGAACTGAGCATAAACATACAGTTTTTTTATCATCCTCTGCATATCATCTGTCGGAGCTCTGTCCTCACCTCTTCCAGTTCGCCGGAGCTCGTAGGTCTTGTGGTGCTACGAGACGTTGCCGTTTTATCTTTGGGGGCGATACGTCAGAACCGAGAGCACTACCGGGGCATATTTCGTCTTGCGGATAGATGATTCCTCGACTCGGCATTACTTTACGGTTTTATAATTTATTTTCTTGTATTTTCAATTACATTTGAGTTACGTAATTTTCTTCTTCGCTGAGTCCTGTAGTTTCTGAGTTTCGAGTTGTAATTTGTTTTTTCCAGTTGTATTTTATTTTTCGCCCAGCAAGTTTGTAAAACAGATAAATTACCAACAAATCGTTAGTAATATACAACAAATAAGTGTTATGAATTTAAAAGGGCATATTTTTATATTTATTAACTTATCTCATATATACTCATCATGAAGCATCATGAACTCGGGCCGTGATATAAATTTTTCCCACAGAGTTATACTATGATCCCGAGTTAATGATGCAATATTTATGTCATTCATTTATTTATTATACGAGGCATTATCCAATCCGTGCGATGCATGGTATTTGGTTGAATATCTACGTATTTTGTACGTAATGTTGGGGCAGACGGTTGAATGAGCAGATGGTAGAATTTAAATGCCTTTTAGAGAAGTTTATATATTTTTTTATTATTATTGTTCTTTTATTTTAGTCTATGCAATTAGTTATATAAAATGAGGTTTTACTAACCCGTATGTTGCTCCGGGGTTGTTTTTGGTTTATTCAACTCGTGCGATGCACCGATTGTATCTAAGATTTCATAGCTAAAATTTAACCATCTTGTAATCTATACTATCATTTAAAAGTTCATTTTAATCACCTTGTGTATTAAAAGGTGCACGTGTTTTGTACGTAATGTTGGGGCAGACGGTTGAATGAGCAGATGACAGAATTTAAATGCCTTTTAGAGAAGTTTATATGTTTTTTTATTGTTATTGTCCTTTTATTTTAGTCTATTTAATTAATTATATGAAATGAGGCTTTACTAACCCGTATGTTGCTCCGGGGTTGTTTTGGGTTTATTCAACCCGTGCGATGCACCGATTGTATTTAAGACTTCATAGCTAAAATTTAACCATCTTGTAATTTATACTATCATTTAAAAGTTC
Source organism: Orobanche coerulescens (assembly GCA_033398695.1). Taxonomy (NCBI): domain Eukaryota; kingdom Viridiplantae; phylum Streptophyta; class Magnoliopsida; order Lamiales; family Orobanchaceae; genus Orobanche; species Orobanche coerulescens. Next base: position 192,600,491 of record CM065809.1, read on the forward strand.
ATTTTAATCACCTTGTGCATTAGAAGGTGCATTTGCATTGTGATGTTTATCATAACTTTTGTATTTAAATTAGTTTATTTACATTAAAAGTTACAATTAAAATAGTCTCTTCATATATTTACAATTAAAAGTTACAATTAAATCCCCCTTCCACATTAAATTAAGGGGGATAAATATTATATAGTATAGATATATAAGAGATAAATAATGATCTCATCGGCATATTCACCCCCCTTCTGTTTTATATTAGGGCGAATTATTTCAATTACCCCTTAAATTTGGTCTAACTACAGATTTCACCCCACCAATTCTTAAATTACATATTACACCCTATAATATATGTTGGGATCATAATCAACCCCGAAAGTCAACCTTTCCGTTGACATGGCAGCACCTTTTGCTGTTTTGTCAAGAAAAGTTCAACATATTTACGAAAATGCCATTGAGTTATTTTCTTTTTGTTTTTCTTTAACTCTGGTAATTGAATTTCTTTTCTTTTCTCTTTTTTTTTCTATTTACTTTAAACGGTAACAAACAATTGGGTATTTATGGAATTGATCATGTGTATTCCAGGAGTTAAATATAATTGTATTTTAGTCAATTTTAGCGGTTAGTTAATTGATGCAAGTGGATATCACGTGGGGCGATACTGTAATTGAGCTACTATATTCCAGGGGCTAATTGTAATGATTTGAAATTTTGTTTGGCATACTAGCCGTTTGTTACTTTTTTTTTTTTTTTTTTTGAATTTTTTGGGGTTAAATACCCATTTTCACTCAATTTTGTCACTCTCCTCCATGTTCTGCACACTTCTTCTCTAGCTTCAACTCAAATGGCCATTTACGTTTTGTATTGTTGGTCCAGGCCCCAGGGCCAGGCATTGCTGATGTGGGTTTTGAAAAGCCCAATTCCTTGAGGCAGTGGCAGTCTGTTGGCCATCCTCTAGAACCTGGAGTTGAAATGTCAAATATACTTTTTTAGCGGGTACCGGGAGATGTAAGGGTTTAGTTGGAGCTGGACACTTGAACCCGAAATCTCGATCCCGTTCCGACCCCGTCCCGAAAACTAGCGGGACGGGACGGGATAGTTTATTAAAATAACAATCACATCCCGTCCCGTCCCGCTCTGTTACTATTCAAATGGGTCGGTGTGGGATCGGGACCGTCCCGATCAATCTCGTTCCGTCCCGTAATATTTAATATAATCAATTTTTTATATATCTTTTAAATACGTAAACCCTAAATTGATGTATGATGTATGAAACATCAAAGTTTCAGTTTTAAATTTTCAGTTTTAAGTTGATGTTTTCTGCACTTTCAATTTGAATTTTATCTTCACGTGTTGATTTTGATGTAATATGCACTATGCATTTGGATTATTGATCTATTGTCCTTTGTGCGTGTTTACGTTACTATCTATTTTGTTGTGTATTTTTTAAGTTTTTAATGGATATTGAGAGTCACTTTTTTTAATGACTAATTTGGATTTTTTTTTTTAATTTCTACCTCATTCATTTGATAATCCTAAAATTTATAATTGTCTCATTCGTTTTTTCACAGTTTCTGTCAAGGTCAATAAATGTGCGGGATATCCCGTCCCGTCCCGGCCCCGACCCGAACCCGAACGGGATCGGGACGTGCGGGATGAATTTCAAAATACGCAATCCCGTCCCGTCCCGTCCCGGTAATTTATTTTCGGGACGGGACGGGATTCGCCCAATCCCGACCCACCCCTAGGTTTAGTTGGGATTTATAATTTTCCTTTTCTTTTATTATAAATTTAATTTTGTATTTTTTTAAGTGAGAATCAATTTTTTAATACCAAAAAATTGATAAGTTCTATATCCTCATTCATAAAACTATAAGTTTTTGGTACCATTTTGATTAAAAAGACTAAAATGCCCTCTCTTTTGTTGTATTGTTGACTTCTCACTTTTTTTTATTTATTTAATTTAAACTACTTTTCTTCTCTTTTTTCTTTTTTATTTTCCTCCTCCGATCGATATTAATGTCCAACAACCAAAATTTAACTACAAACATATACATCAAAACAACACAACCATTTTATTTTTGACAAAGGGTCTCTCAAAAAATCTTAGAGAAATCACAAGATTGTTCGAAAATAAAAGTTGACGTTGAAATAGGACTTCATTTGTCGTGCTTCTGAGTTCATAAAGAAGGTATGCATCAGTATTTGAACGATGAAAAAAAAATTCCAGATCTGTTCTTACGGACACGATCACTGCACACGATGGGAAGCCACCGTGTGCAACGATCGTGTGCAACGACCTTGACATCGTGCGCAACACTAACGTGTACATGATCGTTTAACAGGATCGTCTACAATCGTGTGCAGCGTGTTGTTACCCAAAATATTATCCGGAGATAGTATTGCTGGAATGATCGAGTAACAAACAAATGCGAGAACACTTCCGTGGGAAAATAGATAACACAAGATTTGCCGGGGTTGTTAATCCCGGGCTTGAATGCTCTCGCGAGATGTTATTAATAAATATACCGTAGAGTACAAATATTAATGTTAAAATCTATTACAAGGAGTGTAGAGACTTCTAGTTATCTGGGCTTTAGAGCGCGTAGATTGCCGGAAGAACCAGATAGATAAATCTGTGAGTTCTTGCTTGGGAGATATGATGAATTTGTATGAATATCACTATGAATGTGTAAGTGGTTGCCAAAAGAGTCTTTGATTCTCTCTTTTGTGTGTATTTTGCACTGAATTCGTAGTAAAATTCGCGTCCCTTTTGCTGCTGCAGTGAGCTCTCTATTTATAGGGGACAAGGTAGTTGGGGCCCCTCAGGCGATCGCGGGCGACCGCCGTTTTTTATATTATAATAAGGTGGCCGATCGTCCCGTCACGTGGGGCTGTTCCCTTAAAGTCTGGGGCTACTGCTGGAGCCAGCTGTGCGAGCCAATGGGAGGCCAACACGCGTCCTGGGCAGCTGTCTGGGGAGGACCCACTTTGTACCTTTCGGCGGCTTTGTCGGTAGGTGTGGTAGGTGACAGGCTGGGGTCAAAGATCCTGTCTGTCGGTATCCTTTGAAGATCCGCACGTGGGCCACCGCGGTCAAAGATCCTGTCTGTCGGTATCCTTTGAAGATCCGCATGTGGGCCACCGTCCAAGATTCGGTCTTCGACGACTTTGACGGATGCTGGATCCATACGTGGCACGAGATGATCGCCTCTGGTTCGCTCTTTAAAGACGATCGTCAGATATCAGAAGACGATCGCTGGGTACCAAAAGACGGTCGCTGTATTGTGCCGAACTCTAGGAGTTTTTTCGGAGTATGTCTTCCATGGTTGGTTTCTCTGATCGTGATGACGATCGCCTATAGAGGCGTTTTAATCGCCGCACAACAATTGCCCCCCGGCTCGCCTCGATGTTGAAAACACGGGGTGATGTGGCACTGTTGGCGATTGCCAATGTTAGCCGATCAGCCGGTCTGAATTCACATCCGGGCGATCTCCTTTCGCGCCGGGGGCGTCGGGAAATGAAGGCGGGCTTTTTAAAAGTGACAGGGACACGCGTCGCGCCGCTGTTGGGGGAGTCCGACGGTTTGTCAGATTTGTCGGCTGGCGTGCCCTCGAAAAGACGCGTACGCGGGATCCGAGGGCATTTTTTAATGCGTCCCCACGTGACGGTTGCGATCCAGCCCTCGAGATTTCTTCTATTTGCATCTAAACCCCTGCCTCCATCTATAAAAGGGCCAGGGCTTCTTCTCCTTTACTCTTTACACGTCCTTGCATCCATAGCCGAAATTCTGCAAAAATTTCTGGAGCTTCTTGTGCCGACTCTCTTCTTTTTTCTAGGTAAGAAAAAATCAATCTTCTATTTCCCTATTCTCTTTGTAATATGTCGGGAGGATCCAAGACCTTTGAGGCCGGAAGTTCTTCTGCCGCCGCGGTTTCGCCTGACCGGGAGGAGATTCCCGTCGGAGTCGACATGGAGACGGCCGTTGAGGCCATTCGTGCGGGGATTGCACCCGCAGAGCTCGAAGAGCTTTTCAACGAGGCCGCGGTGGCGAAGAGGGCGGCGACGGTGGAGCAGAGGGGCTCGCCGGCGGATGAGGACGAATTGGAGCGGTTGGCTTGGGAGCGAGGGAGTAGGTTCGACCCTGCCTTCATGGCCTTCGCTCGGATGGTGGAGGCGATCGCCGGGCCCTGTCCGGAATTCGATTTCGAAGCTTACTCCGCCGCTCACCCTTACGAACATGTGAAGCGGACGGTTTTTCGGGCCGCTGTCCCGTCTCCGTGGACTCTCGGAAAAATCCGGAGTACGGCGACCGAGAAAGATCTGAGCCGTTGGAGGGCCAAATATCACATCCCCTCTGACGTTTTCTTGCACGTGCCCTCGGAGAATGAACGTGCCGATCAACCGCCTGAGGACATGGTTGCCGTCAACGGGATGATTATGGAGGCCGGTCTGCGATTTCCTCTTCCATTTGCCGTCTCCTACTTGCTGATCGCCTGGAATTTGGCGCCTCTTGGTGGCCGACGCCGAACGCTCTGATTATCTGCACGTTGACACTGTTTGGCGGTCACCGGTTGTTCCGCCTCCTTACCGCGCTGGAGGTGAATTATCTGTTTAAATTGACTGCGCAGAAGGGGTCGATCGACGGTAACCATATCCAAGGCCGAAGAGGGAGAGTGGTCCTCGGTGTGCCGAACAAGACTAGGGGCGACCTGGCTAAATGGTGCTGGGTCGGCGGAGCGTGGCGATCGGCATCGAGTGACAGGCCGAATGAGGAGTTGGAGATCCCCACCACTTTTCGGGAGAGGAATCCGAGTAAGGATTTTAACTCTCCCCTTGATTGAGCTTGTCTTGGACTGATCTAATTTTGTTTTCTTTTTGCAGGACCTCTCGTTCCAACGCTCGGCGATCTCCCTTTCGATTTCTTGATCGTTTGGGAGCGGATTCGTGCCTTGCCGGATTCTTTTATCGACGTTCGCTCGCTTAGTAGTGAAGCTCATCGGATGGGGGCACGATTGTTTTGCTTCCCTCGTCACTTGAAAGTTCCAGGTATGAGTTTAAGTGGTGCTTCCTTGCTTGACGATCGTCTCCAGGAGGTCGTATCGTTTAAGTTGTTTGTCTAACTTGCTTGTACCTCTTCTCTGACAGAGGTTCATTTTCCCCTTTTTGCCGAGCCACCGCCAGAGATAGCCATGTCGAACCCGGGAGTTCTTGGTCGCCTTCACTTGGGTAAGAAGACTGGCCGCGTTCCTGCGACGGCGTCTTGCCCTGCTCCGGCGAAGGGGCCTGCTGATGCGCCGGTCGCCGAACCGGTAGTTGGGGAGGAGGAACAACTTCAGCGCCACAAGAGGCGGAGGCCGGAGGAGTCCCTACCGATTGCTGAGGCGGATGTGTCCATCCTTGAGCCTCCGGTTGCTGCGGCTCCTATATCCGCCATCCCGATGACGGAGCGATCAGGCCCTAGGCCTTCGATGTCCGGCTCTCGTTCATCGGGCGGGCCTACAAAGAAGGTTGCGATCGCTGAAGCGGAAACCTCTCGGGGCAAGCCATATTTTGGTCGCGATCCCGAGCTGGTCAATAGGTAAGAAAAGGGCCAACATTTTCTGAGTTAGACATTCTGAGCATGGTATAGGCTAACTCCTTGGTTTCCTTGGTTTGTGCTGCAGGGTTCGTCTCGCCGATCCGGACGTCGCTCCTATGGTGCTGGACTTTTTGTCGAGTAAGGCTCCGCAACAGTCCCTCGAAGTCCCTTCTTACGTCCGCCAGGCTATCACATCTCTGCCCAAGGCTTGGACGACCGATCTTGACGCAATCGCTCGTCGGCGGTCTGGAGACGCCATGCAGGCGACCGTTGCCCTGGCTCTCCAGACGGCGACGATGGCCGTCCAAGCTGCTAGGGATTTTGAGGGGCGACCCTCCACTGCTCGTCTCCATAGCGACCTCGAGGCCGCCCGAAATAAAAATATCGAGCTTGTCAGCCGGGTCCAGTCTATGGAGAAGGAGTATGAGGAGACGACCAAAAGGGCTAAGCAGGATGTGGACCGATTGAAGCAGGAGCTGAGCCGCTCTAAGGAGGCTGCCGACCGGTCCCGTGATAAGGAGAAGGAAACCCGCCAGAAATTCTCGGCTTCGCAGGAGGAGGCGGCTGGGCTGAAGGTGATGGTGGATCGGCTCAGCGGTGAGCTGGAGGCGGCGAGGAAGGAGCTGGAGAAGGCCAGGGGTGAGAATGCCGCCAAGGTGGTAGAGCTGGCGGAGGCCGAGAAGACGACCACGGATTTGAAAGGGCAGCTGAAGGCGATCGAGGTCGATCCCTACCTCAACGTTGCGCATGTCGGCGAGTTCGCTTATTACTTGGCCTATGCTGACGCTGTTCGAGCCGCTAAAAAGGCAGGGATCGAGATCGGTCCCCTGATGGAGAGCTTCAAATCCTATGTCCTCGAGCATCCTCTGCATCCAGAGTTCTCCTTGCCGATCCTCGACTTTGTCGACCTCGGGATTGACTTGAGTTGGTATACTGGTAAACTCATTCGTCCCGAGGCCGACGGGGGGGCCCAAGCCGATCCGCAACCCGAGGGCGACGACCAGCCGGCGGGGCCTTGAGAGGCATTTTTGTTTTCCTCTGTAACTTGTACTTTTTTCTTTTGTAATGCCTTCGGGCCCCGTAATGTATGAAACTTGCGCTATGAATAAAATGTTCCTCTTTTCATACTGTTTCTTTATATACGATCGCCTTTGAATGTTTGCGTGCAATTTTTACAAGTACGTGTATGATTGCTTTCGACGTTTTGTTCATCCGACCGATCGTCTGAGTGTTGAAAGCATTGATATGTTTTGAATCGGAAATCTTACTTGTAATCTTCGTCGAAGGACCCCGATCGCCCTGCGTGTGTTTGAGCGAAGCCGATCGTGTTTGGGATTAGCTCGACCCATCTCTGCCCCCTTGTTTTTGTTTACACATTGTAAGTAAGGAAACAAAAACTAGTTTGTCTGGCGAGCTATCTTCATTTTTGTCGATTCTGAAGAATCATGTACGGTTGGGGTGTTCGATGGACCGACCTCCCCATTCGTGTCTTTGTGTGCGAGGGATATTGTGTATCCCGCGACTCACTTTTTGTGAGGGTCCTCCGTTTAGGCTACGCCTGCCTTGTGTTAAAACGAAAGACGGGCGATCTTGGTCTGGAGGAGTCCGTGCGTGGAGTGTCGTCGGCTTATTCGACTTCACGTCCGCGGCTTGTCAGCTCTGCTTCCACCTCGGCCCTCCATGAAGATGGCGACCCTCGACGGTGTACGTTGAGACGGGGGTAGTGGCACGTCGCATTGTCCGAGTTCACCATGTTAGATGATGTACCTTGAGGACGTGCGATCGTGTCTACTGATTATTTTGGAGGGTCCTCCGGCTACGCCGGCCTCGTATTTAAACGAAGGGCGGGCGATCTCAGCCGAAAGGAACCTTGCATGGGCGAAGCTGTCGGTTCCATCGACCTCCAAGACCATGGCTGTATTGATTTTTGCCTAGGATCGTCGTGATCAACGATCGTCGGCGGTATGCGATATGCCTGGTGGGGCGATCGCCAGAATAGATGGGATAGGAAAAAATCTTATTATATTCCTTGTACATCATTGAAACTGATTACAAAATTATCACTGGTAGTATTTTTTCAGATGTACGGCGTTCCAGGGGTATTGATCCGGAGTACCGTCAGGACGTTCCAGTTCGTAGGCTCCTTTAGTTAGCCATCTGGATACTCTGAATGGTCCCTCCCAGTTCGGACCGAAAACGCCTGTGTGGGTTTGGATCTTCTTGAGGACGAGATCTCCCACTTGAAACCTTCTTTCTTTGACCTTCGAATTGAAGAACTTCTCGGCTCTCCTTTTGTGGATTGTATTCTTCATTTCCGAGGTCAGTCGTCGTTCTTCGATCATGTCTAGGTCGATTCGTCGGGCTACATCGTTGTCGGTCGTTATCTCCTGTTCGGTTCGATGGCTGAGGACGGCGATCTCTGAAGGTATCACCGCTTCTGTCCCGAAGGCAAGGGCGAATGGGGTTTTGCCGGTTGAATTGTGGGTCGTCGTTCGGTAAGACCACAAAACGTCTGGGAGCTCGTTCGCCCATCGTCCTTGCCTGGATTGGAGTCGTGCTTTAATCGTGTGCTTGAGGATCTTATTCACCGCCTCTACCTGCCCGTTCGTCTGAGGGTGATAGGGCGCTGAGAATAACCTTTTGATTCCCCACTTTTCACAGAATTGCATGACTTCTAGGCCGTCGAATTGTTTTCCATTGTCGGAGATGATGGCACAAGGGCACCGAATCGGCATATGATGTTTTTCCAGATAAACTTGATCACTTGCTCTTGGCCGATCTTGTTGAGCGGTTCGGCCTCAGCCCATTTGGTGAAATAGTCGACCCCTACGATGGCGAACTTACAGCCCCCTGGAGCCGTTGGCAAGGGACCTATAAGGTCGATGCCCCATTGCGCAAATGGCCATGGGCTATACATGGAGGTGAGCTGTTCGGGTGAGAGTTTAATGTTGGGGCCCATTATCTGACACCTATGGCACGATCTGGCATAGGCGATCGCATCTTTCCGAAGTGATGGCCAGAAAAACCCTTGTCTGGTCGTCTTATGGATGAGGGCTCGCCCGCCCGCATGGTTTCCACAAATCCCGTCATGGATCTCAGCTAAAACGAGCCGACCTTCCTCCGGTGTAATACACTTGAGGAGGGGAAGGCTGAAGGATCGCTTGTAAAGCCGGTCGTCCAATAGGGTATATCTGGTCGCACGAAGCTGGAGTTGACGAGCTTTAACACGGTCATCAGGGACCGTTCCGTCCTTTAAGTATTTGATGAACGGAGTCATCCAGTTCTCCTCGGCGATGGCGACCGTGGTAACCAGGCTTCTATCGATCGTCGGCCTAGCTGACCTTGTGATTTGGATATTGGAGAAGTCGGCTGCCCCATCCGATGATGCTAGTTTGGAAAGAGCATCGGCCTGGGAGTTGTGCTCTCTCGGGACTTGTTCGATTAGCACTTCTTCAAATTTTGTGCACATTTCGGCGACCAGCTCTTGGTATTTGACCATCATTACGCAGCGCCTCATATTCTCCCTTGACTTGGTTTACGACCAAAAGGGAGTCCATGAAGATATGAAGGCGACGAACATCTAGGGCGAGGGCTAGATCGAGCCCGCCTACCAAAGCTTCGTATTCGGCTTCATTGTTGGTCGCACGAAAACCGAAGCGCACAGCATTTGTGAAACTCTGACCGTCGGGGCTGATGAGGACAATCCCTGCCCCTGCTCTCGAATTGGTCGCTGAGCCATCCACATATAACTTCCAGGCAGGTCGGCCGACCTGGGTTGGACTGTGAGGGAAAGTTAATTCCACCACGAAGTCCGCCAGAGCTTGGCCCTTGATCGCTGTGCGAGGAGCGTAAGTGATACCATATTGGGCGATCTCCAGCGACCACTTGAGGAGTCGCCCGTTGGTATCCGGTCGGTGTAGGACTTGTCTTAGAGGTAGAGCTGTTAGGACTTCCACTTGGTGATCGAAGAAGTAAGCCCTTAGCTTACGAACACTCATGACAAGGGCGTAGGCGATCTTCTCCAATGGCGTATAACGTGTCTCAGCGTCGTGGAGCGCCTGGCTAACATAGTAGATCGGTAAGTGGGCTTGCCCCTCTGCTCGCACCAGAACGGCACTCAGCGCGACCTCCGAGGCCGCTAAGTAAAGGAATAATTTTTCACCGGGGATCGGCTTTGCCAGGATCTGGGGGTTAGATAGATATTCCTTTATCTTGGCGAACGCTATTTGGCTTTCCTTCGTCCATGCGAACTTCTTGTTCTTGATGGTTGCGAAGAAAGGTTTGCTTTTATCGCCGAGCCGTGATATGAAACGGTTGAGGGCGGCTAGACAACCTGTGAGGCGTTGCACCTGCTTGATGTTTCGCGGTTCTTGCATGTCAAGGATCGCCTGCACCTTGGTGGGGTTCGCCTCGATCCCCCTTTGGCTCACTATGTGCCCCAGGAACTTCCCGGAGCCCACCCCGAAGTTGCATTTCTTGGGGTTCAGCTTCATGTTAAACTTCTCAAGGATGGAGAACGTCTCGGCGAGATCGTTGAGGTGATCTTCCTTCTTGAGGCTTTTGACTACGATATCGTCAATGTAGACCTCCATGGTCTTGCCGATCTGATTAGCGAACATTCTGTTGACTAATCGCTGGTAGGTCGCCCCTGCATTTTTCAAGCCGAACGGCATTCGGACCCAAAAGTATATGTCTTTTTCCGTGTGGAAAGATGTGTGTTTTATGTCTTCCTCCGCCATTGGGATTTGATGATGTAATATCCGGTATTTTTCTTTCCCTTGTATTTTCATTTTTGGTATATTTCTCGGTCATAGTGACCCTCATGTATCTTTCAGTATGTCCTTCCCGTCAATTGTTGAATTGTATTCTCGTTATTGTTCGTTGTTTCAACTTTCCTCACATGAGTTCGACTTTGTTAGATCACCATTAATTTTTGGTGACTCCAAAAATTATAAATCTTTGCAATATTATAGAACATCGAGTTAGCTTTCCAATGGTTCAAACGGTGAGTCAATCGGAGTCCGGACGAGAGAGTTATGGTCGTTTCGCTTTTGGCCGAGCACTTCCAGAGCCTTTCGGCCGATAGGGGGTCGATAGACTCTACCGGCATTCAGTATGGGTATCGGTTGGGCCTATCGGCCGATAGGCTGGCCGATATGTAAATTTCTTCACCTTCGAACTTCGAGGAGCCTTTCGGCCGATAAGGGGGTCGATAGACTCTCTGCCGGCATTCCGTATGGGTATCGGTTGGGCTATCGGCCGATAGGTGGCCGATAGGTTCTCTGTGTTACACTATAAATGTGTTGTTTTGAGCGTGAAGCTCATTTCCTTCCCCATTTTTCCACAGCGTCGCGAGAGAGAAGATATAGAGGGGAGAGTTCTTCATCCAGGGTCGATTTTCATCATTTCTTTTCGGTTGTGAGGCTCGAATAATCAATCTAACGCGTATTCTACGGATCTTAATACTTGAATCACTCAAGGTAATATCTCTTGAAACCCTACCTTTTTGGATAATTGGGGATTTTGGGGTTTTGTCCGATTCTTTCCGTTTCGTTGATGGATTCATGATGAATATGATTATTCTTGTTGGTATTCTTAGTTTCCCTACGGATTCATGGTATATTTCGTGATTTTTACGGAATCGAGAGGGTTCGGTTGTGGTCCGCCCTCGTTGTTGTTTGTATACGAATATACATGAATCGTAGGCGGGTTTCCGGAGTATTCCATTTCCATAATCGTTTAGAAGTGGTTGTGATTGTGCTATTCAAATCGTTAGGTTCATTTCGCCGGTTCCTTGCGGTCGTGTTCAACTCTTCCGCTCCGCTCGTGTCATCGTCTATTTAATCGAGGCAAGTATTTTTGGAAACCTTTAAGCTTAACATGAAATGGTTATGTATATTACTTGTTGTAACTCACCTTGTGTTGGCCGACGGGTCAAGGAGGGAAATCTATCCGCGCCCTGGATTTCACGAGTTTCGTCATTCTTGCCAACTCGTTAGGGTCCTTGCAAGGCCTCGAGTGAGAATGTATCTGCCGCCCTGTTCTCACGGCTTAGCGTGTGCGTGGTTTTGTTTTTCTGTAATTGTAGCTAACTCGTTAGGGTCCCTGTGAGGCCCCGAGTGAGAATGTATCCGCAGCCCTGTTCTCAAGGCTAATTGTTTGACTGTTTATTTTCCGGAAAAAGACATGTCTTGTTTTGGTTTTTGGAATGATATTGGTGCATGTACTATGGAATGTGTAAGCGATTGGTTTGCCTGGATTACTTGTACTAGCGTAATTGCTAACCCCTCTGGGGACCCGTTTTGGGGAAATTCTTGTTATGGATTTCGTGTTATGACTACCCGGACGAGCGAGCACCGGGACGAGACGAGGATGTTGGCCGTGGTCATTGACATGTGCATTTGGGTCTACTTATTTCCTTTGTCCATTTCGATATGGTTGTTCCCACGCTTTAAACTTATAGATTGTACTCGCGAGTACTTAGGCTTTCGTTTCAAACTCCGTATTGTATTACTTTAAATTGTCACGTTGTTGGTTGATGCTTATTCTCACGGTTGTTCGGGCGTATATTTATATGTCATATTATTTAATTATGTATCCTCGCTAACCAAGATGGTTAGTCGAGCGGAGTTTTCCTATTATAGCACGGTAGGTCCCATGTAGGGGTCTACTACAGTAACATATTTCCGAATATCTCGGGGTGTTACGAGAAAATGGTATCGAGCTCTAGGTTTATGGATACCTAGGCTTGTTGGTTATTTGGGTCTAGTCATGTTTTGTTTGCACATTGTCACACCGCCGCAAGATCTCGGTACTTCCGGTGCTCGTAAGTTTTCCTACTCAGTCCTTTTTTTTCTTACATTGTATTTTTGCTTTTAGAGTTGAATTTTCTTTTCCTCCCTTACTCATCATCAATGTACTTCGTTATCTCTTAACACCGTATGGGCCTTGAGGTAACCGTGGTCGTGGTCGTGGTCGTGGACGCGGCCGAGGACGTGGGGCGGCCCGGTGGGCGGCCACGTCACATTCTTCGAGGCCGGCGATCTGGTGACCGTCACATCATGCTTCTTCTCGAGAGCACGCCGATCTTGGTATTGCGGCCGTTATGCAAGAAATGGTTAACTGAGATGGCGGCTATAGCCTGTGGTCGTAACCCGATCGTGTCCATGCTAATCGGGCGGAACGGATCGTTGGCTTCAGGATGTCATCAAGATGCATCCTCCCGATTCGGGAGCTTCGGACCCGATCGGCCGGGAAGGGTGGATCAAGGAGATATCCAAAGTATTCACCGCTACCAATCGCCCAGGGACCGTAAGGTCCTATTGCTCAATATTTTCTCACGGGAGATGCTACGGATTGGTGGGAGGCCGTCGGTCCCAAAGATCATGTTGCTTCGTGGGCCGAGTTTCGGGAGTTGATGAAGACCGAGTATTGTCCGTGGCCGGTCGGACGAGGCTCGAGTGCATGCTTTCTACGATGCTCAACCACGGGATATCCCGTATCTCGTGCCATTGCCGACTTTAACAAGGAGTTGGGTTATGTGAAGACCCAGTTGTCGCCGAGAGCGACAAAATTTTCCATTTTTCCAGAGGATGAAACTGCCCATTCGGGACTATATGTCCAGGCTCGTCTGTACTACCTTGAAGGATTATCGAGTCGAGCTCTTGCTTATGATATGTCGGTGACGGCTAGCGATTTGGCTCGTGAGAGCAAGAAGCGAAGTCGGTCGGAAATTTTTCGGTCCCAAGAGTGGAGGCCGGCGAAATCTCAAGCTACAAATATTTCAACGGGCGGTTCGGCTCGTTTCTCTGGGAGCTTTCGAGTCTTGCCGGAACCTCCGCTCATGAACCCACATGTTTTAAGCGTGGTGTGCGAGCCATAGGAGCCGCGTTGTTCTCGTCCGAAGCTTACTGTCATACTTGTGGGCAGACTAGGCCACAAGGCCCCTTTTGTGAACAGATCAACAGATTCGCGGTGCCGTTCTTCTCACCCGGCACCTATGGAGCCGAGTGTGAACCGTGGCTCGCTTGCTCCGCCGCCTCCACCGAGTGCCGCCGAGGTAGGGGTCGGGTCAGCCCGCTAGGAGGAGCATCCAGTGTCGGCTCGCCACCCGCGTATCTACGAGATGAGGAGGACCATGATCCGGCGGCTCATCGTGGCGACAGTACCGTTCATATCCATTCTCATCTGTCGCTGTGCTTTTTGATTCGGTGCTACGCATTCATTCATTTCTCTAGAGTGTGTACGCCGTTTGAGTCTCGACTGCTTGTCACCTTGTGAGCCTTTCATCGTTAAACTTCCTAGCGGTGATAGAATTGTCGGTGATCGAGAAGTCCGGGACTGTTCTGTGATTATTTGTGAGAGGGCTTGGCTCTCTAATCTTATTGTTGTGGGTATCGAGGGCGAGGATTTAATTCTCGGGAATGATTGGCTCGAGCGGCATGGTGCAATCATGAACTACCGCACGAGGATCATTACCATGTTAGCCGAGGACGGCACTGAACACTCTTTCGCGGGGCGAAAGAGAAACCAGAAGTTTGTTATTAACGCCTTGAAGGCGGTGAAACTCCTGCGAAAGGGGTGTACTGGTTATTGGTGCTACGCCTTGAAGGCGGAGAATGGTAGAGTCGAGTTTTCATCGATTCCAGTCATTAGTGAGTTCCCCGATGTATTTCCTGACGAGTTGCCGGGATTGCCGCCGGATCGTGAGGTTGAGTTTACTATAGAGTTAGAGCCGGGCGCGGCTCCGATTTCGAAGGCGCCGTATCGCATGGCACCTTCAGAGATGGCCGAGTTGAAGAAACGGTTGAGTGAACTTCTTGAGTCGGGGTATGTTCGACCGAGCGCCTCGCCTTGGGGCGCACCGGTCTTGTTTGTGCGTAAGAAGGATGGTTCACTACGTTTGTGTATCGACTATCGTGAACTGAACAAGGTGACCATCAAGAACAAGTATCCTTTGCCGAGAATTGACGATTTGTTCGACCCGATTGCGTGGAGTCTGCGGTATTCTCGAAGATTGATTTAAAATCGGGTACTATCACTCCGGTGAGAGAGTCCGACGTGCGAAAACGGCTTTTCGGACGAGATACGGACATTATGAGTTTGTAGTTATGCCTTTGGGTTAACTAACGCTGGCGGTGTTCATGCGGTTGATGAACAAAGTCTTTATCGAGTATTTGGATAAGTGTGTCGTCGTCTTCATTGTGATATTCTTATTTATTCGAGGAACGAGGAAGAGCATGCCCATCATTTGCGGGTAGTGTTAGACATTTTGAGGACCGAGCAACTCTATGCGAAGTTCTCTAAATGTGAGTTCTGGCTGAAGGAGGTGATGTTTCTAGGTCATGTGATTTCAGCCGAGGGGGTTCGGGTGGATCCACAGAAGATAGAGGCGATTGGATTGGGCACCGCCCAAGAATGTGAAGGAGATCCGTAGTTTCTTGGGTTTGGTGGCTACTACCGTAGGTTCGTCGAGGTTTCTCAAAACTAGCCCGACCACTTACAGTTGCTCGAGAAATCAGAAGTTCGTCTGGACCGATGAGAGCGATCGAGTTTTGAGGAGTCAAGAAGCGTTTGACTTCACCCGGTTTGGCATTGCCATGTGGCAACGAGGGTTTCGCCGTTTTAGCGATGCTTGGTCGTGGTCTTGGGTGCGTATTGATGCGGCACGGCAAGACCATTGCCTATGCGTCGAGACAGCTTGAGGCCGTATGAGCTTAACTACCTACTCATGATTTGGAGTTAGCGGCGGTTGTCTTTGCACTCAAGATTTGGCGTCACTATCTTTTCGGCTCTGCATGTCGATTTTTACCGATCATAAAAGTCTCGAAATACATATTTACTCGAGAGTTGAATATGAGGCGAGGAGGTGGTTAGAGTTGATTAAGGATTATGACCTCGAAATCCTTTATCATCCGGTAAGGCGAATGTCGTGGCCGACGCCTTGAGTCGGAACCGATTGCGTTGCGAACGCTTGAGATCCTTACGTCTCGATCCCGAGCTTCGCGGGCTTTGATTGAGTTTGATATTGGGGTTTTGTTGCACTGGAGTCGCTGTGCAACTTTGTGCTTTGGAAATTTCGTCGTCTTTGATCGATGAGATTAAGCTAAAGCAATTAGAGGATCCGATGATTACTCAAATCCGAGAGAACGTTCTTAAAGGAAAGTCTCCGGGTTTGTGATTCACGAGGATGGCGTTTTGAGATTCAGTCGGCTTTGTGTGCGAGCGATCCAGAGTTGCGACAGTATTTTGCGTGAGGCCCATTCCACACCCTATTCCGTTCATCCCTGGTTCGAGTAAGATGTACAAGGACACGAGGAGGAACTTCGGTGGAATGATATGAAGGGTGAGGTCGCACGGTTTGTAGCGAGATGTTTGACTTGTCACAGGTCAAAATCGAGCATCGAGACCATTGAGTTATTGCGGTCACTTCCCGTTCTAATGGAAATGGGAAGATATATCGATGGATTTCGTTACGAGTTTGCCGAGATCGAGGTCGGGCATGAATATGGTATGGGTGATTGTTGATCGCGACCAAGTCGGCACATTTTCTCGGGCATCAAGGACACTTGGGGCCCGGAGAAGTTAGCTCGTGTGTTTATTGCGCAGATCGTGAGACTTCACGGTACTCAAGTCTATTGTTTCGGATCGTGACGGCCGCTTTATATCGCACTTCGGCGGGCGGTGCATAAGGCGTTAGGTACCGGTTGCGTTTGAGTACCTCTTTTCATCCCGATCGGATGGACGGTCGGAGCACTATCCGGACATTCGAGGACATGTTGCGTGCTTGTGCCCTCGATTGGAGTAGTGATCGGGAGGAGCATTTGCCATTGATCGAATTCACGTACAACAATAGTTGGCACGCGTCGATTCGGATGGCACCGTATGAGGCACTTTATGGGCGACGATGTCGATCGCCGATTTGTTGGAATGAGGCCTCCGATTTAGTCGGGACCGAGCCGGATGTCGTTTTAGAGACGAGGCGGAAGATAGAGTTAATTCGAGAACGGATGTTGGCGCCCAGTCGACAGAAGTCATATGCCGACGTCCGTCGTCGACCTTTGGAATTCGAGGTGGGAGACCACGTTTTGCTAAAGGTGTCGCCGACGAAGGGAGTTTTTCGTTTTGGGAAGAAAGGAAAGCTGAACCCGAGATTTATTGGACCCTTTGAGATTCTCGAGCGAGTCGGTGAATTAGCGTACCGTTTGGCGTTACCTCCAGCCTTGAGTCATGTTCATAGCATTTTTCATGTTTCCCAGTTGAGGAAATATGTTCCGGATCCTAGTCACGTCATCGATTATGGCGAGATTGATATTGCTGAAGATATTACTTTTGAGGAGCGTCCTTTGAAGATTTTGGAGCATCGTGAGAAACGACTGAGGCATAAGACCATCCCTTTGGTCAAAGTTAAGTGGTCGAGACACGGTGTCGAGGAGGCAACTTGGGAAACCGAGGATAGCATGCGTGCTAGGTACCCGGAGTTGTTTGTTTCTTAAGTTTCGGGACGAAACTTATTTTTAGAGGGGTAGAATGTAATATCCGGTATTTTTCTTTCCCTTGTATTTTCATTTTTGGTATATTTCTCGGTCATAGTGACCCTCATGTATCTTTCAGTATGTCCTTCCCGTCAATTGTTGAATTGTATTCTCGTTATTGTTCGTTGTTTCAACTTTCCTCACATGAGTTCGACTTTTTTAGATCACCATTAATTTTTGGTGACTCCAAAAATTATAAATCTTTGCAATATTATAGAACATCGAGTTAGCTTTCCAATGGTTCAAACGGTGAGTCAATCGGAGTCCGGACGAGAGAGTTATGGTCGTTTCGATTTTGGCCGAGCACTTCCGGGAGCCTTTCGGCCGATAGGGGGTCGATAGACTCTCTACCGGCGCATTCGTATGGGTATCGGTTGGGCCTATCGGCCGATAGGCTGGCCGATATGTAAATTTCTTCACCTTCGAACTTCCAGGAGCCTTTCGGCCGATAAGGGGGGTCGATAGACTCTACTGCCGGCATTCCGTATGGGTATCGGTTGGGCCTATCGGCCGATAGGCTGGCCGATAGGTTCTGCTGTGTTACACTATAAATGTGTTGTTTTGAGCGTGAAGCTCATTTCCTTCCCCATTTTTCCACAGCGTCGCGAGAGAGAAGATATAGAGGGGGAGAGTTCTTCATCCGGGGGTCGATTTTCATCATTTCTTTTCGGTTGTGAGGCTCGGATAATCAATCTAACGCGTATTCTACGGATCTTAATACTTGAATCACTCAAGGTAATATCTCTTGAAACCCTACCTTTTTGGATAATTGGGGATTTTGGGGTTTTGTCCGATTCTTTCCGTTTCGTTGATGGATTCATGATGAATATGATTATTCTTGTTGGTATTCTTAGTTTCCCTACGGATTCATGGTATATTTCGTGATTTTTACGGAATCGAGAGGGTTCGGTTGTGGTCCGCCCTCGTTGTTGTTTGTATACGAATATACATGAATCGTAGGCGGGTTTCCGGGAGTATTCCATTTCCATAATCGTTTAGAAGTGGTTGTGATTGTGCTATTCAAATCGTTAGGTTCATTTCCCGGTTCCTTGCGGTCGTGTTCAACTCTTCCGTCCGTTCGTGTCATCGTCTATTTAATCGAGGCAAGTATTTTTGGAAACCTTTAAGCTTAACATGAAATGGTTATGTATATTACTTGTTGTAACTCACCTTGTGTTGGCCGACGGGTCAAGGAGGGAAATCTATCTTTGCCCGGATTTCACGAGTTTCGTAGCCAACTTCTTGACTCGTTAGGGTCCTTGCAAGGCCTCGAGTGAGAATGTATCTTTGCCGCCTGTTCTCACGGCTTAGCGTGTGCGTGGTTTTGTTTTTACGTAATTGTAGCCAACTCGTTAGGGTCCCTGTGAGGCCCCGAGTGAGAATGTATGCTGCCGCCCTGTTCTCAAGGCTAATTGTTTGACTGTTTATTTTCCGGAAAAAGACATGTCTTGTTTTGGTTTTTGGAATGATATTGGTGCATGTACTATGGAATGTGTAAGCGATTGGTTTGCCTGGATTACTTGTACTAGCGTAATTGCTAACCCCTCTGGGGACCCGTTTTGGGGAAATTCTTGTTATGGATTTCAGGTTATGACTACCCGGACGCGCGAGCACCAGGACAGTACGAGGATGTTGGCGAGTCGTTGACATGTGCATTTGGGTCTACTTATTTCCTTTGTCCATTTCGATATGGTTGTTCCCACAGTTTTAAACTTATAGATTGTACTCGCGAGTACTTAGGCTTTTCGTTTCAAACTCCGTATTGTATTACTTTAAATTGTCACGTTGTTGGTTGATGCTTATTCTGCCGGTTGTTCGGGCGTATATTTATATGTCATATTATTTAATTATGTATCCTCGCTAACCAAGATGGTTAGTCGAGCGGAGTTTTCCTATTATAGCCTGGTAGGTCCCATGTAGGGGTCTACGGCGCTGTAACATATTTCCGAATATCTCGGGGTGTTACAGATGATACCCGGCGAAGGCATCCATAAATGACATCATCTCGCATCCTGCCGTACTATCGACCAAGTGATCAATATGAGGCATCGGGAAGTGATCTTTTGGACAAGCCGCGTTGAGGTCGGTGAAGTTAATGCATAACCTCCAGGAGCCAGTTGGCTTTTTGACGAGCACCGCGTTGGCGACCCATTATGGTTCGTCTGTGGCTACTCCGATCAATTTATTGTTGAGTAACTTCTGGACTTCTATGTCGAGCGCCGCGTATTTCTCGGGGCCGAACTTCCTACGCTTCTGATGAACAGGCTTCATTGCTCGGTCGATCTTTAGATAATGGCAAGCGTGTTCGGGACTTATGCCAACCATATCTTGATGCGACCAGGCAAAGACTCCGATGTTCCTACGTAGCAAGTTGATCAGATCTCCTTTTAATTCGTGGTCGATGCTTGCGCCGATCTGTACTTCCCGTTCTGGATGAACTGGATCCATCG
The DNA here is from genome assembly GCA_033398695.1 of Orobanche coerulescens. Taxonomy (NCBI): domain Eukaryota; kingdom Viridiplantae; phylum Streptophyta; class Magnoliopsida; order Lamiales; family Orobanchaceae; genus Orobanche; species Orobanche coerulescens. The sequence goes on from CM065809.1 coordinate 192,620,044, forward strand.
TAATGCTTTCCAATTCTTCGACAGGGACGGTCGCCTCTCGTTTGGTGCGATCTACGAACTCGATCCTTGGATCGATGTCGAGATTTGGCTCGAAACTGATCCTTGGCTCGATGTCGTCCGTCAATTGATGAGAGATGGCGTCCCCTGAGTCGGATTGGTACGATGTGTTCGGTTCGTCGATCACCATGGGTTGATCGTTGATCGCTTCAATGTTACATATAGTATGGGAAGTATTGAGAGAAGTAACAACATAGGAGTAATTCAAACATCTTTTTGCCATTAGCTGATCTCCTTTTACAGTACCGACCGTCCCATCGGCAGTGGGGAATTTGATACAGTAAAAGAAGGATGAGGCGACCGCCTCAAAGGTTTCTAAAAAAGGACGACCTAGGAACCCATTATAGATGCTGGGCCTATCTATGATTACAAAACTTAGGTTCCTAGTAATCCTAACCTTGGGATCATAAAAACATATTAGCTCGACGGAGAGCTTAATCCTCCCGTAGGCTCGGACCGTGTTGTCGCCAAACCCTTGGAGCACGGTGTCGAAAGGCTTGATGAATTTGATTAAGTTGCCGAGTTGGTCTAGGGCGGATTTGAATATGATGTTACAGAAACTCCCATTGTCGACCAGTATGCGATCGACCGTCTTCCCGAGGATACAGGCGGATATCACCAGTGCATCCTCTTTGGGGCATTGCACTCCCTCCCTGTCTTTGTTGGAGAAGGTGATGAGTGCGTCTTTAGAGATAGTCGGCTCTGGAGGTACCACGACATGGACCCCGGCGAATGTTCTCAGCTCGGCCTTTCGCTTCCTGTTTGACATGGTGGAAACCGGGAAAGGCCTCCAAGGTTTCCACCTCCCGCTTGGAGCATGTTGATCCGACCTCCGGGGTTGATCGGAGGGATCGATTCATCCGAGTACTCCGGCTCATGCTCGATTCTGGCGACCGGATTGGGGGGAGTTCTTCCGCGTTGTCGGCGCTCGCGCCCTCCGGTTCTTTCCATCCTAGGCTCTGGCTTGGTGACCAAGTTGTCCAGTTTGCCCTCCTCAAACAGTCGCCAGAGCTGTCTGAGGAGGTCGCGGCATTGGCTGGTGTTGTGGCCGGAACTCTTATGGTAGGCACAGAATTTGCTACGATCTAGATGACCGTGGTCCCTTATCGGCTTTGGTTTGGAAAGCCACTCACGACCTTTGATAGCGTTGAAGATGTGGGTCGGGGACAAGTTGAGGTTGTGAAGAAGGTGGACCTCTACATCTTCGAATGCTTTGAACTCGCCAGACGGCTTGGCGACCGCCTTTTTGGGCTTGGCGACCGCCTTCTTCTGGACATGGGATGGTGCCTTTCCTTCTTCGGACGGTCCTTCATCTAATCGGAGTGAGAGCATCCTCTGCCTGGCCAGGAAATCGGTGGCTTTGCCGCGGAAGACCGAGTAGGTCGGGGGGATATCCTTTGTGAGGTGCCTGAACATTGGCGAGCGTCCGTGGAATCCGCTCATGACTGAGTTGAGAGCGAGTTCGTCGCTGATGGGCTCACCGGTGAGGACTATCTCGTCTACCCGGTCGATGTAATCTTCGTCTGACTCGTCCTTCCCCTGTTTGATTTTCACCATGCGGTGGGGACCTTCAGGGCGAGCGACTTTGGCGGCGAAGTACGTTGTGAAGTCTTTCGCCAGCTTCTCAAAGCAGTTGATTGAGCGAGGTGGTAGTGAGACGTACCATCTATGGGCGAGGTCGCCCAGAGTTAACGGGAACATTCGACACTTCGTCGCGTCTGACGCTCCGCATCCGGTCATGTAGATCCGGAATTTGCTCAGGTGGGTTTCCGGATCCGATCTCCCCTCATATAGAGGTGTTTGTGGGGGATTGATCGTTGGTTGGACTGGGGCGAGCTCGATCTGAGTCGCGAGTGGTTCGCTTGATCCAACGATCGATCTCCTGGCGCCTGCCCCATTTTCCAGGAGCGCCTTCACCTCGTCCAGCTGGCGTTGCATGGCGGCGATCGCCGTCGCCTGACTGCTCGCCGACTGGCTCTCAGAGCGTGAACCAAGGCGATCGTGTACCGATCCCCTAGCCCCATGGTGAATGACGAGCTCCCTGCCAGTGGGTTCCTTTCTTGGGCGAGCACGGACTCGGTTGTGGCTTTGTCTTGGGAGTCGGATATGCCGAACTCACAGTAAAGGATTCGATTCCGATGTCTCCCATTTGGGGCTCGAGTGCCCGGGTCGCCATGAGGGATCGCTCCCCAGGCGGCTGAAGACGGAATCGTCCCGCCTTACGAGAGCCTTCTCCTGCGGCTCGGGGCTTTCTGTTGATTTCTCAACATAGATCCCCTTGAGCTTCCGTTTACTTGCCCGGCGGTTAGCTGACGGAGTGATGGTGGGCGAATCGCGGGTCCTCTGTCGTTCCCTGAGGATGGCTATAGCCTCCTCAATCTGTTCCGATGTCTGGAACTGATCGAGTGAGAGGCTAGAACCGTCCCTCGGGGGCGGGAGTGAGAGCATAACGTTGCCACGGTCGCCTTCCGCCGTGGGCTGGGATTCGGTCTGTGCCGGAATGAGATTTCCGGCAGATCTTAAGGTGGCTCTCTTGGAGGTCGTTGCAGATGTCATTTTTCTGAAGGCTTTTCTGTTGAAGAACAGTCAACAGTGAGTGTTTCTTCAAGTATATGTCCGGAGAACAGTGAGTGTTCTTCGAGACGGTAGGAATAAAAATGAAGGTTTAAGGGGCCCCTCCTTCTAGCGCCAATTGTTGTTACCCAAAATATTATCCGGAGATAGTATTGCTGGAATGATCGAGTAACAAACAAATGCGAGAACACTTCTGTGGGAAAATAGATAACACAAGATTTGCCGGGGTTGTTAATCCCGGGCTTGAATGCTCTCGCGAGATGTTATTAATAAATATACCGTAGAGTACAAATATTAATGTTAGAATCTATTACAAAGAGTGTAGAGACTTCTAGTTATCTGGGCTTTAGAGCGCGTAGATTGCCGGAAGAACCAGATAGATAAATCTGTGAGTTCTTGCTTGGGAGATATGATGAATTTGTATGAATATCACTATGAATGTGTAAGTGGTTGCCAAAAGAGTCTTTGATTCTCTCTTTTGTGTGTATTTTGCACTGAATTCGTAGTAAAATTCGCGTCCCTTTTGCTGCTGCAGTGAGCTCTCTATTTATAGGGGACAAGGTAGTTGGGGCCCCTCAGGCGATCGCGGGCGACCGCCGTTTTTTATATTATAATAAGGTGGCCGATCGTCCCGTCACGTGGGCTGTTCCCTTAAAGTCTGGGGCTACTGCTGGAGCCAGCTGTGCGAGCCAATGGGAGGCCAACACGCGTCCTGGGCAGCTGTCTGGGGAGGACCCACTTTGTACCTTTCGGCGGCTTTGTCGGTAGGTGTGGTAGGTGACAGGCTGGGGTCAAAGATCCTGTCTGTCGGTATCCTTTGAAGATCCGCACGTGGGCCACCGCGGTCAAAGATCCTGTCTGTCGGTATCCTTTGAAGATCCGCATGTGGGCCACCGTCCAAGATTCGGTCTTCGACGACTTTGACGGATGCTGGATCCATACGTGGCACGAGATGATCGCCTCTGGTTCACTCTTTAAAGACGATCGTCAGATATCAGAAGACGATCGCTTGGTACCAAAAGACGGTCGCCGTATTGTGCCGAACTCTAGGAGTTTGTTCGGAGTATGTCTTCCATGGTTGGTTTCTCTGATCGTGATGACGATCGCCTATAGAGGCGTTTTAATCGCCGCACAACACAGCGATCGTGTTCATGGACATAAACTTGCTCACGATCACTGCACACGATTGTAGACGATCGTGTGCATCGGTCGTGTCCAAGGCAGACCGTTTTATAATATTGTTCGCTCATTTTTCTGAATAGTTATTCATTTTTTTGTAATCAGATGTCGTGGCAGCGTATTTTGATACATCACGGTGGTCATTGGGAGCGATCGACATATGTAGACGGGGACTCCTTTTTTGTCTATATCGACACGAGTAAAGTTAGTCGTGCAAACCTCGTGGGGGTTATCAGAGAGGGTTTGGGTGGTACACACGAGCAAAGTTAGTCGTACAAAACATCATTCTAGATAACACAATAAATCAAATTTGCAAAAATACCAAAAGTTCATATGCACACGGTCGTGTCCACGATGGAACACACGATCGTGTGCACAAGAACATCAAAACGTTTCACCAATTTCTCAAATTACTCGTCAATTTAGGTGTTGTTACTTATATATTAACAATTATTTGTTAACGATACACTTATTTAAAAAGTTATTGATTGAATTAACATAATATATTGCATATCATGTGTCGTCTATCTGTTCTTAGTGTATTAGTTCGTACGGATAAGTTCAATCATCTGGATGAAATATCTCATATACTAATGAATTACAACGAAATGACAAATATGAGTTTGTATAAGAAGCTATATAGTAATTAATGTTTGAACAAGCGATGTTTGAATCACAAAACATCATTCTAGATAACACAATAAATCAAATTTGCAAAAATACCAAAAGTTCATATGCACACGGTCGTGTCCACAGTGGAACACACGATCGTGTGCACAAGAACATCAAAACGTTTCACCAATTTCTCAAATTACTCGTCAATTTAGGTGTTGTTACTTATATATTAACAATTATTTGTTAACGATACACTTATTTAAAAGTTATTGATTGAATTAACATAATATATTGCATATCATGTGTCGTCTATCTGTTCTCAGTGTATTAGTTCGTACGGATAAGTTCAATCATCTGGATGAAATATCTTATATACTAATGAATTACAACGAAATGACAAATATGAGTTTGTATAAGAAGCTATATAGTAATTAATGTTTGAACAAGCGATGTTTGAATCACAAAACATCATTCTAGATAACACAATAAATCAAATTTGCAAAAATACCAAAAGTTCATATGCACACGACCGTGTACACGGTCGTGCCCACGATGAGACACACGATCGTGTGCACGGCCGTGCCCACGATGGTACTCACGGTCGTGTGCACACGGTCATGCCAGCCATCGTGCGCACACGACAGCATCAACCCATGACCGTGGGTAGGTTGCACACGATCGTAACACACGATGGCCACGATCGTGTGCATCCATCGTGTGTAACACAGAGCCAAAACATAAAGATTTAACAACACAACACGATCGTGACCCACGATGGTCACGATCGTGTTCATCCATCGTGTGTAACAAAGAGCCAAAACATAAAGATTTAACAACACTGACACATTCATATTGCCAAAACTGTCTAAATACAACATAAATATTTAACAACACGACACATTAATCTTGTCACAACACAACACACCATAAACCATTCTACATGTCTAAAGACAACATAAAGATTTTAGCAGCCAAACCATATCGATATTTCTTAATATATTTTTCATTAAGTTCCTTGATTTGGTGCCTTGCTCCTGCGTTTGCAGAGACGAGTCGATCCAAGTACATGCACGCGAAGGGGCCACAACTGTGATTGTCGTTTTGTATGAACTGTAGCTCTCGTGGCATAATTTTGAAACTCATCTCCGTGTCATACTTCTTCTTCGATTGGTTGTTCAGCCAATACCCGGATTGAGCTAGCACACGAGGCATCAGACGCATAATCGGTCGCAGTTGGTCGAATCGGTATCGACCATCTTCGTGGTGGTGTGACAAGGAATCGTACAACTCCACGGTCCATGTTATGATGTCAATCTTGATAGTCACCCAGTGGCTCTGGTCGAGGCAACAAATGGCAATGATCTGTTGAAACAAAATATGTAATCATATAAGATCATCAAATCAAACATAGCGAATCATTTATAAATAGCGAATCATTTATAAATATAAATTTCAAATGGCAACAAATCGTCAATTATTTATAAATATAAATTTCAAACTTACTTCGTTGCAATTTAACCATGGAACTGCATGTGGTGTATCAAGACCTGTCATGTAGTCCTCGATGCATTTAGGAATTTTCCAATCCTTGTAAACCGGCTTCCCCGTCACCTTGATACCAAGTGGATCATCCGGATGGAGTCTTGCAAACTCGTTGGCCAAAACTAACTACAAAAATCTAAACCACAAAATTAAAAAAAATCCATATCACACCAATGATATACAAGCGAGTAGGTTATAGAACTTACGTAAAATAGGGAGCCGGCAAGTACAGTGCCAACTCTACCGACACCAACACTACGGACTCCCCTCCGAAGCCTTGCTCGAGTCGCAAGCACATAACAGTCTATCACCTCGGCATCAAAGTATTCACGGCTAGACTCTATCCGGTCAAATAACGCCTGGGTGAGAGCATGCCCAGTCTCCAAACACCGGACAATAGCATCACGTGGCTGCTCCCTCCTAAACTGTAGGCACAACTTCTTCAGAGCCTCGCTATCTCTTGGAGGCGCAACCACAAAAGGCTCCCGAAGAGCACCAGATGGTCGACTCACTCGCGGTGGAAGACTACGCTCACCCAAATGCTGCGTTCTGGCACTCTCACCATCTTCATCACCCTCAGCATCCCTCTCACAACTATAACGATCAGAGAGTTGTACAGCCGGCTGCTCGATCTCAAAAACTGGCTGCTCGATCTAAAATGGAGGCTGCTGCTCAGGACCACCACCCTCACTTCGAAACATCGCACTATAATTATGCTCGTCCTGAAACCAGTCGAACATCGTCCCATACTGCTGAAATGGCGCCTCAAATGGCTCATACTGATGCTCGTAATCAAGGGGCTGCTGAGTCCGCTCAAAAGAATGATGAATCTGAGAATGGTGACTGTGCTGGACCTCAGAATGGTGGGTAGTCGGACGCTGAGAATGGTGACTCGGCTGACGGTGAGAATGGTGACTCGGCTGACGCTGAGAATAATGACTAGGCTGACACTGAGAATGGTGACTGTGGGCTGCGCCAGAGACTGAGTGACGTGGAGGGTCAGGAATCCTCCGCTGGGCGCTGCTAACAGATGCAGAATGACGATGCCTATCATGGCTCCTAGCTGAGTAGTGCATCGGGCTCCTAGAACGTCTATGCATAGGTCCGAAGAAATCCACGATCCTAGAAAGCACCCGGCGAGAAACTCGAGCAATAAATCCGGACTCAGAATCGTAGTACAAGATCGCCTTCAAACGGCGATCGAAGTACTCATCCCTGCTCGTGTCCTGGGTATGGTCCGGACAAGGAAGTCCGTGGACACAACACACCCTCTCTGGCTGCCTCTCCCGGTCCGATGTCTCTGCACCATCTACTGGTGGGGTACTCTACCGGCGTCGCTTCGACACTTTATGTGCCGACTCATATGTAATCAATTTTCCAGCAGCCTTCTTCATCCTATCCATAACTTTCTTCCTCGGGATCGGCGCAGGCTCATCCTCCTTATTCTTCACAACTATTCTTACAGGCTTAATGAACTTAACGTCATATGGCGAGCCATTCTCAAAGCTCAGGTAGTAGTATTCAGCCTCATCCTCCTCCAAATGCGGTAAAGAGGGAAGTACTCTGTGCTGCAAAATTAGTCATTAAATCATACCATTAGATGGGCAATCACATAATGTTTAAGAGTTGAAGTCAGGAGAAAATACGTTTACAAATTTATGTACCTTATCGTCGAAGAAATGAGTGAAATCACAAAACATCTTCCTCGTAGTCCACATCAAACACCGGGGGACTTGGACAGATTTATCTCGAATACCACACAATGCTCCCAATGAAGGAATCATCTCATACGACCATATTTGTAAAGCCCAAACAGGACCATAGAAGTGATAGTCCTTGTGCTCTTGTCCCTCCTTCATGGCAACGTTGCCTATGTAGTAAGATAAAACCCCAAAGGCATAAGAACCCCAAGGAAACATATCTCACTACTCGAAATCCTCCACTAATGCCCATGCCCATGTCTCGACCATCATGTCGTCACGGCATAGGATAAAGTAGTAGTACATAAGCAAATTGGCAACCTTCACATAATTTCTTATGTCTCTGACAAAATCTCGAGCATTGAACCTCTTCCGCAGAACACTAACCTTAATATTTTTGCCATGGAGTATTCTGTGGAAAATACCGTCAGACGGAAGGAGATGGTCGTCCTGGGGATGGAAGGTAGAGTTTCCAAAATGGAGTCCAGTGATCATGGCAAAATCACGGGCCGTAAAACGAATGGTCCTCCCGCAAACCTGGAACCACGACTCATCCGGGGGGATTTGATCACCCTCAAATTGACGGGCAATCAAGTGATGTAGGGCAGTATTTGAACTCCCATTCCTCCTAACTTTAATCAAGCGCCCCAGAACCCCCTTGGTCAAGCTCTCGATAGCTCGATCAAGAATCATGAATTGCGGCCCATACTTCTTAGTGTCTCAATGATCTCTTTAAATACCGCCTCCCGTATGTAAAGATTCACTTGACGTGTAACAAAACGCAATGTAGGTCTCTTCCATACGCAACCAGTCTGCAATATGGACATACAACTCATAAGAATATGATATAATGCTTAAGAGAACGAAAAAAAAATTCTGCCTTGCACACGATCGCAGGCACACGATCGATGCCCGTCGTGTGAAGACCATCGTGTGCCACACGACGGTTCACACGACGGGCAACGATCGTGTGCAAGGTAGGAGCCTTTGGCCTTCTGGCACACGACGGCACACACGATCGGCGACCGTCGTGTGTAACCATCGTGCCCATGAAAGACCATCGTGTACACGATGGTCTTATCTTCTTCAACACGATCGTGGGACGATGAACAACCGTCGTGGCACGATCGTGTGTGAATGAAAATACATTAACCGGCGGCTCATTGACGAATTTCTCTTCAGATGGAGTGTCACTAGCGGAACTTCTGGCGTCTTCAGATTCTCTGTGGTAGTCGGAGTTCGGCATTTTCTGGCCGGCGAAGGGTTTCACGACGGAAGAGTTTTTTTGCAGAGAGATGAGGAGAGTTTTTTTGTAGAGGAAAATATTGAGTTGTGGGACCGTTTTTTTATTGTTGTTTCGTTTTAATAATCTTCTTTTTTTTTTATGTTTTTTTATCTTCTAGTGGTAGACTTTAAGGGTAATAAAGTCTTTTAACACATTTTGGTATCAAAAACTTATAGTGTTATGAATGGGGATATATAACTTGTTACTTTTATGCTTTGGTAATAAAAAAGAGAGATCTCTTTTTTTAATGTTATGCTGATGTATTATCCATGTTGGCGGAAAAAGAAAGTCCCAACCGGTTTTGAACAATAATAAAAGGTTGTTTGTAATTGTTGAATTCGCAGAGGGAAATTTGACGCGGGCGTATATTATGAGGGTATTGAATATAATTTTCTGTTTATATAATCATGTGTCACTAATAATTAATATTATCTCTATTCATCACTTATGTTGTGTACTTTCTCAATTCTTCAGTGTGTATAGTGAACTATACTTCATAATATGAAAAAAAAAAAAAAAAAAAAAACTCTTTCACGCCTTCCGATCAACCAATTCAATCCCTGGAGAGTTGCTAAAACTCCTAGGACAATAATACACATCTAATTTGTGAATTTTTGTTAGCAATTACTAGTACTTTACTCGTTCATTGCGAAGTTCGTAATATCCATGCTAATATATTCTTAAATTAATAATTATAGTAATATAATTATTTGAGTATTGGTCCGAATCGGGTGACGAATTATTACAATAATTATAACGAATATAACTATTACACAGATCTACTCGGGATAGGGATTAGGGATTACACAACTTCTATTTAAATAAATTCAATTAAATTGAAATACTGAAATAAAAATGTGAGTAAAGAAAACGCAAACCAAACGGCCGAAACCGATCGGAAGTGATGTCACTGTTGAAAACAGCCCGGCTCAGTCCTCCGTCTCCGTAACCACGTCCAGGACTCAAGTGACCCGCGGTCAACACCAGAAAAGGAACCCACCACCGGACCGGAAGCAAACCACCGGAGGAATCGTAGCACACAGCAGAATTCAACCGAAAACCCCCAGAAAAACTGAGATCCCGGATTTATCTCACAAGCCTCACCCACAAAGCACTCGATTTATTTCACAGAGAAAAAGAATCGAAGTAAACCAATCACTTGCTCTAGATTTGTTGTTTTTTCATCTCTCACGATAATGATATTTATAGGAGAATCGGAACAACAAACGAAGAGAGAAAATCGGACCAGATTTGGTTTCCATATCGGAAGAGCAGAGTCAACCGAGGAGAAAGGGGAAACAGAATCGGGAGAGATAAGGGGGGTGGAGGCGGAAGATGGGAAATGAGGGGTAGGGTTAACAAGGGAGGTTTTATATTAGGTATAATATAAAAATCAATGGCCGTGATTAACTGGGCCAAAATAGATGGCCAGGATTAATCCGGTCATTTAACAAAAGGGTAACTTCCTGGGTTCCGGGTTGGGTTCTTTTAATGATGGGTTGCAAAGGAAAAATACACTTTGGGCCATCATTTTTAAATCACTTTAGCCCACATAACCCAACATTATCTATTATATTAAAAGATTGAGCCCCCTTATAAATATGGAGGCTTCATGTATAAGTACATTGCTTTAAGATTCATGCTTAAGGGCAAGTACATATTGCCTGCATAAAGCAAAATTAACGTTTCTCAATAAATGTAAATAAGTACACGAAGATGAATACGAACTAAAAAGAGAGGGGAAGATGAATACCAAGTGTTACAATGTTACAACTTCTACACTGAGTAATGAGAATAAGTTGGTTAAAAACTTACATCAATTAGTCATTAAATGTGACTTTTCAGTTGGATTTTTGAAACTACAAATAAAAAACTATCACCATCTTCACCACCATCATTTTTTGCGGGATTCTTCACCATAGATCTAGGGGTGTCTAAATGATTGAGTCCCCTTATAAATGTGGAGGCTTCATGTGTAAGTACATTGCTTTAAGATTCATGCTTAAGGGCAAGTACATATTGCCTGCATAAAGCAAAATTAACGTCTCTCAATAAATGTAAATAAGTACACGAAGATGAATACGAACTGAAAAGAGACGGGAAGATGAATACCAAGTGTTACAATGTTACAACTTCTACCGTGAGTAATGAGAATAAGTTGGTTAAAAACTTACATCAATTAGTCATTAAATGTGACTTTTCAGTTGGATTTTTGAAACTATAAATAACAAACTATCACCATCTTCACCACCATCATTTTTTTGCGGGATTCTTCACCATAGATCTAGGGGTGTCTAAATGATTCCCGGTTCTCGGTTAGAACCGGAACCGAATCGGAACCGAGCCGGTTCCGGTATAATCGGTTAAAGGTTCGGTTGTCGGTTCTTTATTACATAATTTTTCGGTTTTCGGTTGACCGAATCAAAACGATTCGAATCAACCGATTTTATAATATATTTATTAAATATTATTTTTATACTTATATATTTTATTATTTTAATTTTTGTAAATTAAAATTTTAAAACCCTAATATTGTTAAATAAATATTTTATATTTTGTTAAAAATATATAATATATTATATATGTATTAAATATTAATTTTATAATTTATAATTTATAATTTATAATTTAAAAAAAAAACGGTTCTATCGGTATAACCGAACCGGAACCGAAAATAATCGGTCCGGTTCCGGTTAACCGAAATTTTATATGATCCGATTTTTGGTTCTCATTTTTGGGCAATTATGGTTCCGGTTAACCGAAAATTTCGGTCCGATTAACCGGAATCGAACCGTTCGACACCCCTACATAGATCTGTGAAAAATGTTACTTCTATTTTATATCCGAAATTAAGGAAAGACTAATAACAAATATGTTAGATCTTTCTTTGTTTCGATTACAAGATACTCAAACCAAAAGTCAATATCATACCCGAGACCTATATTTCAAGATCTTGAAGCCATGTAACAAGTCTTAACCTTCACCTACCCGAATATTTTCAAGAAAAGAACAAAATCGAATCAAAGCAAAAACCTTCACCTAACCGAGTATTTTTTAAGAATGGATTTTTTTGATGTTGTAGTTGCCGGCGACGAGAGAATCAGAGAAGGATGAAAGTGGAGGCTCAGATCTCGGGGAGAGAGGGTGTGGGAGTTGTGTTATTCGGTTTCTACATCTGATAAAAATGAAGATGGGGGCGTGTTGTTTGATGTGTGTGGAGATTAGGTTATGAAATGAGAAGTTTTAGGTATTGCTGTTGTATATCCGGTTTGATTAGTTATGTGGGCTTTATCAGTATTGCATTTTTTGGTTGATGAATATTTGGGCTTCCTTTACTGTATTACGGAGTAGTACACAAAATTAAAGTGATCAAATACGTTTGGTGACCAGAATAAATTAGATGGGTCATGGTCCATGGGTGTGGGCATGTCATTTCATTTGTTTGATTGTTTCCAAATTCCAAAATAGTCCCTAGGAAATTCAATCTAGAAAGATTTTTTTGTTTTTATTTTCATTTTCAAAGATTGAAGTAGAAATTGATGATGTCCACGTTGAATATTGGGATCAGACAATATATTCTAACTATTTGTTATTTGTCGAAAACGCATCACGTCTGAAATATATTATATGAAGAATAATGTTTAAACTCATACGTAAAAAATGTGGAGAAAATTTGATTTTCTCGAAATTTTAGTCTACATTGTGAAGCCGAGAACACAACTATATAATTCTAAAAAGCTACCAAAACATATCTCAAAAATTTATTTTCACATTGCAATGAATGCTAAAAAAAGGTGTTATGCAAATTTTCTAATGAAAAAGCCAAAATTAGACAAATAAAATAGTTGTGAAAGCAGAATTAAACAGGTAAACTTATTTGAGATTAAAAAGGATGACAGGCATGAGAAAATAAAGATTTTACTCCTCGGTATTTTTCTATTTTCTCAAAATTATTATATCATAGACCCGAGTTAGAGATTACAATATGAACTCATGACCAATACACAATAAGTATATAAATAAATCGAAAAGAGCATTATATCATTTAGTTATTTATTTCTTATATAATTATGATATGTACATGATTTTATTGACATTTTTTATAGCAAGTGTCTATTATAGGACTGGCCCAAACGAGGTCCGCTGAAGCCTAGTAAGATTGTGGCCTCGATGATCAACCCCACTTAAAAGGCATTTGGGCTTTAGCCCAATTCGAATATGATCAAAAACAAAGAAAAGAAACAAATATGCAGATAACATGTTTAGCATGAAACTTATCTGTAAAATCACTTTATTTACATCCATTTCTTTTTTTATATTCATTTGTAGTTTATAAGATTCCTCATTAATTTTGTTTAACGAACACTAAATTGCCGGTGCGATTTACCAGATAAAATATTTATTACTTAAAATTTACTCTCTCCATTCCCCAAATTTGTTCTTGAGGGTCTTCGACATGAATTTTGATAAAAAAAAATTGTTACATGTTATAATGTAACTGTAGAAGGAGTCTCACATTAGTGTAGTGTTATGGATAATTAGTGTCCATTATATGAATAAATTTGGGAGATATATATACCAAAAATAAAAGGTAGAAACAAATTTGGGGGACGGAAGTAGTATGTGATTAAGTCCTAATATATATGTATGGATGTACAGTGTGTATTTTAGTATTTTTAGTTTTTATAATTAAATAAATATTATAATTTATTTTTTGTGTAAGCAATATGAGTCTTATAGTCTTAAAAATGAGTTAATTTATTTTTATTTGCATCAAATATATTTTACTTCCCGTGCGTAGACAGAGATGTGATTTGTTATTACATTAACTATGATGTATAATTTTGTTAATTTTCTGCCACATCAAAGTGACTATATTAAGCCGTTCCTACTATGAACAACCACGTAAAGATGAGAATGAGAAGCCCGGCCCGACAATACAGACCACAAGGTGAATGGCGGAGTACCCCCTTGCGTTTCACAAAATAGATATTTTTCCTGTTGTGCAAATTAAATTACCAGTTGTGATTATGTTATATACCAGTTGTGATTATAATTTACATCGCAGGACTATAAAAAGTACCAATAACAAATGAAAGAGAGATTAAGAACGAATTGATGTGTTACATTACTATAATAATATTATATATCTGTTGTGATTATACTAATAATTATATTTCTTGTGTACCTTGCACCATCCATGTACAAACGCATTTTTAAAAAACCACATGGAAAAAAGGGCAAAGTCAAATTAAGATCCAAATAGAAAAAAATAAAAAGTTTCAAAATCAATATATGTGTGTGAATTGTTGATGTGCCTTGTGCTGCATGGATCACGATTCACGGGAGGGACAAATTTCTAAACCAATAGTCAAAGCTGCATGTAATGGCACTTCACGATCTCTCTCTCTCCCCCTCTTCTTCTGGCTTTTTTTTTTTTTTTTTAATTACATTTTCCAACTTCAAAAAAATAAGAGTGTAAGGCTTTGTTTTTCAGATCAATCGAATCAATCGAATGGATCCAATCGAATTGAAATCGAATCAAATATATATTAAGGGTAAATAATAATAATAATAATAGTAAATAATAATAATTGTAATTAACAATAACAACGATAATAGTAATATTATTAGTAATAATAACAATAATAATAATTAAGATTAATAATAATAAGAAGAAGAATCGAAATGAATCGAATCAATCAATCGAATGGACTGAATCAATCGAATCAAAAACTAAAAAATAAGTCCAAAAGAACAGGGCCTAAGATGCATAAATGTCAGTACAATTAATAGAAAATAAAAATATTGAAGCATTAATTTTATAAATCACATAAACTTGTCACCTGTGTGTGACACGGTTTATTATCTGTGACGACCTCACGCAAGGCGATCAAGGCGAAAGCCTCGGGCATACTATTAAACGGTGTATTTTTTTTGTAAAAAAGAATTACTTTACTAGGAAGCTTTTGCGGAAAAACTTGACTATGAAGCTTTTCAAGCACCTTCAGCGGCAAAGCTTTCGGGTTTTTTTTATCTTCTCGTGTGCCCATTTATTATCAAATTAAAAGACAACTAGACAAATTATATATAATGATTCTTTTTTATTTTGTATTAGTATCACTTGTTTTTCGTGTATGAAATAAAGTACTACGACTTTAATATAATATTAACTAATATATTTTAACTATTTTCTGGGGGTTTTATAAACATATCATTCGTTAGTTTATAAAAAAAATTGGAAGAAAACAATATTGCCAACTATTTTGTCAAAAGGGCATTTTTTGGATTTTTTATATTTTTTAGGGGTTCAATTGCCTCGAGCATTTAAAATGTCAGGACCGGCTCTGTTTATTATAGTATTATATTATAAGAAAACAATATATTCTAATTAAAAACAAAAGTTGGTGAAAATGAATCAAGTATTATTAAAAAAACTATTAAATATATGCTTAAAAAATAGTGAATCTGAACGAAGAATTTTTCATATCCCACGTGGATTGTTTTTAAAGTTTAAAGTGGGCTGGATCATGCGGTGCAAAGGTGTTGTCTTTACACAGACCGCACCGTGCGACACTCACACACCGCCATGCCAGTAATCTAACGGTTGGAATGCAACACGGTGCTGCTGTGGCGCAGAGGATCCAGTCCTTTTAAAGTGGTTATGTTTTCTTGTAGCATCTTAAACCAACAAAAACTGTCCACATTGTATTTATTTAATACGCATCTATTATAGTTTTTTTTCCTTCTAAATGTATAAATGAGTCTCCATTTATGTTATAAGAAATTTCGTAGCAAGATCCAATTCATGGGAAGACCGACACAGCTATCAGTCAGTGCCGGACCCAAGGTTTTTGATGTCTGTATGAGAAAACAAAATAATGCAGCTAATTCGTAGGTATCATATGATAGTAAACTATAGTTTTTTATATTTGTTAGGTTTTAAATGTCTTTTAGTTTTTCAAGACGAAACGTTGATAATAACTAAAACTTTTACTTATATTATAAATGAGAACAATAATATTATAACAATAATTTTGACAAACGAATCTGACAATATATCTTTTCTATTTAGATATATACTAATACCTAAAACGAGATAAATGTTTAAGATTCCATTTTGAAAAGTTAGAAAATAATTAAATATATACGGAGACAACATATTTTAATAGAGATATCAATGGGTCGGGTAGGGGGTACGGGTATGCCTTCCTCATATCCTATTCTATTTGATTCGGATTATCGAATACTGTCCATTGGGTAATCGGATACCCAATGTGTATTCGAGAAACCGTATACCCTATATTTAAAAACATAAGTATTTTTTAATATATATCATATATACATATAATGTAATTAATAAATTCAATTTAGTATAATAAATATTTAAAATAATTTATTATGTAATAATATATATAATATAATATAATACTATATGATATAATATCTGTGTATTATTTTAATAATAATTTACTTGTATAATTTAAACGGGTACGCGTGTTGGGTAATCGGGTCGGATAATCGGGTAATATACTATACTCATACCTTACTCGTATCCGATTGTAAAATTTCGGGTTCGGCCGATACTCTACTCTGTTACGGGTAGGGCTGTTCTCGGTCCGGTTCGGTTCGGGTATTGTCTTCCCGGGTCTGGACCGTTAAGGTATCGAGTATTACCTGTTTCGGGTCACAACTTCAATACTTGTATCCGGACCGCAAACGTTTCGGGTGAATATCGATCCCGGGTATTTCGAGCGGATTCTCGCGTATTTTGGATCACTAAAAGGCTTAATCACCAAAACCTCATAATCGAAACAAGAATTGGGTTTTTTTTCACATGTATGCTAAGAAAATTAAGAGATAAGGTCTTTTAAACTTATTTTTTTGTATATGTACTAATACCTTATATAAATATTCTGTACAATGTATGTTTACGGAAAATTACCGGTTTTTTTACCGGGTTATTGGTTTCGGTCCTTATCGGTTTCGGTTCTAACTTTGATACCAGTATCCGGACTGCTAACGTTTCAGATAGTATCGGTCCCAGATATTATCGGATGATTCTCGAGCGATTCTCGAGTATAATTGGGCCGTTAAGTGTCCTAATTGTAAAACAAATTTTTATTTTCATAAAGCAGTAGTGAATGGCTTCATTTTTATTTAATTTCGCAGACCCAGACATTGTGGTTATTGCATTGCCATTTTCGTCGCAGATACCACGGTTTTCGCATCATATATTATATTTTAATTGGGGGCAAAATCTAAGAAGAAATTCTTGGTATAATTCATTCAAAAGTAATTTCGAGTCTCGTATACGAACATAATCTGCTTCCAGGAAACAAACGCTATTATATCGACAGATGGAACCAAAACCATTGACGTTGTAATTAGGGGTAAAATAATTATTTAGTATTTCTTTTGAAAAAAATAAAAAAATAAAAAAAAGACAACCACATTCGGCTAGATTCAAGTAACATGCTAGAGAGTACAATATTTTAATTCCTTTGGTTCTAGTTAGCTACCTCCATCCTTTTTCTCTCTCAAGTCGTACCGAAGGCTGGGTGTTGTGCGCAGAGTCAACTTATCTTCGATTAGAGTAGCGTTCATCGAGAGTGCAGTTGTCAAAGTCCCCTTACGTAAGTCTCATGTGAATTAAATCATGGGCTCAGGTATGGTCGTGAGCTTTTGCTTTATTCTATATACCACTCTATACTTTGTTGTGCACTAAGTTGGGGGCTTCACAGAAACAGCCTCCCTACCGTAAAAAGTAGAGACATGGTCTGCGTACATCTTACCCTTCCCAGATCCTGCTCTGAGCGAGATATACTGGGTATGTTTGGTTTGGTTTGGTTTTTAATATTTACTTCAAAGTACTATAATATAACATTTGGCACAATATCACATTCAAAATGATACGGCCACCGAGGCCGCATTCGGTCTTAAACACTCGGTTGGCTCGGATTTGAAAGATCCGGCCAAATACAATAAACCTAACTCGAAACTAGGGGCTCGTAATGTGACTCTGCTTAATATCCTTATCTTATATGAGCTTCACCTTAGTTTCATTTTGTAATATCTTTACTATTTATTATGATTTATTATGTATTTTTTTGACTCGTTTGTAACCAGCTCGTTAATTATGATGTATTGTTATATCATTCGTTTCATGATTTTCTGTTTCACTTATGAGTATTGTGATATTTAGTTACTTTTGCCAAATTGCTTACTTCCGTGGCTTATATCGTTCGGACATCCTCATCTCCAAATTTTTAGGGACATCATCACAGACACATCACCGTGTTTACTTCCTACATTTACTCTTAACAATACTTCGAGTGCGCACTGGATAAACCCTCGGGCCGCTACTCTTCGATTATATTGGTATATTATTTATTTGTATAATTGTCCATACTCACAGTAAAACTGTCAATTGTTGGAGCGATGAACAGTCAAAAGAGAAGTCTTCTGATGGTCCGTCCATCCACATTAAGTAAAATTCTACAAACTTGTTGGAACAACCAACTTTTTAAGGTTCACATTTAACCCCAGAATCAGATGTTGTTGAGAGGAAAAGTAAGAAAAAAAAGATGGTCCATACGTTGGCCCATGTTTATTGATGAGTTTTGGCGCATCTCTCACGGAATTTTTGTGTTTGGAGCTGATAAATATTCCTTAAAATAAAATGGGAAAACAATGTTTTTCGTCCCCGTAATTTGCACGATTTTTACTTTTAGTTCCTACAAAAATTAAAATGTTATTTTAATCCTTGTAATTTATAAAATGTTCTTTTTTAGTCTCTGCCGTTAACCTCTGTTGCTACCCAAAATATTATCCGGAGATAGATATTGCTGGAATGGATGGGATAGCAAACAAATGCAAGAGCACTTCCGTGAGAAAGATAAATAACATAAGATTTGCCGGGGTTGTTAGTCCCGGACTTGAATGCTCTCGCGAGATATTATTAATACCAATATTCGGGGATACAAGTACTAATGTAAGAATACAATTACAATGAGTGTAAAGTTTCTTGTTATCTTAGCTAGTGAGCGTGTAGATTGCCGGAAGAACCAGATTTGATGCTCTGTGAGTTCTTGTAACAAAGGTGATGAACAGTCGCGGCGGTGAGAGATCGACCGCCTCTCACGAGTATTTAGGCTGGATGTTTGGGCTTACGGGCTTGAATCCTTGGAATCTGTCTAGTGGAGACTTGCTTCGCCGATCGTCTTACGGACGAGAGATTTGGAGAGAGAAGTCCTGAGATGGATTCGGTGAGATAGCCGGAGCTTGATGATATGTATGTTCTTCGATGTTTAGTGAATGTATCGGAATGTGAGAGAATGTGAACCTTTGGTGGAATGTATTTCGGACGTAAGTCAAATGAATTCCCAACCTTTTTCCAAGAAGAGGAAGTTCTCTATTTATAGGGCTTGATACGCCGGCGATCGCCTTTTCTGCAATATAATAATCGGGCGATCGTCTTTCAAAGACATGGGCATGTCCCCTCAAAGTCTGCAGAGTTCTTGGCGATCAATCGTGCGGTCCAATGGGAGCTTACACGCGTCCCGAGTTGCCGACACGGTGGTCCTACCGACAACTTTCGGCGCGCATCTTTGGTAGGTGAGGTAGGTGGCAGCCGTGGTCAAAGGATCTTGTCTCGCGCCTAAAGATCTTGTCTGCTACGAAGATCTTGTCCGCTTTGGTGGATCTGCACGTGGGTGCTTTCACGAGATCCACCTTGATGACTTTGATGGGCGATCGTCTCGCTCGGGCGCAGTCGATTGCCCTTAGCCGGTTAGTAGAGTAGATCGCCAAGCAAGGGCGATCGCCTTGGGAGTCGATCGCTAGGTAATCGATGGTGGTTTGATATCTTCGACTTGGCGAGCTAACCATAGTTTGATGGAGTTGACTAGGTCGCTCGGCCTTATTGTCGATCGCTGTCGGGATGAATAAATCGTGACACAACAATTGCCCTCACTCGCTCATACGTTGGAAACGTGGGGTGAGGTGGCTCTTCGCGATCACGACCTTTTGACGAGCGACTTTGTGTTTAATCGAATCGCGATCGTCTTTGGTGATATACTGCAGGTTTGGACGACTGGCCGCCGAATCGCGGGAAAAAACAACGGGCGTTGAAAAGTCTCCGTGCACGTGTCGGGCTTCTATGGAGGACGCCAACGGCCATTAATGACTCCTCGACGCGTCCTTGAAAAGACGCGTACGCGGGTCTCGAGGGTCAACTATTGCGTCGTTTGAGATCCGACCCCGAGGTTTTCCCTTATTGCAATCGGGTCCCCGCCTCCTATAAAAGGGGGCGCGGTGTTCAGATGTTACTCACGCGTGCTTATTGGAGAAAGAAGGACGTCGCCGAATTTTCTCAAGATCTTAGAGCCGATCGTCGCTCGATTTCACTTTAGGGTAAGAAAATCCTTTTCTTCTTCTCTAACTCTGAAAATGGCCGAGCCTCATCATCGTTTGGAGCGGGTACCGATTACGCGCCACGGACATCGTGCCCAGGAGAAACTCCTTCCGTCTTCCACTGAGACGGCGGCCGGCCATTCGGCCGGAATCGACCCTACTGAAGTTGAGGCTTTGTTCAATGAGGCCGATATTGCTAAGGAGTCGGTTGTCAAGAGAGACGATCGCAGATCGAGAGAGATCCGCGATCGTGGCTTACCGGGAGCAACATAGCACTTTGGTCGGGCCTATAGGGCCTTTTTGAAATAATGGAGAGGTTAGCCGGTCTACTCCGGATTCGACTTAGGGGATATTCGGTCGCTTATCCCTATGTGCTTCCCAAGCGGTCGCAGATCGTGCCGCGCAATGATCGTTGTGGTCGCTCGGCCAACACGAGCTCGGCGACCAGAGAGATCCGCCGTCTGAGGACAAGATTCCATGTTCCTTCGATGTGGACATGTTCGCGCCGCGAGAATGAACGAGTCGACCAGCCTCCGATGGGTATGGTCGCAGTGAGTGAGGCCGTTATGGAGGCCGGCTACGCTTCCCTCTGTCCTTTGCGGTCTCCCATCTGTTGGCCGCTTGGAATGTGGCGCCACTTCAGCTGACGCCGAACGCCTGGCTCCAAATTATTTGCACCCTCACCCTTTTCGGCGGTCATCGCCTGTACCGCCTCCCATCGCCGTTGGAGATGAATCATTTGTTTAAACTGACGGCTCACAGAGGGTTGGTCGGCGGTTACCATATTCAAGGCCGATCTGGTCGGGTGATTCATGGAGTTCCGAATAAGATACGTGGCGATCAGACGAAGTGGTTCTGGGTCGCCGGCAAGTGGAGAGCTTCGGCGAGCGACAATCCCACGGGCGAGCTGGAGATCCCCACCGAATTTCGGGAGAGGAATCCCGGTAAGGGTTTAGACTCTCCCTTCGTTTGGATGCGATTTGGACTGATCTAATTTGATTTCTGTTTTGCAGGCTTCCATATCCCGGCGATCGAGGAGCTGCCTTTCGACTTTCTCGTTGTTTGGGAGCGAATTAGGAGCTTGTCGGACGACGACCTAGACGCCACTCGGATCAACAAGGAGAGTCGCTGGTTGTCGGCTCGACTATTCCGTTTCCCGAGACATCTCGCGGTGCCAGGTATGAGCTTCTGCGATCTTCACTTTCTAGGCGATCGCCTTACTTGAGGAAAGTTTCTGACCGTTAGTCGATCGTCTTTAACTGCAGAGGTTCGTTTCCCTCGCTTTTGGAGCCTCCGTGAGATCGCTATGTCGAACCCGGGAGTCCTAGCCGTCTTCGCCATAAGAGGTCGACTCGGGTTCCACCGTCGCATTGCCTATAGTTACGGAGGGGAGCCTCGCGTGAGCGGAGCCTCGCGTGGAGCGGAGTCGTGGTTGAGGAGGAAATTCGGGAGGAGGGGCTGGGCGACCGCAAGAGGCCGAGGCCGGAAGAAACTTCGTTTCCTGCTCCGGGCGATGAAGTGCCGATCGCCGCTCCTCCGATCACCATCGTTGCTCCGGAGGGCGAGTCGCCCTCTGCGGCTTTTCTGCGGGAGACGGCGATCGCGGATGCTGAGACCCCTCGAGGGAAACCGTTTTTCGGTCGGGATCCCGAGAAGGCTGAGAGGTAGATAGTATTTCTGTGTTGAAAATTGCATCTGTATAGGAGTTGTATTAACTTTAGTTGTTTTGATGCAGGATCCGTCGCGCAGATCCGTCTTGTCCACCGATGGTCGTGGATTTCCTGGCGAGCCGATCTCCTCGCCATTCCTGCGACATTCCTCCATATGTTAGCAAAGCTGCGTCTGCTCTGCCGAAGGCATGGACGATCGATCTGGATGCGATCGCTCGCCGATCGCCGAGTTCGATGCATCGTTGTCGCCTTTCTCTTGACGGCGACCATGGCCGTCAGTGCCGCCAGAGTTTGAGGCGGCCCTCCACTATTCGCCTTCAGGAGGATCTCGAGGCGGCTCGGAAAGAGAACGCCGAGTTTGCTGACAAGATCGCGGCGATGGAGAAGGACTCCTTGGAGGCGGCCAAGCGGGCGAGCCATGAGCTTGAGCTGGAGAAGAAAGAGACTGAGAAATATCGAATGACGGTCGACCGATTTCGGGACCCGATGCAGCGTGCCGTCCAGCGCGGAATGTTGTGAAGATGAGGCCGATCGCGAGAAGGTGACGATCGCTCGGTGACCAATGAGCTGGTGGAGGCGAAAGAGAAGGTTGCTGCGAGGGAGGCCGAGCTCCAGGGATCGCAACAGGCGATGGCCGAGCTGAGAGGAGAGGTTGAGGCGACCAAGGCCGATCCCTTCCAAAACTTGGAGTATGTCAGCGAGTTCGCCTATTATTTGGCGTTCGCCGACTCGATCCGAGCGGCTAAGAAGGGAGGCTTGGAGGTCGGTCTTCTAGCTGAGAAGTTCAAATCATATGCATTGGAGCATCCTCTCCATTCGGCTTTCTCCTTGCCGATCTTGGACCTGGCGGACATCGGCGTGGATTTGAGCTGGTATCCGTCTCCAGACAGTCTTGCTCATCCCGATGCTCGGAAGATGAGGGACCGCGCCGAATGCCGATGGCGAAGGCCGAGCAGGGGCCCGAGGCGCTTCCTTTTTACGCTTTTAGCTTACTTTCTTTGTAGTTTGTAGCTTTCTTTTGTAGCACTTAGGCCTTGGGCGATCATGTACTCCGATTTTTCAAGTAATGAAATGAGCATTTGTCTTTCTGACTTATCACTTGAATGAATGGTTATTTTTAAGTCTTTGTTTGACTTTGTACAAATGTGTGAGGAGAGATCGTTGCGAGGGTAGTTCCAAATGAATCGATAAACTCATAAAGATAACTTTTTACAACAAATTCGATCGCTGCACTACATCTGAAAAAATGACGATCTCCGTATGTGGTTGAATAGCGACGATCGTCGTGTAGGTAGTCCGCACTCTTATTGCCCCTTGTTTTTATTCACTTAGTGGAAGGAAGGGGATGAAAATAATTCCTTGAGTGAGCGGTCTTCAACTTTGTCGAGTCCTCGGGGACGGTCATCCTTCTTGAGGAACCGTGCACGATCGCGGAGTTCGATGGACCGACTCCTTGATCATGTCTTGATGCGCGAAGACATTGAGTGTCTCGTGACTCACTTTATTATGAGGGTCCTCTCATAGCCGCGCCTCGCCTCGTATTTAAACGAAGGTCGTGCGGTCTCGGTCTAGAGGAGTCCTTGCGCGGGGCAGCGTCGGATGATTCAACTCTACGCCCGCGGCTTGTTTAGCTCTGCTTCCACCTCGGCCCACCATGAAGATGGCGAACCTCGACGGTGTACGTTGAGACGGGGGTTGTGGCGCGTCGCATTGTCCGGGTTCACCATGTTAGATGATGAACCTTTGAGGGCGAGCGATCGTGTCCACTAATTAACTTTGGAGGGCCCTCAGACTATGCCGGCCTCGTATTTAAATGAAGGGCGGGCGATCTTGGCCCAAAGGGACCTTGCATGGCCTAAGCAGTCGGTTCCATCGACCACCAGGACCATGGCTGCACTCTTCCACCTTGGATCGTCATGCAGATGCCGACCTTCGACGGTGTACGTTGTGCGGGGAGGCGATCTCGTGCCTTAGTCCATCATGTTAGATGGTGAACTGTAGATGGCGATCGAGTCCTCCGGTTTCTTGAATAAGGAAGGAGATCGGGGAGACTTCCGAGGTCTCCTTTTCTTGATTGAAGCATGTAGAGACGGTCGCCGAGGTTGATCTAGGGGTCGGCTCGTATGAGCTTTCCAGCCTGTTTTGTGTTCGACTCGGACGATCGTCCATAGAGGTAGGTAGGGACTTCGGCTAAACCAATAAGCTGTCCAACTTGCCCTCCTCGAACAATCTCCAGAGCTGTTTGAGGAGGTCGCGACATTTGTTGGTGCTGTGGACGGGACTCTTATGGTAGGTACAATATTGATTGTTGTCCAGATGACCGTGGTCCCTTATCGCCTTTGGCTTTTTGAGCTCTTCGTGCCCCTTGATGGCATAGAAAATATGTGCCGAGTTACATTGAACGTATGGAGGAGATGGGCTTCCATGTCCTCGAAAGCCTTGAGATCTCCGGGTGTCTTGGCGATCGCCTTCTTTGCTTTAGCGATCGCTATCTTACGGACAAGAGGTGGCGTTTCCTCGTCTAAGCGGAGGGTGAGTAGCCTTTGCACGGCCAGAAGTTGGCGGCTTTAGCGCGGAAGATCGCGTAAGTTGGGGAATATCCTTGGAGAGATGTCTAAACATGGGAGAGTGACCGCGAATCCCCATGGCCGAATAGAGAGCGAGCTCACATCGACGGGTTCGCCGGTGAGGACGATTTCGTACACTCGGTCAATGTAATTTGCGTCTGATTCGTCTTTCCCCGCTTGATTTTTATCATGCGGTGGGGGCCTTCGTCTGGCGACCTTGCTTGGCGAAGTATGACGTGAAGTCGTTCGCGATTTCTTAAAAGATGTGATAGATCGCGGTGGTAGTGAGACGTACCATCTATGGGCCAGCTCGCCCAATGTTAACAGGAAGATCCGGCACTTGGTTGCATCGGATGCCCCACACCCAGTCATGTAGATTCGGAATTTACTCGGGTGGGTTTCGGTCCGATCTCCCCTCATACAGAGGTGTTTTGGGAGGAGCGATCGTTGGCAGTATGGGGGCAAGCTCGATGTGGACCGCGAGTGGCTCTTGGCCGGCGATCTTTCTTGGTGCTTGCCCCGGTGTCCAAGAGTGCTCTCATCTCGTCGAGTGGCGTTATGGCGGCCATCGCCGTGGCTCGATTGCTAGCGGCTCGGCGCTCGGAGCGGAGCCGAGGCGATCGAGCACCGATCCACAGCGATCGGGCGGGAGTCGATGGCCGACTGCGTTGGTGTGAGGCGGGTAGGCCGAAGTCCTGGTGACGGATTCGGATTCCGTCTTTTCAAGGTTGGAGACTGAATGCCCCGGTCGCCCGGATGGGTCGCGTCCCAAACGATTGAATATAGATCCGTCCGGTCGTGCGAGAGCCTTTCCTCGCGAATTGGGGCTTTCTGACGATCGCTCGTTCAGTAGCCCGCTGAATTTCCGTTTTCCCATGCGGTGGATGATCGAGGGAGTTATTGCAGGCGACGCACATGCTCTCCGTCGCTCCTCCAGGATGGCCATAGCCTCCTCGATCTGTTCTTCGGTTTGGAACTGATCGAGTGAGAGGTTGGGGCCATCTCTCGGATGCGGGATCGAGAGTCTCGCGTTGCTGCGGCTTCCCCCTGTCGTTGGCTGGGGTTCGGATTGAACCGGGAAATGGTGTCCGGCGGTTCGGAGAGCAGCTTTCTTCGATGGACCGGCGGATGTCATGATTCTGAAGGTTTTCTTTGAAGTGCAGTGAGTGTCACTTCAAGTATGTGCCCCGAGAACAGTGAGTGTTCTTCGGGACGGTAGAAATAAAAGTTTGAGGGTTAGATGCCCTCCTTCTAGCGCCAATTGTTGCTACCCAAAATATTATCCGGAGATAGATATTGCTGGAATGGATGGGATAGCAAACAAATGCAAGAGCACTTCCGTGAGAAAGATAAATAACACAAGATTTGCCGGGGTTGTTAGTCCTGGGCTTGAATGCTCTCGCGAGATATTATTAATACCAATATTTGGGGATACAAGTACTAATGTAAGAATACAATTACAATGAGTCTAAAGTTTCTTGTTATCTTAGCTAGTGAGCGTGTAGATTGCCGGAAGAACCAGATTTGATGCTCTGTGAGTTCTTGTAACAAAGGTGATGAACAGTCGCGGCGGTGAGAGATCGACCGCCTCTCACGGCGAGTATTTAGCTGGATGTTTGGGCTTCTGGGCTTATGAATCCCTTGGAATCTGTCTAGTGGAGACTTGCTGCTTCTGCCGATCGTCTTCTGGACGAGAGATTTGGAGAGAGAAGTCCTGAGATGGATTCCGGTGAGATAGCCGGGAGCTTGATGATATGTATGTTCTTCAGTGTTTCCGTGAATGTATCGGAATGTGAGAGAATGTGAACCTTTGGTGGAATGTATTTCGGACGTAAGTCAAATGAATTCCCAACCTTTTTCCAGTAGGAGGAAGTTCTCTATTTATAGGGCTTGGATACGCCGGGCGATCGCCTTTTCTGCAATATAATAATCGGGCGATCGTCTTTTCAAAGACATGGGCCTCCCCTCAAAGTCTGCAGGAGTTGCCGCCAATCAGTGCGGTCCAATGGGGAGCTTACACGCGTCCTGAGTTGCTGACACGGGTGGTCCTACTGACAACTTTCGGCGCGCATGCTGGTAGGTGAGGTAGGTGGCAGGCTGTGGTCAAAGGATCTTGTCTGTCAGCTAAAGATCTTGTCTGCTACGAAGATCTTGTCAGCGCCTTTGGTGGATCTGCACGTGGGTGCTTTCCTGAGATCCAGTCCTTGATGACTTTGATGGGCGATCGTCTCTGCTCGGGGCGCAGGTCGATTGCCCTTAGCTGGTTAGTAGAGTAGATCGCCAGCTGCCAAAGGGCGATCGCCTTGGGAGTCGATCGCTAGGTAACTGATGGTGGTTTGATATCTTCGACTTGGCGAGCTAACCATAGTTTGACTGGAGTTGACTAGGTCGCTCGGCCTTATTGTCGATCGCCTGTCGGGATGAATAAATCGTGACACAACAACCTCCATTTATTTTTAAAGGAAAAACAATGCTTTTCGTCCCTGTAATTTGCGTGATTTTTGCTTTTAGTCCCTACGAAAATTGAAATGTTATTTTGATCCTGTAATTTTTAAAACGTTCTTTTTTAGTCCCTGCCATTAATTGTATATGTCCAAATAGCATAATAGTCCAGTAACAAATTCATGAGTGCAGTAACCCCAAAATTTAACTTTTGACAAATAGAATATGTCCATATAGCATAACAATGCAGTAACAAAAAAAAAACAGAATTTTGTGGTCTTGTAGTATTAACTAAAAAGCAAAATACCCATGCAGTCATGCTGTATCTATAATATTTTTCAGCTTCTTTATTCAATATATACCAATATCGTACCTAAGTGTCTGCATACATATGTGATACGTGTTTATGTATGCATTGATGAATGTATATATGTGTCAAATTTACCAACTGCTGGAGGTTCGACTCAGTATTCACATAAGGTTCCCATTATTACATGCATATATTCATTCATTAGCTTTTCATGAGTTGTACACTTTAAAACAATCATTTTATTTCAATCCATTTTGTTTCATTTCTTTTAGCAAACCCCAACCGATTGATTATTGACATCAATTCATTGTGTTCTGAGATTGTTTTGCTACGGTTGGATCCAGTCCAACAGATTAAAACCCAAAACCAATGAGGTAAAAAAATTCGGGTAAGATGGGATCCAATCCATTCCAAGATATACATCTAATTTTTTATCACTATCCTAAAAATATTTGCCTCTCATCCATCTTTTTCTCTAGTTTTGTAGATCAACCACCAAACATGAACACGACTTCACACACAAACTACCGTCGTTATAACTCTTTACCCGAAATAATCAAACACAACATCAAACCCTTTAATGTTTCTGCTCAAAATCATTCGATTTAGTTTCTGTATTTTTAAACGAACAAACAAAAGAAAGCAACATCAAATCACAGATCTCCATATTCGAAAGAATACCACAACAAGTCTTTAACTCCATACAAACATCAAACCCTTTAATGTCAGAAGCACACACAAACATCTTTAAAGAATACCACAACAAGTCTTTAACTCCATATTCGAAAAGGTAGGCCAAGATTAAAAAATAGTGACAACCTCTTATCTACGTATAAATAGAAAACGTAACAGGAGGCTTATATGGCAAACTGCAAAACTGGTGTGGTTTTTTGCTATGTTGTTTTCTCGTCTTTGAATGGTTTATATAGTGCTTCAAGCATTAATACTTCAGCAACACTTCATATTCATCAATTATGAGAGCATGGTTCCAGGAGCCCTTTTGTGTTCACACCATCATTACACGATTGTTTGTATTCCTTGGAGTTTAATATGTAGATGTAAATTCGTGAGTTTATAAAAAACGAAATTATTTTTGGTGTGCAATGCATTAGTTGTACAGTACTAATTTTTGTGCACACCCCCCCTTGCACATTAAATTAAGGGGATAAACTTTATATATAATAGATAATATATATATATATAGGGGAGGGATATATCAACACAAAATATATCAACACCTTATCTCACACATTCATCCCAACCCTTCATTTTAATATTTTTAATTCTCCCTCTCTCTCTCTCTCTTTTTTCAGGATATTTGTTTTTTATTTCTTTTAACTCTATCTCTTTTCTCTCTCCCCGATTCAACTCCCTCCCTCAACTACTCCCTCCCTCTCTCTTCATTTCTCTCTCTTCATTTCTCTCTCCCCTATTCCTCTCTCTCCCTCTGTCTTCTTTTTTTCATTTTTCGATTCCAGCTCCGATTCATCCAGTTTCCAGCTCCGATTCATTTTTCAGCTCCGATTACAGCTAGCCGCCATCCGGAAATATTTGTCAGGTTTGCTTCCGATTTTAAATATATGTATATGTATTACGACTCATTCATCCATCTCTCTTCATTTTCCGATTCATTTCCGATTTTAACTCCAGCTAGCTATGACTGTAAAAATAACAAGATACCTATGACTGTAAAAATGAGAGATAAATTGCAGTAGTTTCTTGATAGAGCCATCAGTAATAAGACATGTCATTCAATTGAAGTTTGAGTTTATTACATATGTGGGTCTTTACCTAAAGAATAAGCTGAGTTAGTTACAGGGGCTAATCTCTATTTTTTTTTTTTTGTTTTTCTGATGTGTCAGGCTTCACGATTCCAGCTTTCGATTTAAACAATGGATAGTTATTATGAAGTGTGTGGTACTGAGTCATCTTCTGTAAGTGAGTCGGATATTGATTTGGATTCAGATTCGTTCGATATTGAGGAAGTTCAATCCATATTCGAAACACCAATCGATAATGTTATTTTTGACGAAGTTGCTGTTAGTCAATCCGCTACAGAAATCCGTAGTGAAGAGGTTGTGTCTTTGAAGGAGGTTCCTGTGGAAAAACCATATGAGGGGCAAATGTTTGACAGTGTTGACGAAGCTAAAGAGTTTTATAATGAATATGCTCGTAGATGGGGTTTTGGTGTTCGTATTAGAGATTCCCGGAGAGACAAAGCACGAGATAATATGCTTACAAGACTATGCCTAGTTTGTGACCGTGAAGGGAATTATTTCTCCAAGTTCATCATACAAGATCCCAAGAGACCCGTTCGAAGAAGAAACACTTCAACTCAAAAGTGTGGGTGTATGGCACAGTTTGTGATTGCCATTGTCAAGAGTGGTAGATGGAGAGTAACTGACTTTCATGAACAACACAATCACAATCCTGTTACCCCTTCCAAGCAAATTTGTATGAAACAGAGAAGACATATGCCCATGGCTGCAAAAGCTCTAGTTGAATCTTTTCGGCAATGCAATCTTCCAGTTTCCAAGGTTGTGTCACTTCTTGATGGGAAATATGTTGGATTTGATGAGCGTGATTGCTATAATCACTTGGGTAGAAACAAGCCATATAAAACACCAATTGAGGGGGATGCAAATGCAATGGCACAGTTCTTTTGCAAAAAGCAAACCGAAGATTCGTAGTTCTTCTATGCAATTTTACTTGATAAAGACTCAAGAGGTGTGAATTTCTTGTGGATTGATGGAAGGTCGAGAAGCCAATATCAAAATTTTGGATATGTGCTGTACTTTGATACAACATATAAAAAAAATATTTACAAAATGCCGTTTGCTCCGTTTACTGGAGTAAATCATCACTTGCAGTCAATTCAATTTGGTTGTGCACTTTTATTAGATGAGACCGAGGAGAGCTTTGTTTGGGCTTTCTAGACATGGCTAAAGGGAATGGGTGGTAAGACGCCAAAGTCAATAATCACTGACCAAGATCCGGCTATGAGTAGAGCCGTGGCTAGAGTTTTTCCAGACACTACACATCGCTTTTGCCTTTGTCATGTAATGAAGAAGTTTCCCGAGAAGTTGAATCATTTGTATAAGAAGAACTCAAATTTCAAGAAGGAAATGAAATGGTGTATAAGAGGATTTTATAGGATTGCTGAATTTGAAAATAGGTGGAATGAATTGATGGATGTATATAACTTGACAGAAAATGAATGGCTAAATAATCTATATGCCATAAGAAAGAAGTGGGTCCCAGTTTATTATTTGGATATTTTTTATGCAGGGATGAATATTACAGGGCGTAGTGAAGGTATGAACTCATTTTACAAAAGTTTTTTCTCACGTCATACCACATTGAGAGATTTTGCATTAAAAAATGAGCAGAGTATAGAAAGAATGGTAGAGAGGGAAAAGAAAGAAGATTATATCTCTGAGCACAAGGACCGCGTTGTGGATGGTGCGGCTTATCTCTTGCAATTTGCTTCAAAGTTATACACAAGAGGGCTGTATGTAAAATTTAAACAACAATGGGAGTTGGCTACTAGTCGTTACAAGCTTGTCTCTTCAAGTCATGTAGACGAGTGTCATGTGTTCATCTATAGGTCAATAAATGAAAAAGACCCAAGGGAGTGGAAAGTGCAGTTCAACACCAAGACTCTTGAAGGAAAGTGTGAGTGCAAGTTGTTTGAAAGCATGAACATACCTTGTGGACATCTTATAAAAGTATTTCAAAGTCGAGATCTAGATGTAATACCGGAGTCTTTTATTGCAAGGAGGTGGTTACAAGGAGCAAATGAGTACATAACCAAGTATGATGGTGGAGTTGTTAGTGGGCATCAAAATTCAAAAGTTCTTCGGGCTACTCACTTAGCAAAATTGGCCAATGCTTTGGTATATGATGCTGCGGATGAGGATGAATGTTACACTTTCATGGCACAAAAGCTCCAGGATCTAGCAGAGCAATATAAGGAGTACAAGACGATAACTATAAATGCAAAGACAGTGTCATCCATGGGCTGTAACAATGTAGTTGCTGATACGGTACCTCTTGATACCCAAGCTCCTCCTATTGATGTCAGTCAATCTCAACCGCCTAATGTTGGTAATCCTAGAATCTCAAAATGCAAAGGAAGGGAAACACAAGAAGAGAAAGACATGAACTCCCACAGAAGTGAGACTGATAGATATAGATATGGTTTGGAGAAAAATCAATGGAAGAGAGAATACAAGCAAAGGGAATGTTCGGTGTGTAAACATCTTGGCCATAACATGCGGTCTTTCCCGAACAGAAAGAAGTGACCTGTTAAATTTATGTGTCTTGTTTAATTTGAACGTTTTGGAATGCTTATTTTGTGATTTAGAATCATTTTGATAATCGTAATTTTATGTTATGGTATAAATCAGATTTTTCTTGGAAATATGATTTATATTAATAATATTCAGATCAGGAATAACAGGATTTTAGAAATCGCCAAAACGAGTATGTCGAATCGTTGGGACGATTTTCCATACAGTGCCGGCAGATCTGAAACACGTCCGGACCGTGGCGGGCGCTTGCTGTGTTCTGAAGTCGTGGCCGGACGCTTGCTTGTATCCGGCGAGCGCTTGTCAGATCCGGCAGCGCATTCAGTATCCAGTGAGTGCTCATTGGATTCGGCCAGCGCTTCTTGTATCTGCCGAGCGCGTTCAGTATCGGTAGAGTGCTCGATGGATCCCGTGGCGCTTGCTTGTATCTGCCGGGCGTGTCCGGCATGGTCGGGCCCCCTTTCTGCCTGAGGCCGGCGTGGCTGTAGGTGCCGTCTGCGTGGCTGTAGTGCTGCAGGCCGAGTGCACAGTCTTCTTTGGGCGGTTTCAGTGCCGGAACTAGGTCTCGTTTTTCAGTATATTTTCGATTATTGAATTTTCCTGTATTAAAATCATTAATTTGGAATGTTTGATGAGGGAAAATTTTCCTGTATTAAAATCATTAATTTGAAAATTCTCATCAGGCAAGACTACACTGGAGTCAATACAATTTCTCTAGGAACATTACAGCAGCAGAGAAAAAATAAAAGATGCATTGCATAATAAAACAAGGTCACATTACATTACAATGAAAGCAAATCTTGGTCATTAGCAAATAACTTACATCAATAGCATTTTACAATAAAAACGATTTCACTATGGCTGCAATCAAAACAACGACAAAAACAATCAACACTAATAACAGGATCCCAAGGCGATGTTTGATGACTTTCCAATCATCAATCTCAGTAACAACATTTGATTGTGTTTTAGGCGATGACGAGTTGGGAACATTTGTACTCATATGTGCTTCAACCTTTGGGACTTTCAACTTTTATTGACAGAACAAAACCTGAATTAAGAAGAAAAAAAATTAAGAAAAAGGAGAAAGAAGTAGTTAGCAAATTAACAAATGGGAAAATAGAAAGAAGAAGATTTGTAAGAAAACCAAAATCTTTTATGAGCTCCTTTTATTGACAGAACAAAACCTGAATTAAGAAAAAAAAATTAAGAAAAAAAAATCTGAATCAAGAAAAAAAAAATTGAATCGAGAAAAAACCCGAGAGAGCGTCTGGAATCTGGATCGGGAGATTGGAGACTGGAATCGAAAAATGATAATGAAAAAAGAAGACAGAGGAGGGAGAGAGTTGAATCAGGGAGAGAGAAATGAAGAGAGAGAGAGAGTCAATAAAGAAAAGAGGAGATATTTGAATCTGAGATAATTTTGCAGGGAAGAGAGAGGGAGGGAGTAGTTGAGGGAGAGAGTTGAATCGAGGAGAGAGAAAAGAGAGAGAGTTAAAAGAAATAAAAAATAAATATCCTCAAAAAAGGAGAGAGAGAGGGAGAATTAAAAATATTAAAATGAAGGGTTGGGATGAATGTGTGAGATAAGGTGTTGATATATTTTGTGTTGATATATCCCTCCTATCTATCTATCTATCTATCTATATATATATATATATATATATATATATGTTCCGGGAAATCCTTCCCGTATTGGTGTCTTACCTAATACTAGTTGTAGGGGGATGAGAGTTATGGTAGGTTCTAGACTCTTCCATAAGTAGTTGGATCCTGTTAGATGTCTTACCTTAACTAGGAATCCTATGTATGGAAAGACTCTCTTTGTAATGCCTATATAAAAGCCCCTCTATTCATTGTTATCAATACAATTGATTGCTGTCTTTACTTTTCTCCTCAAACACGTTATCAGCACGTAGCTCGAACGAAAGAAAAAAAAATCGGCCGAGCACCGCCCTAGCCCAGCCATCGTCCGCCGCCCTCCGCCGCTGCCAGCCGCTGCCTCCGTCGCCGTCAGCCTCCGCCGTTAGCCACCGCCGCCATGCCACTTCTGACCGCCCAGCCTGCCCACGCCGACCACCGCCGGCGCCTTGCCCGGTACTCCGCCGCCCACTCGCCGGACCTCCACGCCGGACCTCGGCCGCCGCCGGCCGCCGTCCCGGTTGCTCGCCGCGAGGCGTCAGCGCCTCATAGCCGGACCACGCCACCGGACCTCCTCGCCGCCGGACATCCGCGCCCAGGCCGCCGGACCTCCGCCGCCCAGGCCGCGGACCTCCGCCACCCGAGCCGCCGGACCACGCCACCGGCCCGCCCGCCACTGGCCCAGCCGCCCGGCCACCGCCGCCTCGCCCCGCGGACCGCCGCCGCGGACGCCGCTCAGCTCGGCCGGCCAGGCCAGTTCGACTCTCGGACCAAAACCCGAACATCAACTTATCTTCGGAAGCCGTCAAAATTGCGCCTCCGGTTTTACGTCGTCGCATCGAGTACCAACCGGTAGATCGAAGCACAACACAGATTCAGCACGTGCCTAATTTTATAATCGAGGTAACTATCTGACTTGTCCCTTTTCAATTCTCTCCTTTTTGGGAATTTTTCTTTTGGGGACACGGGTTTTGGGTTCTTTATCTCCCACGCTACTTTGCGGTGGATGAGACCGCGAGAGAAGTCGGTATCTCTGCGTGTCGAAGAAAACTGTGTGACGGTCCTGGGAGAGTCACGGAATTGTTGAAAAGTCGATACTTGTGGTTGTTGCATACACCACGTATCTGGGTGCGATCTGATATCGCCGTTTTTGTCGACTTTACTAAACAACAATTAAGGGAAGTAAATCGAGTAACGGTTATGTTACACGCTTTTAAAAGCATCGATTGTGACCGTTTACATTGTCACTGAAAATCCAACAAGACTAACTTCCTCTTGTTTATATCTTGTAGATGGCACAAAGCTCCAATGTTCATCCGGAGTTCGACATCCTTGACCATGCTGGTAAGGAGTACCATAGGTGGGTCTCAGACGTTCGCTTGGCGTTCGTCGGTAAGAGATTTACTACCACCATCTTTCCCTCTAACGAGCCTAACGCTCAAGAACCGAGCGAGGAAACCAAGGCTAATGCACTGATGTACTTGCGTAGACATATACATCCGTTGTTGAAAAAGTGTTATATGAACTTACAAACCCCTAAAGAACTATGGGACACACTCGAACAACGATTTAATAATGTGCATGATCAGCGCTTCCCGAATTGCAACGGTGGGAGCAAATCCGATTTTTGGATTATGCGAATGTGGAAGCCTATAATCAAGTTGTCCTCGATCTTCGCGCTGATCTTGGTTTTTGTGGTGTCAAGAAGTCTGATCAAGATTTGATCGAGAAGACTCTTAACACGTTTCCCGTGGGAGCAAGTGTAATTGCCCATCAGCTGCGCGTTGCCTATGAGGAAGGGAGAATTAAGAACTTTAGTGACCTTATCTCCCACCTCGCGAAAAAAGAAAGGCACCATGAGATTATTCTCAATAGCAATGCGCGCCCAGCTGGTACGAAGCCGATTCTGGAAGTAAATCAGGCTACCCACAGGAAAGCACCACGACAAAATAGAAAAGGCAACGCTACTCAGTTTTTTCAAGCACCACGGATGCATGACTCGAGCAAGCAAGGGAAAAGACGAGGTCGTCGTTCCAACGTGTGGAAGAGGCAAGGTGGCTCGGCCACGGGACCTAGTGGAACCCAACCACGTGGGCCGCCCCCTGCCGCCGGAAATGGAACCACTCCAAAGGAAGGCCGGAATTGCTATACTTGCGGATCGAAGAAGCATACTTACCGCAATTGCAAAGCGCCAAAGAACATCCAAGCTTACTACAAGCACTATAAACAATATTTGACTCAAGAGTCGAATTACATGGAAGTAGATAATGAGAATACGGAGGTGAACCATATTGAGATCCAGACTGAGATCCCTCCTCTCACCATTGCGGACAAAGACCAACATATGGATGTTGCCGACTTTGACTAGTTTTACGCTTTGGTTATGTTTTGTCTTGTTTCTAGTTTTCGAGAACTACTTTGGATTTTCATGAATGTAATAAAGTTGGCTATGATGAATAAAATTTTTTTAATTGCTGTGATTGTGCAAAGATGAATTTTATTTTTCCCTTCGAAAGCATGTTTGGTTTATCACAAAATAATTGCTAGCAACGAATTGCTTGGTTAAAAAAAATTTGATACATTGGTAGGATTTCATCAAAACTTTTGATCAAGACTAGGCGCATCCTCCTTGGTATTTGTTTATGCTTTGAGAGTTCAAACAGAATCAGTGGTTTTTAAACGTTTTTAGTCAGACCGACATTCCTACTTTCTCTGCAAGTCTACCAAGTTGGAGTTACCGAAAGGATCATTAGTAGAGATATAAATCGTAAACCAAGATGCGTTTTAAAGTATCTAAACGCTCCTATGGCCATATTTCCATAGTATTGTATCAAAAAAAAAAAAAAAAATGCCTTTGAAAAAGGCTTAAACCTTGCTCTTTCACTCAACAATAGGGAAATACCAAAATAGCAAATTAAAACGAGCACTGAGATCTGAGTTTAATGATCCAGAAATTGCACGATATATGGATAGAAACATACGGAAGTCTAGTTTCCAGAACAACTGACCGTTCGTCCATAGCAATCTTAACGAAGAAGTTATTGCTGTTTTAGTGAACAAAGGTCAAGCTGCGCGGAAATTATTTCCAGCGATTGTGCTAACTTTGATCCTAACCAACTTGGTCGAATTTCCCCAAACTCGATGTAAATGAGTTTTCGCTATGTCTCTAAACATAAGACTAATCGATTTTCATGTCTTATTGTAGATGCCTCGTGGCGAAATTGAGTGTCTTGCTGATAGTGGAACAACCCACACTATTCTTCGGAATAGGCAATTATTCAAGGATATTGTGCCATACATATCCTCAGTGACAACAATGATTGGTTCCTCCCAAGTAATTCAAGGGAGGGGACCTGCTCATTTCTTGCTACCTAACGGTACGCATATTAATGTCACAAATGCTCTCTATGCCCCAAGAGCAAACCGAACCTTGCTAAGTTTTAGGGACATCCGTGCCAACGGTTATCACCTTGATACACATTGTGAGAATGGAACAGAATTTTTGTGTGTTACTCTGGCAGAATGCGGAAGACGCCGCGTTCTCGAGAAACTTATGAGTCTAAGTAGTGGTTTATACCAGACTACAATAAGGGTTATTGAATCCTATCCGTGAGTCACGAACTGTGTGATTCCGAAGCATACCAACTATGGCATGACCGACTCGGTCACCACAGACGCGACATGATGATTCGCATTTTGAAAAACTCACATGGTCATCCGTTTTTCAAGTCCAGAAAACGATTGGAAGCACCACTCGATATCGACATTGATGTGAGTGAGCTTGATACCGTATCACCGGGACTAAAGATCGCACGCCCTAATAAGGTTGACGGTGCATCTCTCGTAAATCCCGAGGCTTCCGTGGCAATTTCTAATGCCCATAAATCGTTTTGTAAAGCCTGTTCACTAGCAAAGTTGATACCCTCTCCGTCCTTTGCTAAAGACTCAACACAAAATATTCGCTTCTTACAAAGAATTCAAGGGGACATATGTGGACCTATTCAACCAAAGTGCGGACCATTTAGATATTTTATGGTTCTGGTTGATGCATTGACGCGATGGTCACACGTCGCTCTGCTATCCACAAGAAACGCTGCATTTGCTAAACTCCTAGCACAAATCATCAAGTTACGGGCTAACCACCCCGACTTCCCAATCTCGTCATTAAGATTGGACAATGCTGGAGAGTTTACGTCAAAGTCTTTTGACGACTATTGCATGTCGATTGGGATTGATGTTGAACATCCCGTCCCCCACGTTCATTCGCAGAATGGCCTTGCCGAGGCTATGATTAAGCGGTTACAGCTTATCGCCCGAGCATTGGTATTGCGCACCAACTTGCCGATTTCTGCATGGGGTTATGCAATTTTGCATGCGGCTATACTTATTCGCTTTCGACCCACTGCCAATCAACCGTTTAGTGCGTACCAGTTGGTAACTGGATATGAGCCTGATATTTCACACTTACGCATTTTTGGTTGTGCGGTATATGTGCCAATTACTCCTCCACAACGTACTAAAATGGGTCCGCAAAGACGATTAGGTATATATGTTGGCTATGAATCGCCTAAAATTATCCGCTATTTGGAACCTTTGACAGGAGATCTGTTCACTGCAAGATTTGCAGATTGTCACTTTGATGAGACAAACTTCCCGTCGTTAGGGGGAGAGAGGAATCGAACGATTCCAGTTGAACGCCAGGAAATTGTCTGGTGTGCTCCCTCCTTGCCTCATCAAGATCCCCGCACAGCTCAATCCGATCTAGAAGTGCAACGTATTCTCAGTCTTCAGAAAGTTGCGGATTCGATGCCCGACAGCTTTACTGATACTGCGAAAGTGACAAGATCTACCATTCCCGCTGCGAATGTTCCTGCAAGGTTGGAAGTCCCAGTTATAGGGCAAGGTTCAGCCGCCCAAAGGAATGATGCCACCGGCGTCAACCTTAGTGGTGGGACGGCCGCTTGCCGCTCTTATCCCCGCTCGAAAGAGGGAGGCCATGGGTAGAAAGGATACCGAACCTCGAAAGAGAAGAGGAACGGAGGCACAAAATCCTCTCATCATCGACACGGTGACTCACACACGAGATTATCTCTCGACTACGGATATGTCCTCGAATCAAGAATGGAACAATCGACGGACGTCGGAAACTTTGTTGATGTCGAAAATAAAGAAATCTCGATGCAATGTACGAGTGAATACGCACTATTGGGCCAGTCGTCCACGCTAGTCGACGATGCTTTTGCCTACTCCGTCGCTCAAGAAATTATTGAAGACGACGACGCTGAGCCGCGCTCGGTTGCTGAGTGTCAACAACGAGCCGATTGGCCGAAATGGAAAGATGCAATGCAGGCTGAACTAGACTCAATGGCTAAACGTGAGGTATTTGGCCGTATCGAGCCAATACCCGTGGGCGTTAAACCAGTTGGACATAAATGGGTCTTTGTTCGTAAACGCAATGATAAGGATGAGGTCATGCGTTACAAAGCGAGACTAGTTGCCCAAGGCTTCTCGCAGCGCCATGGCATTGACTACGAGGAGACGTATTCTCCCGTTATGGACATCATCACTTTCCGCTACTTAGTCAGTTTGGTAGTGTCCGAAAAACTGAACATGCAGCTTATGGATGTGGTTACAACGTATCTTTATGGGGATCTAGATACGGATATCTATATGAAAGTCCCCGAAGGGATTTCATGGCCCAAATCAAGTAGCTCTAAACCACGGAGCACGTCTGTGTGAAATTGCGTCGTTCACCGTATGGCTTGAAACAATCCGGAAGGATGTGGTACAACCGCCTAAGTGAATACTTGGTTGGGAAGGGATACAAGAGCGGTGACATCCGTCCATGCATCTACGTGAAAACAACAGAGGCAGGATTCGTGATTGTAGCCGTCTATGTAGATGCCATGACGGTCAACGGTACCCTAGATGAGGTCAATGCAACGGCCCGCTACCTTAAATCCGAATTCGAGATGAAAGATCCGGGAGGACTCGATTCTCGCTTGGGCTTAGAGCTAGAACATCGAGATGATGGTATACTCATTCATCAATGCCTATGTCCACAAAATGCTCGGGCGATTTAGCATGGACAAAGCACATCCTCTTGCTACCCCCATGATTGGTCGAAGTCCGAAATGAACAAGGATCCGTTTCCCTAAAGAGGAGGATGAAGAGGTCCTTGGAGCGTAAACACCGTACCTTAGCGCAATCGGTGCGTTGTTGTATCTGGCTCAATGTACTCGTCCAGACATCGCATTCTCTGTGAATCTGTTAGCGAGATTTAGCTCCGCTCCCACGATAAGGCATTGGAATGGAGTAAAACACATCTTTCGATACTTGAAAGGCTCCAGTGACCTTGGATTGTTCTTTCCCTACGCAAAAGAGAGTGATATTCCGAAAGGAATTGTTGAGGTGAAGACGATGCATACCGACCGTCGATCTTCATCTGATATTGCAGCTAAGCATGATAGCTTGACTACCAGAAGTGCTAATGCGAGCAAGCTTACCCCTTATGCAGAGAATCCTAACGACACGTTAGTTGGATTTGCTTATCTCTCTGACCCGCATAAAGGACGTTCCCAAACTGGTTATGTGTTCACCATTGGGAATACGGCGATATCTTGGCGATCTACCAAGCAGACCCTAGTTGCTACTTCCTCGAACCATGCAGAGATAATTGCATTGCACGAATCCGTAAGGGAGTGCATTTGGCTCTGGTCAGTCATAGACCATATACGAGGAACGTGTGGATTAGATCCCACTACAGCAACTCCTACTTGCATCTTTGAGGACAATGCGGCATGCATTGAGCAGATGAAGTTAGGTTTCATAAAGGGTGACAATACCAAGCATATTGCGCCAAAGTTCTTCTATAATCAGCAGCAGAAATTGTGAATATCGAAGTGAAACAAGTGAGTTCCGATGAGAATATCGCAGACTTGTTCACTAAGTCTCGCCGAAATCTACGATTGAGAAACATGTGAGAAACATCGGAATGTATCGATTATCCGAGCTCAACTAAAGATGGCTCGATGGAATGAGTATCATGTATACCTCGGGAGTATA
The DNA here is from genome assembly GCA_033398695.1 of Orobanche coerulescens. NCBI lineage: Eukaryota > Viridiplantae > Streptophyta > Magnoliopsida > Lamiales > Orobanchaceae > Orobanche > Orobanche coerulescens. The sequence continues at coordinate 192,660,416 of CM065809.1, forward strand.
CTTCACATGATTCGACATTTGTAGTTGGTGCGTTGCGCTCTTTTCCTCACCAAAGTCTTTGTTTTTCCCACTGGGTTTTATTTGACTTGGAAAGGTTTTTTACCGAGGCAACACATTGTGCACCATGTTAGTATTAGTGTTCGACACGGAGTGTTCCGGAAATCCTTCCCGTATTGGTGTCTTACCTAATACTAACAGGGGATAAGAGTTATGGTAGGTTCTAGACTCTTCCATAAGTAGTTGGATCTCATTAGATGCCTTACCTTAACTTGAATCCCATGTGTGGAAAGACTTTCAGTAATGCCATATAAAGCGCCTCTATTTATTGTTATCAATACAATTGATTGCTGTCTTTACTTTTCTCCTCAAACAATATATATATATATATAATTTTTATTTTTCTATTAATAATTAATTTCGAAAGGAGAAATGTATGGGCCGTAGTAACCATGCGCACATCATCGAAATATGTCCAGTCCAGAGCATAATGTCATACACCATTTAAAATATAAACCATGTACCATCATTATTTTGGATATTTATAGGGTTGTTTGGTAATAAAGATAAATTTTGTAAATATGTTTTGGCGATATATAGGGAAAGTATATCTTGAAAAATGCAAGCCATAAAATAGCACTACAGTAAGATATGTAAGATATGTATAGATTTTTAATTTCATAAATAAAAAGGGAAGAGTACTTTTGTGTTACAGACATTTGTAATTTTAAATAATGCTTAAGTGTACAATTTTTTTTTTTTTAATTTCTCGAGACATAGGCATGGCATTAGGTTAGGGTAGGAGGTTTGGTATCATGTTCTACAGCCTTTACAAAAATATGACCAAAAACGGATGCCCTCTCATTTTTTCTTTTCGTTCTCCGCGAAACATTTAATTAAAGTTGAAAAATGATTATATTAAGCGAGTATCTATTAACACTGAAGCTTCACAGAAATGCACCCCACTTGGAATTAATTAATTAATTAATTTCTCGCCCTCTGAAAAGTCTCTGGTTTTTCAGTCACAAAATCTACATGTGTAGTGTGTGTAAGTAACAACAACCCCCCCCCCCCCCACCCATGTTAAACGGGTTCGGGCCCGTACGGCTGGCCCGTTTAAACCGTCAAAAAACGAGGTTAGGGCCGATATTTCCCTGCCCATTTAAATTTGGGTTTTTTGGCCTGCTTAAATTAACTCACAGGCTAAATTTGCCCGATATATATATATATATACACACTATATTAATATTATATATATATACACTATATTAATATTATATATATAATATATATTAATATTATATATATATATATTATTACTGTATTTGTTAATACACTTTTGTATATATATATACATAAAAGTGTATTTTTTGTTATATTTATTATAGTATAGTTGTTACTATATATATAAAATATATTGTCATTGTTTTTTTTACTTATAAAAAAATAAAAAATAGATTTTTTAAATATTTAAATTTTCCAAAAACCGTTAGGATTAGGGTAATATTTCCTAAATCTGCTTAAATCCCAGGTTTTGGCTGATCGAAATTGCTCGCTACGGCAAATTTCAGAATCAAGCAGTGGCTAATTGTTTAACATCTCTACTCAACAGCCCATTTTATTGCATCACAAGAGTAGAGAGGTGAGATAGAGAAATATAGTAATAATTTCTTAAAATTAAACAGAATTTCTCCTTTTTTGGGGGATTCTACAAGCCTTGCTGGCCCCTACCCTTCCTCGGTCCATCTTTTACTTTTCAGAATTTTCAGTTACCTTAATTTAATTGGGATCATAAGTAGAGCTGAATTATTCAAATTTTTTTGAACATTTTTACTAAATTTTGAAATTGTGATTTGAACTTGATTTTAATTTCATTGTTACCCAAAGACACCAATTATCTAAGGATTTGACTCGGAAAACTAATATCTGACTCGATAACCTAACTAGAGTCGGTAGCTGTTGATATTTAATTGAATTCGCAAGTTAGTTGGAGCTACTCGAAATAATTGATTGAATTTTTAATATTTGACGAAATTACATAATAAAGCTGGTTGAAAAATATAATACGGGTAAAGCTACTTCAAGAGGCCACTTCTAATTATATAACTTATGGAATGAGCTATTTTATTAAATTAAACTAATATGTTATCAAGATAACATCAAGTAAAAAAAAAAAAAAAATTCAACCAACTAATCCCATAAGGTGCCAAACGCACCTATTAAAGTTTTGTCATTATAAATTCAGAGACACAGACACCCCCACCATCTTTGGTTTCTACGATGCCAAACATAAAATATAATTAATCTAAAATAGAGGGGCTGAAAGGCTATTCTAAGATTTGCCCATCATTCAAAAACAAAAGAACAAATCAAACTTCTCTTGTTCTCAACCGAACCCCAACTTTGTTTGATTTTCTTTTCGCTGAGTTTGTGTTGGGAATAAAGTTGGAAGAAAATAAAATATTTATTTATTTATTTATTTTTATCAGTATTTATTATCCCCCAATCCCAAATGGCCATTCAAGCGCAGATGTATTCAGGGTTTGCTTTCGGGGGTTCTCAGTCTCAGGATTATTTGGCGGAGAATGCTTGTGGATTGAATCATATGTGCTTCGTTTCTCAACAACAGAAATTGCGGCAGGAACAAGAATTGATGCAGAAGGTACCACCATTTGTCCCGAAGAACAACATGGATGATCAGCAAACGACATTGGCATTTTCTCAAACAGTTTCTGCTCATCTTGCAAACCAAAGGGTCGAGATTGATATGCTCATCAATTCACAGGTTTGATTTCTTTTTATTTGTGTGTGTGTGTGTGTGCGTGTGTGAAATAATTCAAGGTTCTTGATTTGAAAAAAAAATGTTTTTTTTTTCCTTTAAAAAAATCTTTTTCTTTTATTGATTTATTATTTATGAAACAGATGGAGAGAATGAGCATGGCTCTGCAAGATCAAAGAAAGCAACAAATCTCACTGTTGATGAGGAAACACGAACCGAAGATTCAATTTTTAATCAAACAAAAAGAAGAAGAAATCGAAAAGGCAGCAAGAAGAACAGTGGAGCTCCAATTTTTTCTGAAAAGAATGGAAGTCGAGAACCAAACATGGCAGAGAGTGGCGACGGAAAATGAAGCAATGGTCGCATCATTGAACAGCAAGATCGAACGGATGAGAGAAACTGCTGCCAATAATTCAGCTGATGATGCAGAGTCTTATTGCTGTTTGGAAGAAGAAGAAAAGGTGAAAGTTGAAGATTTGGAGCAAAAAACGAGGAAAATTGTTTGTAAATGCTGCAATCGTAGGAATTCGTGTGTAATTATGCTGCCCTGCAGGCATCTCTGTTCTTGCAGAGACTGTGATGCGTTTCTTGATTCATGCCCTGTTTGTAAAATGGTGAAGAAAGCCAGTATAGAGGCATTGATTTAATTTATAAATTATTATTTACTATTAATTATTATTGTTTTGCCGTTTTTCTGTTACTAATTTTTTTCTCTTGATTTATGCATTTTTTGTTAATACTAATGGTAAAAACATAGTATCATACCTTATATGTGCATGTATATTTACATTAGATCTGTATAAAAATATTTTTATGCTAAATTTAATGGTGAATAGATACATATGGTACGGTACCGTGTAGATACCATAGAAGTTATATATATATATATATAATTGAATGAGATTTATTTTGAGAAATAAGAATACATTTCAATTCTTGATTATATACGATGGATGATCTGGATTTTATGAATACTTGGATTATTTCTTAATTAATAACTAATTTTTCATTTGGTAAATTTATCATTAACTTATAGAACTGATCTTTTTCTTCATTTTATGCATTGAATTTGAACCATTAAAGCTAGTTAGATTAATGGTATGAATGTATTCTTATTTTTAACTGAAAATCCATATCAAGGAGAACTCACACACACAATATATATATATATATATTATAGAATTACACGTGCCATAATGGCACGGTGGCGGTAGTATAATTAAATTATCAGATTACTTGTTAGAAAAAAATATTAATTTCCAAAATTATATCGGCGACAAACCAGCTTGTCGTAAAAAAAAAAGAAAAAAATTAAGGATTACGGGATGTAGGCTAGCAAGCCTGGCCTTAAAAAAATAGTCGGCCACGGGAGAAAAGTAAGATAAAAAAGGAAAAAAATTACCGGCCGTCGACTGGCCTGGAGTTATTAAAAAAAGGTGGTCAACCGCCGGCGATGGCCCACCGAAGAGCAGGTCAGCACTCCCGCGTTTAAAATAAAAAAATAGATTGGCTGTTGGAGGTCCATCGGCCCGTAGCGGTGGCCTGACTTTAAAAAAAGGAAGAAACAAAAAAAACCTATTCGACCGTCCGCCGCCGGTGGCTCGTCGGAAAGCAGGTCGGCGGCCTGATATAAAAAAAAAAAAGAGTTAATTACATAAATCGTCTTCGTAGTTTGTCGGGTTTCACAAGTTTAGTCTCTATACTTTTTTTCAGCGGGTCATGTCCTTGTGGTTTTTGATCCGTTACAGATTTAGTCATTGTGGTTTGTCGGGTTTCACAGGTTTAGTCCCTATACTTTTTTTTTTCAGCAGGTCATGTCCTTGTGGTTTTTGATCCGTTACGGGTTTAGTCCTTTGACCAATAATTCTGTTAGTTGATCGTTAATTTGAAGGGTATTTTCATCTTTTCATATATTTATTATTATTGTTATATGAGTACGTTGTAATTAGCTCTTTATTTTATTATTATTATTATTATTATTTTTATTATTAATAAAATTTTATTTTATTATTATTATTTGAATTCATTGTAATTAGCTCTTTATTTATTTTTTACTTTTGTTGTTTTTTTATTATTTTTTCTTTATCATTTTTATTAACTTTTTTATCCTTTTTTTTTAATTTTTGATTTTTTCAATTTCGTTTTTTATATTATATTGGTTTGATTTCAATTTCTTTTCAATTTTAATTTACCAATAAATAAACTAGTAGTTATGAACCATCATAACTCTTAACTTATTTCGTAGTTATTTTGATTGTAATAAATACAGAAAAGTAATAAAATATAGCAATTATCTTTTCCAACAATATTTTTCCAATGCGATTAATAGTACCATAATATCTAACAATTCAAAATAATCAATAAAAAAAATCAAAATCAAACGGATTTAATGAAAAAGAACCGAAACTAAAAAAACAAAAATTAAAAAAAAAAGATAAAAAATAATTAAAAAAAATGATAAAAAGTAATAAAAATACAAAATAAAAAGCAAAAATAAATAATATAAAGAATTAATTACAAAATACTATAATAATAATAAGATAAAGAGTTATAATAATAATAATAATAATAAAAATAATAAAACAAAGAGTTACAAAATACGCAAAATGCTATGTTTGATTTTGTGCTTGGTCGGTGCATGCTGCTACTCATATCTTTAGTAGAATTAACTGTGCTATAGCTGGAGGAGTGGAGGCTCAAATAGTATCACGGCTTCCGACTAATTTCTTGTAAATCCTATAAATTTCTAATAAAGTGATGTTATAATAATAATAATAATAATAATAATAATCTGAAATTTTCAACCACGATGGCAAAATCTGCAATTCGACCAAACTATAAGGACGATTTTTGCAACGTACTGAAATAATAATAATAAAAAAAGATATATGAAAAGACAAAAATACCCTTCAAATAAGAAAAATGGTCGGAGGTCCGTCGTCCGCCGGCGTGGCCCGCCGGAAAAAAAAGGTTGTCTGCCTAGCGGGAAAAAAATTGCTTGCCGCCGGAGGTCCGTCAGAGATCCCCGCAATTTTTTTAAAATAGTTATCGCTTTAATTTAATTTAATATTCTAAAAATATATTTAAAACGTACTCATTCTGCCCGGCAGATATGCAAAATTTGATCCAACAAAGTGTCCATTTAGAAGTGTAACATTTCAATAAATTCCTCAAATCAAATCAAACAATCAATTTTTATTTTTTAATCCCCACCACACACTTACCATCAATAACTTTTACCTTTTAGTCTACACCAAACACTCACCATCAGTACTTACTAAACTTACATAGCTATCACATCCAATCATTTATCTAATACACCAAATTTCTTCTAAATGTTGCACTTGCTCCGAGACGGAGGGAGTGTTATTATTAAATATTTGATATTATTTTTATTATTATTATTATTATTAAATTCAACACAAAAATAAGGAAAATGAGCAGGGTGAAATACAATAGTCCATCAGAAAACACCACTCTCCTTTATATTATGTATATATATTATTGTAGCAATTAATAATATATATAATATATATACATAATATTATATATATATATTATTGTTGTACTCCACTTTCGCAAGATTATTCGCCTCTCAAACTTCAATAAAATGAGTGCAGAACCCGTGGAACCGTCCACTAGATGGTGATCGTATTTATTTTATAACAAAAGAAAATCATGAAATATTTAATAATATACACAGTTTAAATGGGGGGAGGTGAAAGCACACCCGTCATTTTAACCCGTCATCTTTTGCTATTTTACGATGGGCAATAAATGGATCAAAAGATAAGAGAAATAATTCAATTTAGAAAGAATGATTTACTTTTAGAAAATTTGAAAGCTTTAGAGACGGTCTTAATAATTTAAGCACCTCATATAGAAATTTAATTTCGGATAGAAATTGATAAGGAAAAATATTTATTTGAAATGAATAAGTTAATTTAAAAAAAGTCAATGAAAGCTCTGTAGGTAAGTATTAATATACTTTAGCTCATAGAAATTGATATGAAAAAAATATTTATTTAGAAAAAATGATTTAATTTGAGCAAACGAGCATTTAGAACATTGATTGAAGTAGAGAATGATTTTAACTTGGTTATAAATTAATAATAAAATATGAATCTCAGTTATGAAGAAATGACATAGTTAAAAAACAAAACTAACTATTAGAAATTAGTTGAGAAAAAAAAAAGCTTCAGGTGAAGCTTAACAATTTATAGGCCTTATATAGAAAATTAATTTCAATTCATAAAAATTGATATGGAAAAATAACTACTTTGAAGGAATGATTTAATTTGACAGAGAGACATGTAGAATATTAGTTGTAGTATGAAATAATTTTAACTCTGTTTCAGGAGAAAGTAAAAAACTGTAAATACGAGTCAATCAATTGTATTCATAACACTGATAGAGGGGCTTTTATATAGGCATTACAATGAGAGTCCTTCCATACATAGGATTCCTAGATAAGGTAAGACATCTAATAGGATCCTACTACCTCTAGAAGGATCTAGAACCTTCCATCTATCTATCTACAATAAGTAGTAGGTAAGACACATCACGGGAACAATAATTCCCGGAACACTCCCCCTGTGTCGAGCACTAATACAACAATGGTGCAGAATATGTTGTCTTTGTAAAAACCTATTCCAAGCCCATGGGAAAAATAAAGGCTTGATGAGGAAAAGATTGCAACGCACCAATATAACATGTCATGTATACTCCTCTTGATGTATACATAATGACTCCTCCTGATGAGTACCTCAAATCATAGGAGTCGGATGCCAAGTTGCTCTCACAACTATACCAAGGAAAAACCCAGTGGGAAAAATACCTCTTGGTCTAAGTTGAACAGAAGTACAACGCATCATTGTATGGATGTTCTAGGTCGCCTCGTTAAAAACATTACCAAGTGAAAACACAGTGGGAAAAACAAACCTTGGTTTAAGGATAAAAAGAGCACGAAACATCCAAAGTGCCGGGTCGCTAAAGACTTATCAAGTTTTCCAAAGTCTTGACCTCCATGCACCAAATCAGTCATAACTTCTTCGATTCAATAGGTATCAACGAAACTGTAAGAACTTATGAAAACTAGACACCCATAGCTTTTCATTCACATACAATACGTAACCTAGATCGACCTGAGCAGATCACAAAGCTCTATCGAAGTTGACTTAGCAAATTAACGGACATATCATGTCCTACTTTGCAACAATAGTCATATGTCACTCAACATGATGGATGTGATCAAATGGTTGGTTTCCTTGGAAAGTAGACCTTTCCAATGGTACCAATTTCACCATTTTCCAGCAAGTGAACTGCCCTGTATGTCATATGGGAGATAGACCAACACATTCTGGGCAGATTTGGGTATCAGTTTTCAAGTGTCATTTTTATCGAGATAGAGCGAGCTTCAAGCCTCTTGTCAATCACAGACATTGCGTGAGCGCATCCTAGGCCATCATCACAGTGGCTTTACCGGATTATTATGAATGAGTACATCGAGTCAAACATGAGTACATATTACCGTACTTTTCTCTTAAGACTGCATCATCACTTAAGTGAGCCAAGTCTTATGATGACTTCGACTAGTCATTGGGAATCATATAGGCATTACTTTATCGTCTCTTAGGGAAACCATCTCTTAGATGGCCTTAAACCGATTGATGAATACGCATCATCAAGTGTCCCCAAGATCCTTTCATTCTTAACTTTGGATTTAGCGGAATCTCTTAGTCTCACAAGAGTACATCACTATAAACCCTTAGTTTTACACGCAAAAGCTTCATATCTCTTCCAAATCAAGTATATACTTAGTATGCATTCCCGACAATCACTTGTCGACGCGCTCCGTGGTCAGGAGCCACTTGATTTGAGTCTGATCCACCACGAGATCCTTCCATCACTTAACTTAGTTCCCCACTAATATAAGATTTAACCACAAGCTGCATGTCAGTATTTGGGAAACTATCTGACTGAAAAGATAATGGATGCTATAACATCTATTACGATAGCACAACTAAGTTCCGTGTCATCGTAGTCGATTCCAGTGCGTTCATGAGAAACCTCGGGCCATGAGGTGAGTTTAACTCCTTCTCTTACTCGCTTTAACAAAGTATATGGATAGATCTTATATTTGGAGTGTCGGCACCACTTCAACAAAGGGCTATCACTTTGTTTATACTGAAATCGCATATGTTTCCATTTTAGGCCAAGGCTACAACGTTGTAGATTTTCAATGAAGTATGGTTCGATTAAACTCACATTCCACGTCCTCATGAATCGGCTTTATTCATAGAGTACTCTTTATGTATTGGCATTCATTGAGGTGTCCCCCAATGATGACTATAATCCAGAATCACATGAGACGGATGAGTTCATTTGATCAGATGATCAAGGTTCATGTACCAAGCTCGCATACATTCTTAGCGAGAGTATTTATCGAACCAAATGGCATCCCAATACTCGATGAGATCCACGGCCTAGTAACACCATCTACCACAATTTGTGGTGTTACCATATCACCATTTATAGGTGACGAATGTCCATGACCGGACACAATCCTTGCAGACATGTTTGCAGCATGTATTTAATCTCGTTACTTTAGGGAACTTGGTGAGGCACAGTAGGGACAAACTACGACAATTCCAAGTCGTTCTACTCGAACATGATCGTTCGCATCTCCCCCTAACGACGGGAAGACTGGCTCATCAAAGTGACTTACGAGATCGTCTGCCAAGGTATATTTTAAGCGGACTATGAGTGAAAGCGCATGTCATATTCATCATTTATAACCCGTCATAATGCGTTGTGGTGACGCACTTTGGCACATGAACATGTGGACGATAAAGGTTTTCAGTGTTAACACAATCCAGTTAACAAAATGCATACGATTACACTTGTAACTAAGCATTTGAATGATGATAGGTATAGGTGAATATGACATGTTGACCGATGCTACATAACCGTAGCTACTGGTCTTGAGAATCCAACAAAACCGCCACCATGCACCACCGGGATCGAACATAAAAAAACGATTGAACCGATGATAGGCCATTGGTTTTATCGAACCGCTAGTGCTTTCTTGAAGAGTTCACTCCCTTCACTAGCCCCAAACACCTCAAAATTTCATGAGCATGTATAAACGGGTGTTTAGGATTCCAAAACCATCAACCTTGTGGTCAAAAACCGATCGAAATGACATCGAACTGGTTGTTGGGACGGCTGGTGGTATGTGAAAACTTCATTTAAGTGGTTCACCTCCTTCCAAGTCTCCAAATGGCACTAAAATTTGTGAGAAGGTAGCCTTGGATGTTAGAAAGTACTCGTTAAAATTTCACTTTAAGACTTGGTCTAAAAGTGGGTGAACCGACCTTTACAATGACTGGTCCGCAAGTTGGACAACCATAAACTCAGGTTTCATCAACTTATCAATCATTGTCAAAGGAACAACATAACATATAAATGTTATCACTTGAGTACGACTATTTGTGAACACCATCATAACATCATAAGCCACCCAGGCTAATACTTATGATCATGCATGTATAAGGACTCGGTGAAAAGGGATGACTCAGCACCATACGAGTCGCTACATTATTATCTTTAGCATAGGAGGGTGTCATCTGCTAATCGTGCCAAAGAATATGCTTTAATCAATGAACATGGCTAAGAAGGATCATTGGGGGGTCTTTGGCGTCACACATATTTATGAAAACAAGATGCGGATGACATAAATATCATCATCGGTCATGAGCCCTGCTCATGACTCCACCAACGTACTTTGGTGTCTTTGATCCAACTAGTTTCTTTGTTCAAAGCAAATGATGTCCATGACAATACCGTGGTATATGGATCATCAAATTGTCCAAACTCTGGACTATTAAAGCCTAAATGTGTCAATCAATTGCATTCATAACACTGATAACGTGTTTCAGGAGAAAGTAAAAGACTGTAAATACGAGTCAATCAATTGTATTTATAACACTGATAGAGGGGCCTTTATATAGGCATTACAATGAGAGTCCTTCCATACATAGGATTCCTAGATAAGGTAAGACATCTAATAGGATCCTACTACCTGTAGAAGGATCTAGAACCTTCCATCTATGTATCTACAATCAGTATTAGGTAAGACACATCACGGGAATAATAATTCCCGGAACAAACTCAATAATAAATTATTGATAGTCTAATTAATTGACATGTATTAAAATAGACTTTACAAATAACGAGTCATTCAGACCCGGGCGATGCCCCGGGCTGTATATGATGGTATTATATATTTAAATTGTTATTGTTCAGCACAAATTTTCGTCATTTTGATTATGGATCCGTCATTTATTTTCGTCATTTTATATTCGGGACGTATTTTTGTTATTGTATATATAAGTTGTCATGGTGGCATACATTTTGTAGCATGATACGTATTTAAAATAGTTTATTGACATGTATTTTTTTAAGATGTATTTTTTACGTAATATTTTTTGTCTATTTATTTTGGTATTGACTCTATCATTTTTAATTGGAACTAACTAATATTAATACATTGGGCTAAGTTATAACTATTTCTTATGATAGTCAACGATGCCCGTGCGATGCACATGTGCTGTATAGAAGTTTTCATAGATTTAAAATACGTGCGATGCACATGGGCTATATAGAAGTTTTCATAGCGTAATATTCGGCATTTATTTTCGTCATTTTATATTTAAGTTTTTATGGTGTCACACATTTGCTAAGCTTTATACGTACTTAGAATACTTTATTGAGTTGCACATGGGCTGTATATAAGTTTTTATATCGTAATCTTCAGAACTTATTTCCATCATTATATATCTAAGCTGTGATGGTATCACATTTCTAAGCATGACACACATTTAAAATAGTTTATTGACATTAAAAGAGTATATGTGAAGAGATTTTTTTTCAAGATGTTACATTGAAAAGAGTCTATTCACATGTAATTTTTTAATATGTATAAGTTACATAAATTATTTTAAATATGAAGCGATGACATTAATGTTGGAGACCTTTTATATTCATCCACGTGCAATGCACACATGTTTGGACTGCATCAGGACCCATGCGATGCACTCTGGTTGGATCTAATTGTTTTTTTCGTAATGTTCGGGACTAATTTTCGGTTCATGTTTGAAACTCTCATTTTTTTTGTGAAAGACGGACTTCGTTGTTCAAATAAATTACATTATTAAAAGCGAACTATAAAACAAATTTCCTTTTTAACAAAACTATAAAAACATAAAATATTAAAGTGATTAGTATATTCAAGAGTATAAATTATAATTCGTATAATAAATTATAATTCGTATAGTAAAATATTGCATGTTTAATTTCTAACGTACTATTAATATGAATGCCAGGTATTCATCTATATTGACACCGGTGGCCGTGGCGTTGTTCTTCTTGTTGTTGTTGTTCTTCTTGTTGTCTTTGTCGTTGTTGTTCATTGGCATTTTGCATGTTTTGTTCTTGATACAATTTTCGTGACTTGTCAATCTCTTTCTTTAATGTGAAGAGTTTTTTTGCAAAATGTTATATTTAAATGAGGCTTTTCATATGTAATCTTTTAATGTGAGTAACTTACATAAATTATTTTTTAATTAATGCATTATTACAATATTTTTCCATAAACTATAATATCGAATTTGGAGCATTCATTAGTAACTCATTCTAAGTATTTACAGTATCACATGATCTCAAACTCAAATGAATAATGCTTACCTCGTGATATGTGGATAACAATTGAAATACAATTTTCTTCTCCTTTATATAATTCTTCGATTTAGAAGATTCTCATTGTTATGATGATAGTGTGAAGATATTTTTATTATATTTTATTATATACTACCATTTGCAATATGTAACATCGACATAATTTACACAGTCATATCAAATATCAAAGTCACACAATATTCCAAAACGTTTAATTAAAAAAGTGACATTAACACAACGCAAGACAAAAAACTATATTAAGAGCAAAAATATTAAAATGCACCAACAAAGTGTAGTAATAATTATTGACTAAAAATTGAATGCTCGTCACATTATTTTCAATAAACTTACTTGCTAACGAATCAATAGTATTAGCCCGTTTATCGGTATTACATGAAGTAAAATATTGCATGTTTAATTTGTAATGTACTATTAATACGAATGCTAAGTATTCATCCAACCGGTGGCCACGGCGTTGATCTTGTTGTTGTTTTTGTTTTTGTTGTTGTTGTCTTTGTCGTTGTTGTTCGTTGACCTTTTGCATGTTTTGTTCTTGACATAATTTTTGTGATTTCTCGATCTCTTTCTTTAATGCTTCTTGATGCGCTACAAAAAAATAGATATAGTTGATCGTTAGTAACTTAAATACAGTTAATCAATATATTGCATTTTCGATCAAAGTAAAAATGTTCGTGCATGTTCCACTTAATTGATAAGACAACGATGTGTAGGATCTCTTAAACCATTAGAAAAGATGATGTTACTACCAAATCTCCTAAGCTACCATCTTTATGTCCTACATTGTTACACATAAAAAACACACGTGAAATTTACATAAAATAATATAAATCAATATGCTAAATAAGTAAGACGATATGATGCTTACTTTACCACCATAATAAGTTGTAGCCCAATGTGCACGCGGTGTGGAGGAAGTTGTGGTTTGTTGTGTGTGATTTTTGACACATTATATAGTTGATAAAATATTTGTAACTCATGGACGGGAAGGTAAAAAGACTAACCACTAATTGGTGTGTTTAATTTATGCATTCATGGTATTTTTGGTTTGTATTCTTTGAGGTTTAGAGATGGCTTGAAACATGTTGTACCGTACAAACTTTTGTGCACGATTTCTATGTACTTACCCTTATGCATGACTATTAAATCAATGTACTAACACATGAAGCTTATTTCACATTTCACTTTCAATTCATGAAACATTTATTGTGAGCACTTTGCATTTATAAGACAACTTAAGCTTTTAGTATATAAGATATATAAAGGGGTTCTCCACCACATCCAACCAATTCTTCTTTTGCGTACCAAGGGAAAGCCAAGTCAATTGCTGAAGCGAAAAAAATGGCCGGCGAAATCAAGTGGTCACCACCTGCGACCAAACTTGTTTCGCCAATGGGCAATCGCGACGAACGTGGATCGTTGTTTCAAGGCCCGGGGATGCCCGCAACCACTACGTCATGAAAAATAACTATCTATTATACTCGAGCTCTAAACCTATGGCTTAAATATCGACATGGAACAATATAACGTAGAAAGAAAAACGCTCTTAGTACGAACGAAAAAATAAGTTTTATTGCTCAAATATACTCTCTCCGTCCCAACTTATTAGTCATAGGTTGGAACGACACAAGTTTTAAGAAATTGTTAGGTGTGTGTGTGACTAGAGATGTTAAACGGGCTCTAGCCCGGCGGGCTGGCCCGTTTAACCCGCCAAAAAACCAGGTTAGGGCCAATATTACTGTAATTTTAACTTACAGTAATACTATATTTATATATAACATATATTACTATTATATATGTAATATATATTAATATTATATATAGTATATATTATTACTGTATTTGTTAATATAGTATGTATATATATATATGTATATACATAAAAGTGTATTTTTTGTTATATTTATTATAGTATATATATATATTGTTACTTTTTTTTTGGTTTATGACTTATAAAAAATAAAAAATATATTTTTTAAATATTTAGCCCGTTTAGCCCGTTTAGCCCGAAGCCCGCTAGGATTAGGGTTAGGGCCAATATTTTCTAGCCCGTTTAAATCCGGGTTTTTTTGGCCCGGACCGTTTAGCCGAAGCCCGCTAGGGCTAGCCCGGAACCGCTAGGGCTAGCCCGTTTAACATCTCTATGTGTGATGAGTGTTAAAAGAGTAGTTAGTGGAGAAAGGGTCCCACTTTATTAAGTGATAAAGTAAGGGTAAAACATAAAAGGTTTGTAGTGGGATAGTGTCCAAAAAAAGATAGGACTAATAAGTTGGGACAGACCGAAATTAAGACTAATAAGTTGGAACGGAGGGAGTATCAAAGTACGGTCAACAGTACACCAAGGTCTTTATACGCCAAAAAAATAAACCCTACTTCGAAAAGAATCAAGAACCAAAAAGTAGTCCTCAGGGCATAGACTGATGGTAAGTTGCAAGGTGATTGAGGTGGAAACACTCCGACATCGCGGGTTCGAATCCGTGTGATGACAATATTTTGTTGAAATATTGCAAGATTTGTTGCAGGGTTCGTGTCTCGTTGGTCCTTTCCCTTGCAGGGCTGCCATTAGTACACATATCTCGATTTAACACCCATCTGGTCAAGGGACCTGTGATACAAGTGGAGGGGGTTTATCATCACTCCCTCAACAAAAAAAAAAATAAGTAAACTAAAATTAAAAATCTTCAAAAACTATCAAAAGCGAAATGAGCATGGAAATGAGGGAGTTTAAGCTCTAGACTGCAAAGTTGTGAAATGAGTCTTGCTCGTTTCCGTCTTGTGCTTCCAGAAAGGTGTTACTCCCTCTCTCCCACCGATCTTGGTTCATAATTCCTTTTTGGCCGTCCCAAGATACTTGGTCATTTCCTTTTAAAGACACATTTATCTCTCACAACTTTAAATAATATATATTCATATCACCACTTTACACACTCTTGACGTCTGATTGGTCAACGTCACATGTGCTGATTTGGACGAATGGATCGAAACCACGTAGAAAATAATAAATAAGATGAAAAGGATTGGATCACTAAATTTTATTAATGACCTTAATTTGAAGTAGAGCCGAACTGATTATTTTGAGCCGGTATATCTACTTTTCTCACTTATTATAAATTCTCTCTTTTTTCTCTCTTTTATCATAAATGCCAAAAGTCCAAAGATCCTTTCTCACTGCATCCTCCTTCCATATATAGGCAGTCTTGGCCAATCATGAGATGACAGCTGACGAATGTTGGGGAATATGCCCAAAACACTTGTCAGACTCTGAATATGCCTTAGACACGTGGCGGCCTCTAAGGATTGCCTGGGGAAGGGACATGACAGCCCGCGTTAATTGGCATGCGGGCCTATCACGCATGCTTCTGGCAACGCTTATCCGCTGGGGTCGGTCCTCGGGTCTACCGCCGTTCAGGTCGGACTTGTTGTAATCTTGAATCGACGCATTTTTATCTTCGATCTGCTCGGCCCTCCTGGATCGGATACCGGGTCGGCTTTGACGTCTCTGCCCGGTCCGGTTTTTAACGAGCCCGGAAAAAATCGGGTTCGTACCCGGTCCGGATTGTTGTTCTGCTCGGCCGGTTTATGTAATACCCGAGATTTCTGTTATGTAATTGGAACTTGCGATATTGTAATGATTGTACTTTTGTCTGAATACTATTCTCCGTAGTTCATAATCCGATATCGTCGAGCATATAATTTCGTGTATGTGATTTAAAGGTTGAAATTCTGTGCATGTAGCGCACGCTACAGGCTAAGGGTAGCGTACGCTAACATGGTTTTATAGCGCACGCTACCGAGTGTAATTAGCGCACGCTATGCGTGGTCAGACTGATGGAGACGTGCGGTAGGTGAGATCTGGCCGGGGGACCCCTGTCGGATCGTGTCGGACGTACCTGGACGGCTTTCGGGAAAAGCCGGGTCAACGCCTTAGCGCACGCTACAGGTATATGCGTAGCGTACGCTAAGTGCCGAGTCTGATTTAGGCGTGAGCCGTTAGCGCCACGCTACGAGCAGTGTAGCGCGCGCTAATAGCCATTTATTATAAATAGGACAACATCCTATTCGTGATTTGATCCTTTCTTCCCACATAACCCGAACTCTTGCACTTGTAACATAACTCCATTCGTCCTAAACACTTCGTATCAACCACTTAGTTCGAGATTGAAGATCTTATATCATTGGAGATTGGTGTTCAAGCCTTTGGTATTGGATTGCTTCATTTTCATCCGTGTTCTTCATTACTTTGAGGTAGGTGATTTTTCACCAATGATTAGTAAGGTTCCTAAGGAAGTTTGAATCATGTTTGGATAGCAAGTATTTCGTTTTTATCGGTCATCGCATGTTAGAAGGATACTTTTGACGTATAGATGCTAGATATCGAATGAACCTTTGAACCACCTTATTATAAGGACTCCTAAGCATGTTTAAATCGATTTATGATCAAGTAATCGGATATTGCCCAGTTGATACGTTGTATACGTTGGAATCATGTGTTTTGGAACGTTAGACGATGGAACTTAGATTATTTCTGGAAGATCGTAGAGGAATTGTGATATCGAGATAACTATCCGTATATTGGTATTTCATAATCATAAATCTTCTAGAAACCTTATTATCATGATATGCCCGAGGATAACTTGTAGCATCACCATAGGATTCATAAGTTCTTCATCATCCAACCCAGTTTTCGGTTTGCAGTATTCTGCCATGCAAGATTAGCGCACGCTAACCTGTGTGAGTTAACGTGCGCTATCGAGGTTCGGTTTTCGCACAAAACGTACGTAGCGTACGTTATGAGACCAGCCGAGTCGATCGCGGCCGTGGCTAGCGCACGCTAGTCTTATAAGACAACAGACGCTAATCGTCCATCTTAGCGCCGCGTTACGTAGAGTGCGTGGCGCGCTAAGCGATCGGCATTGTTTATTTTGAGCTTTTCGGCCGTAGACCGAATTGTTAGGCCATCGTTCGACTTGAGATGATTTGTATATCGTTCCTTTTGTTAAGGTTCGAGCTTGTTACGTTGATCGGAGGAGGCGGCCTTCGAGTGCGTCGAGAGCATTGAAGTATATCGTTCTTGCCATCTTCGAGGCAAGTATCGTGATATGTTAATATCGGTATTTTTGGAGTATGTGTATGATTATGCAAGTTGTTGAACGTGATATTTACTTCGTTGATTTGTCATGATATTCGTGATATAGTGTTTATATGTTCATGATGATGAACATAATGATTTGGCATATGTGTATGCATGAGTCGTGTTTGTATACGTTGAACGATCTATGCTGAGGGCGCTGGATCGGATGTCCACCTCGTGTTGATCCGACGGGATCATCTTGGGATCTAGGCTGAGGGCGCTGGATCATTGGACGGGTTATTTCCACCTTGTGTTGGTCCGACGGGATCATCTTGGGATCTATGCTGAGGGCGCTGGATCATTGGAATACCCATGCTGTGTAATGGAATCTTGTGGATTCGCATTGTCGGATTCCGGTAGCGGAAGTCCGTGTGGTGTATCTTGTTATGTATTATTGATGCATATTCGAATTGTTTAACATGATACTTGTACTAGCATCGTTTTGCTAACCCCTTCGGGGGTGGACATTTGTTTTGATGTTCAGGTAGCCGAGGAGCAGGGAAAGCGACACGGGACCGGCGTGGCAGCGAAGGGGTTCAGTGATGTTTATTGTTATTGGAGATTTGTGGTCTTGGTTTGGTTTCTGTACTCGAGGACGCGTGTCCTTTTGATATTAATTCGATATGGTTGTATTAATTACCCGTTGAACCAGTTGTACGTTCCATAGACTTGAATTTTCGCAGTGTTGATGTCTCATATTTACTTTCTTTTTTTTTAATTAGCCTTGTAAATCCTTACTTAAAGGGTTTACGGCGCTGTAATTATTCCGAACATCTCGGGGTGTTACAGATTATGGTATCGGAGCTAAGATTTATGGATATCTTGGCAGTCGGGTTTTGTTTGGGTCTGTTTACGTTATTTGATTTACGGGTCGTTTGTAACATCACTGTTCAGCCGAAGTCGTCATGTGGACCGTGGTTGTAAGTCTCTTAATCTCTTGTACTACCGTTTTACTTAATTACTGTTTTGAGAGTATTGACGGACTTTATTCCAAAAATTTTGTTCTGTATATTGAGAAATTGCGTTTACAGCATGTTGAGAGGGGGACGTGGACGCGGACGCGGTCGTGGACGCGGACGTGGTAACGTGAGACATGAGGATTCCGCAACTACCCCAGAAATATCGGCTAGTCGAACCGATTCCCATTCTGGAGGGCAGCAAGGATCAGCGAATGATGACGCAAACCCTAACATGCCAGGAGTGCTTCAACAGGTGGTGGCGCAAATAAATCAGTTCGCCCAGGTCGTCGATCGCATGCGAGCAATGATGGGACAGCGGCACCACGAGGATAACAGGAGACAGATGGCTTGCGGAAGTGGTTAAATTGCACCCGCCAAAATTTGATTCTTTGAGACACTTACTTGGGATCACGGCTCAAGGAGTTGGAAAAGATATTCGCGGGTCTTAAGCGTCCCAGGACCGGAAGGTTCCCATCGCCCGATATTTTCCGACCGGGAGGCCTTTGATTGGTGGGAAGGCTGTTCGACCCGAGGATCATAATGCGGATTGGACGGAATTCAAACAATGATGGAAGCACGATTGTCCCCGTCCGAAGAGAGGCGAAGATCCGAGAGTTTTTCTCACCACAGAGTTCGGAGGCATCCGTGAGATGTAATTAAAACTTTTAATCATCGGTGACTTGTGTGCGACACTTGGTCGAACGGAGGCGTAAAAGATTTTCATTTTGATATGCGGATGAAGCGGAGATTGAAGTACATGTCGGATTCGAGTGTACTACGTTGCGGCAGTATCAAGACAAAGCGGCCTACGACATGAAAGAGGCGGTAGAGAAATCGGTAGAGGCAAAGAAGCGAGAAGGTGGCCGTGACTTTGCGAGAAAACAAGAATGGTGGGGCCCGCAAAGGCCGGTCTTCCTTTTATTCGGCTAGAAACCTCCACATCCTTCTAGAAGCGGAAAGAAGTTCCGGACGGCATCAGCAGATTCGGACGCATCAAAGAAATGTTACAATTGTGGTCGAGCGAGGCATGTTCGACGTGATTGCCCGCATCTTACGTGACTTGTTACGACTGTAGGCAAGAAGGGCCGTGCGGCCTTACGTGGAGCCGCTACTAGATCTTTGGTACCCGCACTCCGGCACGATTCCTAAGGAGATAAGTGTGAACCGAGACACGGCGAGTGGATTCCAGCAGTTAACGCAGGAAGAGAGAGACATCCAGTCTTTGGGTCCGTTCCTCCGCGCCCATGCGAAATGAGGAGATCCGGCGACGAACAACTGCTGTTGCATCAGTGCGATTCGAGATCCTTTTGCAAGCAGATTAGTGTTTTATTCGATTCCTGAGCCACACATTCTTTTATATCTTTGAACTGTGTTAATCGTTTGAAAATCTCGTGCTTAATTGATTGTGAACCGTATGTTGTGGGATTGCCGAGTGGAGAGAGAATTATGGGAACACTTGAAGCTAGGGATTTCCCGGTATCTATAGAGGGAAGAGATTGGCCATCGAATCTTATTGTAGTTGACATCTGCGGTGACGATTTAATTCTCGGAGATGATTGGCTCAACCGTTATGGAGTGTCTTTGAATTATCGAGAGAGTCATTTCCATCATTGCGATGACGGATCGAACACTTATTCCGAGGATGGAGACAGGAAGCTCGGGAAATTGATCAAAGCAATGAAAGCGGTAAAATTATCAAACAGGATGTCATGGACTTTGGTGTTATGCCATGAGGAAAGAGGAAGGAGTAGAACTCTCGTCTATTCCGATTGTGAATGAGTTCTCGATATATTTCTGACGAGCTACGTGGTTACCTCCGCAAAGAGAAGTGGAATTCACCATCGAATTAGAGCCTGGAGCAACCCCTATTTCCAGGGCACCATACCGCATGGCGCCAACCGAGATGTATGAACTCAAGAAGCAACTGGAGGAATTGTTACAGAAGGGCTATATTCAACCGAGCGTTTCCCCTTGGGGAGCGCCCGTTCTCTTTGTCCGGAAGAAAGACGGATCCCTCCGACTGTGTATTGATTATAGGGAGCTTAACAAGATGACGATCAAGAATAAGTATCCTATACCTCGGATCGACGACTTGTTTGATCAACTGCAAGGGGCAAGGGTATTCTCGAAGATTGACTTGCGATCAGGATACCATCAGTTGAGAATTAAGGAATCGGATATACCGAAATCTGCTTTCAGATCCCGGTACGGGCATTATGAATTTGTAGTGATGCCATTTGGACTTACAAATGCTCCTGCGGTATTCATGCAATTGATGAATCGGGTATTCTTGGAGTACTTGGATAAATTTGTGGTTGTCTTCATTGACGACATCTTGATATATTCGAGGGACGCAGAGGAACATACTGAACATTTACGTGTGGTTTTGAGCATCTTGAGAAAGGAACAGCTGTATGCTAAGCTTTCTAAATGCGAATTCTGGCTTAAGGAAGTAACCTTCCTTGGGCACGTGATATCATCCGACGGGATTCAGGTGGACCCGAAGAAAGTCGAAGCAATCTTGGAATGGGAAGCCCCTAAAAACGTGAAAGAAGTCCGAAGCTTCTTAGGACTTGCTGGATATTATCGCCGCTTTGTAGAGGGATTTTCCAAAATTGCTCGTCCGCTCACCCAGCTGTTACAGAAAACTCAAAAGTTCGTGTGGAATGAGAAGTGCCAGGCTGGTTTTGACGAACTTAAGAAGAGACCGGCGACAAGACTGTAGCGCCGCTGAAAGGCGACGGATTTTTGGTATCTGACGCTTGAATCGGGGTTTGGGTTGTGTGTTGATGCAAAAGGGTAAAGTAATTGCTTATGCTTCTCGGCAATTGAAACCGTACGAAGTTAATTATCCGACTCATGATCTGGAGCTAGCAAATGTGGTCTTTGCCTTGAAAATTTGGAGACATTATCTCACGGCACTCATTGTCGGATCTTCTGAGATCATAAGAGCCTCAAATACATTTTGATCGAAAGAATTAAACATGAGGCGAGAGAAGGTGGTGGAATTGATCAAGGATTACGACTTGGAGATTCTCTATCATCAGGAAAGCAAATGTAGTAGCCGATGCTTTGAGCCGTAAACTGTTTCTCTTCGAGTGTTGGAAGCTCTTACGCCTGCACCGGCATTCAACGAACCGATCCGCGAAGGGATTGAAGTATGGGTACCAGAAATCCAAGGGCGACTTTATGTGATGGAACTGACTTCATCACTAGTCGAGAAGATCAAGTCCAAGCAGTTAGACGATTCTCTGATCCTTCGATTATGTGATGAAGTAAATAAAGGAAAAGCACCAGGATTTGTGATACAAGACGATGGAGTTCTGAGATTTCAGAGTCGACTTTGCGTTCCCGACGATGATGACTTGAGACGGACTATTCTGAAAGAAGCTCATAGCGCGCCCTATTCTATTCACCCGGGCGTGATAAGATGTATAAGGATCTTAAACAAAACTTCCGGTGGGGAATATGAAGAAGGGCGTGGCAGTACGTTTGAAGTGTTTGACTTGTCGCAGGAGTCAAGATTGAGCATCGGCGACTGTAGGGATGTTAAAGCCGCTTAGATCCACGAGTGGAAGTGGGAGGATATCTCGATGGATTTCATCACCCGGTATGCCAAGGACTAGAGCGGGAATGAACATGATTTGGGTTATAGTTGATCGACTAACCAAGTCGGCTCATTTCTAGGGATCAAAGATACTTGGGGACCCGAAAGTTTGGCGCGAGTATTTATTACGGAGATAGTCGGATTGCGGGGCCGAAGACCATTATTTCGGATCGAGATGGTCGTTTCGTGTCGCACTTACGGAAAGCGATTCACAAAGCTTTGGGGATCGAGCTCAACTTTAGCACGACTTATCATCCCCAAACGGACGGTCAGTCCGAAAGGACTATTCAAACTGTAGAAGACATGCTTAGAGCTTGTGCGTTGGATTGGTCGACTGATTGGGAAGTTCACTTGCCCTTGATCGAATTCACTTACAATAATAGTTGGCATGCTTCTATTAAGATGGCACCATTTGAAGCTTTATGCGGGAGGAGGTGCGATCACCCTGTGTTGGGATGATTCTTGGATTTGATCGGGACGGAACCGGATTTGATTATCGGACTCAAGAGAAGATAGCGGTGATTCGAGAGAGGCTGTTGATCGCCAGTCGGCGAAGTCTTATGCGGATGTACGTCGTCGCCCTCTAGAGTTCGACGTTGGGGACCACGTACTATTGAAGGTGTCTCCTACGAGGGATTTTCCGTTTTGGGAGAAGAGGCAAGCTTAGTCAAGATATATCGGACCATTTGAGATCCTAGAGAGAGTTGGGGATTTAGCATACAGTTGGCCTTACCGCCATCGGCGAGTCATGTTCACAGTGTATTTCACGTATCCCAGCTGCGGAAGTATATCTAGGACCCGATCACGTCATTGATTTCGGAGATCGAGATAGCTAATGATGGCACCTTCAAGAAAGACCAATCAAGATACTTGAGAGCCGGATCAAACAATTAAGGAATAAACCGATACATTTGGTTAAAGTACAATGGTCACGACATGGAGTCAAGAGGCCACTTGGGAAACGGAGGACGGTATGAAGGCTAAATATCCGGAGTTGTTTTCATCCTAAGTTTCGGACGAAACTTCTTTTTAAGGGAGGAAGGATGTAATACCGAGATTTACGTTATGTAATTGGAACTTGCGATATTGTAATGATTGTACTTTTGTCTGAATACTATTCTCCGTAGTTCATAATCCGATATCGTCGAGCATATAATTTCGTGTATGTGATTTAAAGGTTGAAATTCTGTGCATGTAGCGCACGCTACAGGCTAAGGGTAGCGTACGCTAACATGGTTTTATAGCGCACGCTACCGAGTGTAATTAGCGCACGCTATGCGTGGTCAGACTGATGGAGACGTGCGGTAGGTGAGATCGGCCGGGGACCCCTGTCGGATCGTGTCGGACGTACTGGACGGCTTTCGGGAAAAGCCGGGTCAACGCCTTAGCGCACGCTACAGTATATGCGTAGCGTACGCTAAGTGCCGAGTACTGATTTAGGCGTGAGCCGTTAGCGTGCGCTACGAACAGGTGTAGCGCGCTAATAGCCATTTATTATAAATAGGATGACATCTATTCGTGATTTCAGTCCTTTCTTCCCACATAACCCGAACTCTTGCACTTGTAACATAAATCCATTCGTCCTAAACACTTCGTATCAACCACTTAGTTCGAGATTGAAGATCTTATATCATTGGAGATTGGTGTTCAAGCCTTTGGTATTGGATTGCTTCATTTTCATCCGTGTTCTTCATTACTTTGAGGTAGGTGATTTTTCACCAATGATTAGTAAGGTTCCTAAGGAAGTTTGAATCATGTTTGGATAGCAAGTATTTCGTTTTTATCGGTCATCGCATGTTAGAAGGATACTTTTGACGTATAGATGCTAGATATCGAATGAACCTTTGAACCACCTTATTATAAGGACTCCTAAGCATGTTTAAATCGATTTATGATCAAGTAATCGGATATTGCCGGTTGATACGTTGTATACGTTGGAATCATGTGTTTTGGAACGTTAGGCGATGGAACTTAGATTATTTACGGAAGATCGTAGAGGAATTGTGATATCGAGATAACTATCCGTATATTGGTATTTCATAATCATAAATCTTCCGAAACCTTATTATCATGATATGCCCGAGGATAACTTGTAGCATCACCATAGGATTCATAAGTTCTTCATCATCCAACCCAGCTTTCGGTTTGCGATTCGCCATGCAAGATTAGCGCACGCTAACCTGTGTGAGTTAATGTGCGCTATCGAGGTTCGGTTTTCGCACAAAACGTCGTAGCGTACGTTATGAGACGGCCAGAGTCATCTTGCCCGGACCGTGGCTAGCGCACGCTAGTCTTATAAGACAAAGATACGCTAATCGTCCGTCTTAGCGCACGTTACGTAGGAGTACGTGGCGCGCTAAGCGATCACGCATTGTTTATTTTGAGCTTTTCGGCCGTAGACCGAATTGTTAGGCCATCGTTCGACTTGAGATGATTTGTATATCGTTCCTTTTGTTAAGGTTCGAGCTTGTTACGTTGATCGGAGGAGGCGGCCTTCGAGTGCGTCGAGAGCATTGAAGTATATCGTTCTTGCCATCTTCGAGGCAAGTATCGTGATATGTTAATATCGGTATTTTTGGAGTATGTGTATGATTATGCAAGTTGTTGAACGTGATATTTACTTCGTTGATTTGTCATGATATTCGTGATATAGTGTTTATATGTTCATGATGATGAACATAATGATTTGGCATATGTGTATGCATGAGTCGTGTTTGTATACGTTGAACGATCTATGCTGAGGGCGCTGGATCGGATGTCCACCTCGTGTTGATCCGACGGGATCATCTTGGGATCTAGGCTGAGGGCGCTGGATCATTGGACGGGTTATTTCCACCTCGTGTTGGTCCGACGGGATCATCTTGGGATCTATGCTGAGGGCGCTGGATCATTGGAATACCCATGCTGTGTAATGGAATCTTGTGGATTCGCATTGTCGGATTCCGGTAGTGGAAGTCCGTGTGGTGTATCTTGTTATGTATTATTGATGCATATTCGAATTGTTTAACATGATACTTGTACTAGCATCGTTTTGCTAACCCCTTCGGGGGTGGACATTTGTTTTGATGTTCAGGTAGCCGAGGAGCAGGGAAAGCGACCCACGGGACCGACGTGGCAGCGAAGGGTTGATGATGTTTATTGTTATTGGAGATTTGTGGTCTTGGTTTGGTTTCTGTACTCGAGGACGCGTGTCCTTTTGATATTAATTCGATATGGTTGTATTAATTACCCGTTGAACCAGTTGTACGTTCCATAGACTTGAATTTTCGCAGTGTTGATGTCTTATATTTACTTTTTTTTTTTAATTAGCCTTGTAAATCCTTACTTAAAGGGTTTACGGCGCTGTAATTATTCCGAACATCTCGGGGTGTTACAGTTTAGCTGCCTGGAGTGCTTACGTGGGTGCCAAGGTGGATGGGCTATCAACAAGGGCCACCGAGTCCAGGGCCGTGCCGGGTTGACCGGGACTGTGGTCGTTTCATACTGAGGCCGATCCGGCTTGTGAGAGGATAAGATCTCTCGAAGGGACGCCTCTTCGAGAGTCGCTTCGATTCGATTTCAGAGTCATTAAGTGTCATGATGAGGGAGACGCATGGCGGAATCTGATTTGACGACGCGTTCACGCACTTTCAAATTTCGCGACGGTTCAGTATGAATCGTCGCGCCACGCGCCTGGCATTTAATGCCGCTTTTCTTTTATAAATATAGGATGTCTCCTTCTTCATTATTCCCTTCGCCATTTTTGTGTGTTGTTTCAGAGAAGAGAGAGAAAATTTTCCGGCGTCCTCTTCCTGATTTTTAGAGAGAATTTCCCGGTAAGCCTTTTCCCTTTTTCTACTTTACGATGTCGGAGCTGAGGGATGAGACACCGGTGGAGTTGACTGTGTCTCCGGACCGCACAGGGGTGGCGGATCTGTCCATGGGCGACGCTCCCGTCGACTGGAGCAACGAGGAGGAAGGCGGCGAGGTCGCGAGGTCGCCGGATTCTGGAGATGCGTAGGTGGCGGCGCCGTTGACGGCGGTCGTTGGGACTCAGGCGGAAGAATGGGTTGAGTCGGTGGAGGCTTGGACTCCCCCTCGGCCGTCCCCTTTCGTGGAGGCGGAGTGGGATTCGGCCTCGATTCGGAGCACCGTTACGGAAGAGCAATTAGCAGCTTGGCGACTGCGATAGAAGATCCCGGCTAGGGTGCGGATGTTCATTCCGAATCCCGAGGAGAGGCCTCACACTCCGCCCATCGGGTGTACGGCGGTGTACTACCACTCTCTGCTGGAAGGGCTGAGGTTTCCGCTCCCGTTAGCCTTCTCCCGGTGGCTAAGGCAGTGGGGTCTTCCTGTCCCCTAGATTCATCCGAATTCCTGGGCTCGGGTGGTGGGTCTTTTCATATTTTTCAACCAGCACGGCTGGCCCGAGCCCAAGTTTGAGGAGTTCAACAGTCTCTTCCTATGGAGGTCGGTCGGCAGTTCCGGCTCCGGTTGGTTTTACCTGACAGCCCGACATGCCATGCATAAAGAATTGGTGGATGTGCCGGAGACCATCCATAGGTGGAAGGAGCAGTGGTTTTATATAGGGGGACCGTGGAGGAGCTCGGCGGATGAG
Organism: Orobanche coerulescens; assembly: GCA_033398695.1. NCBI lineage: Eukaryota > Viridiplantae > Streptophyta > Magnoliopsida > Lamiales > Orobanchaceae > Orobanche > Orobanche coerulescens. The sequence goes on from CM065809.1 coordinate 192,687,242, forward strand.
TGGGAGCCTGGTGTGATAGATGCCGAGTTTCGGGTCCCAGAGCACTTCACTGCCAAAATGAGTAAGTGTCTTGTTTCGTATTCCTGTTCCTTTTTTTGTCTAACGCCCATCATTTATTGCATGTGCAGAACGCATCCCGGCGCAAAAGACTTCCTCCGAGTTCGACGATCGGGCTGAACAACTTTTGGACCTTCCTACTGAGCAAAGGAAGTCGCATCTTTTGGTTACCGAGGAAAACCTCTGGGCGGCCGGACTTCGATCAACCGATCCGAGTATAATGTCTTCATCAGTTTTTTTATTTTTAACATATCTTCTTTCTCCAGTCCCTAGGGCCAAGACTTCATCCGGAAGGAAAGAGAAGCCCGCGCAGCGTGTGGCGAGACTGGCTGCTGAGGCCGCCGAGCGCAGGGAGCGTGCTGGCAAGCGAAAGAGGGTAGAGGCCGAGCCTGAGGACAGTGCGACCAAGGCGGAGGGCTCGTCTGTTCATGAAGTTGCTGTATCCGCCCCGAGCCCTGTCCAGACGGGTCGTGCGACCGGTAAAGAGCCCGCGATTGACTTGGAGGGCCATTATATCCCAGTTAATAAGGACCGGGAGGAACCTTGTGCCCAGATGAAGGGGCGACGGCCGCGCTGGTTTCTTGATTACGTCCGGGCAGCCACCCCAACCGCTGAGATGCTCGACCGGGTTCCCCCGGCGGTGGTTGAGTCCAGTCACGTCCCTATCCTGGGCTGGACGCCCAAGATGGAGATGGTGACCAACGACATGGTTCAGGATGAGCAGATCCAATTCGGGAATGCTCTGATCGGTCGTGCATTGTGCACTTATGTAAAGGCCACTCGTGAGTTGATGGCCCTGGTCGAGAAGCATAAGAAGGTGGAGGCCGATCTCAAGGCCTTGCAGGAGGAGCACCATCTTTGTCCTTTGCTGATCAAGTCTCTGGAGGAGGAGATGACCTCCATGAAGGGTGAAATGGAGATTTTGGACAGTCGGGCTCTCGAGGCCGATATTTGGAAAGGAAAGGCCGAAGAGATGACCACGGCGACCGAGCAGGCGCATAAGCAATGGTTAGACGTCAGGGCTGAGCACGAGGCTTATTTGAAAGAAACCAAGGACCAAGTTGTAAGTCTGACCGAGCGTGTTAATACCTGCGAGGCTTCGGGCTATGCCAAGGGTCTTGCCGAAGGGGCAGCGGCCTTTAAGGAGACATCTGAGTTCGAGGAACTGATCAATCTGAATTACGTATCCACCTGTTACGAGATATTAGATCTCATGAAGGGAGGGAAGACCGTTCAGGAGATCGAGGCCTACATAGCATCCCAGGCGACCGATCTGCATGTTGATATCCACGGAGCTGATGAGCCAAAGGTTGCCGAGGTTGAAGATCCCGGGTTGGCTCCGCACGGCGAAGGTGAGGGACAGTCCTTCCAGGTGGCCGGCCAAGAGGGTGGTGCCGAATAGATTTTTATTTTATTTCATGTACGGCCTGCGTGCCAATCTGTCTTTGTTTTCTGTTTTCATCATATGTACTTTGCAAAAATGCCTTAAGTGAATAAAATCTTCCTTGTAGCATCTGTTGCTGTTTTTTGGATGTTTGGGCCCAGTTGGTTGGGCCGTTGCCTTTCTATCATGTTCATCACTTGTTGATGGTGCCGAGGCGAGCTCGGTCTTATAGTGCCGGATGAGCCGGTCTTATGAGGTGTCGAGGCGAGCTCGGTCTTATAGTGCCGGATGAGCTGGTCTTATGAGGTGCCGAGGCGAGCTCGGTCTTATAGTGCCAGATGAGCCGGTCTTATGAGGTGCCAAGACGAGCTCGGTCTTATAGTGCCGGATTAGCCGGTCTTATGAGGTGCCGAGGTGAGCTCGGTCTTATAGTGCCGGATGAGCCGGTCTTATGAGGTGCCGAGGCGAGCTCGGTCTTATTGTAATACCCAGTTGTAACTCAGTAATTATCACTCAATAATTATCATTCAGTATTTATCATTCAGTAATTTCATTCATCATTGATCATTTGTCACTCATATTCAGTCATGGTATTCATCATTCAGAGTAATTGTATTGTGTATCAATCGTCATTCATCACTAATCTGATTGGAGTTTCGTGCCGTGTTTATCATCATTGTCATTTTCGTTGCGAGCTGTGCGTGAGGAGTAGCGCACGCTACATACTCCATTTAGCGTACGCTAATTGGGTATAGGTAGCGCACGCTACCACTCAGCCTTAGCGCACGCTAAGGTTACCTTGGCTGCAGTCCAGAAGGTCTTGGGCTGCGGTGAGTTATAAGTAGCGCCGCTACGATTGGTAATAGCGCGCTAGCGGTTGAAGTAGCGCACGCTAATATGAGGTGTAGCAGCGCTAAGGACGGATCGAGTTGAGTCCGTGGCTCTTGGATCGCCTTTGGATTATTTCATAGCGCACGCTATGTGTTGTTGTTAGCGTACGCAACCGATATATTAGCGCACGCTAAACAATGGTTGTAGCACACGCTATCGAGTCGAATCGGAGGCGCGTTTTACGGACTCCGATCGGGCATCAATATTTCGTTAGCGCACGCTAATAATGGATCTTAGCGCACGCTAGTAAAATGGCCGTAGCGCACGCTACAAGAAGGTACGTAGCGCGCGCTACCGTGTTCGGACAGTGGGTACTGGACTACCCAAATTACTCGTTAGCGCACGCTACGCACAAGGGCTAGCGCACGCTAACCTGGACTGACTATAAATTGGACAGTTAGTCAGACTTCGTCATCTATTCATCTCATTTCACTCCTTCGGTATTTTTTGGGCGATTTCGAGCGTTTCGGAGAGGATTCTTCGAGGTGTAATCATCAATCATCATCTTCAAGCTCATCTTCCGGATTGATCATCATTTCATCATCTTCATCACATCGAATCAAAGGTATTAATCTCTTGGATCTAGAATTTCGGATTTTTGGGTTTTCCTTCCGATTTCTTCATGTAAGCTTGGATTATCATTGGAATATGTTAGATATGGATTATCTACCTTGGATAAGTATATTCTTACGGATTTAATGGTTATTTTCGGAATCTTTTCAAGAAACCTTGGGGTTGACTTCGGTTAATTGGGGATTTTCCGATTGATGTTGTTGTAATCATGAATTATGGATTCCTAATGGATTATTGATATCATTGAAGCGTTTTGTTAGTTCGAAATACTCATTTTAGTGTTGGTTTCGACATATTCGGGATTGGATATTTTCGAAGTCGTGTGGTTGGTTACGTATTCGTTAGAATGCCCCAATGAGTTTGATTATCGTTGTTTCGACCTTTGGGTTAGTCGTGTTTTGTTGTTTGATGCGTGTATTGAACGGTTGTTGGTAATTATTGTTATTCAAGGTTGTTCGAGCGGCCAGGTATTTCACTTAGGGCGTTGCTCGTGGGCGGACATTCTTCATCGGTATTGTGTAAGTTGATTCTTACTCGGTTAAAAGGATATTCATTCCTTTTGTTGTTGATCATTCATAATCATAACTCATTCATCATTGTATTAATCATTCGAGACTTGTAATTGTCGGATAATCATTTCATTAGCGAGCGGCGGTTCCAATCATTTCATTGAAAACTATCAATCACTTCATTATCACTTTCGTATCGGTGAGTCATTCTTGACTTTGTCGGATTAGTATTATTCATTGATATTCATTATGGTCATTCTTGTTCATATGACCTTACAGGTTCATATTGCGTGGCGGAGTGCGGATGTGTGGAATTTTTAGTCGGGCACGTGATGGCCATGTATTGGGAGTGATACATTAGGCGTGCACAGTAACGATTACCTCCGTGAGACTAATTAGGTACAAGGACGGGTGTGTCCGGTCATCCGTCTTGTACACTTGCACGAGAACACTACGGGCGTACTATGATGCTCCTCTTCACGTAATTCATAACTAAGGATATTTCATAACTTGGTTTATTCATGATTGTGTATTTTCAACCCTTGAGGATTGTTGTTACGTATGGCGGCCGGTGGGGATTTTGTTTTCGAGTCACGGCAAGGCAAAGGCACGGGAAGAGCATGTTGACGGCGAGAATCCTGATGATACTAGTAGGGGCCCCAGTCATTCCGTTTGTTCATCATTTTCGGTCATTTGATTATTTACATCATTTGTATTTTCCGCTGCAAATTCCGTTTGTAATGTTTATTTATTCAGGGTGGTGTATTTTATCTTCATATAAAATACACTAGTATTCGGTATTGTCCTGGTGTGTTGTACTTAAACTCCTCATCGGAGTGTTTGGTAATATAATGTGGTTCGGTACTACAATTATATTATTTAATTCATCATTTTCATTTGCCTGGTGGGTCCCAGTCGGGGATTCACGGCACTGTAATATCCGCCTAGTTTGGGGTGTTACAGAGTTGGTATCAGAGCCAGGTTTTGAATACTACCCTCCAAGTCATGTCTCATTTGAAATCATCGTCATCGGACTAGTATCATTGGACTTTCGCGTCACGTGTGACTTGTGCAAATGCCGAGCCAATCAGACCAAGAACTGTAAGATTTCTAATGCCATGGTATAATTTCTGGCATTAATCATTCATTCATAATTCATCAGTTAACAATCCTCAATCATCATTGTCATTTTGACCGGGCCAGTCGAGTTAACTCGATGTCGATCAATTCATTTCATTGTTCAGTTGTTGATCAGGAAGATCGAATCATTAATCTTGTTAACTCATTCAAGATAATCATTTCAGTAACTTCTTCGAATAATCATGTCACGTCAATTAATCATTCATGTAATCAGTGTATTTGAGCGCGTATGCTCATTTTCGTCATTTCATAATATAATCATAATGTGATACTCATGCGAGATATATAATCATCATATGACTTTCCACTTCAGTATGGAAGGGGCTGGCAGAGGACGTGGAGGACGAGGCCGTGGAGCGGGCTGAATCCCGAGAACTCGTGCGAATACACGTGCAAATGCCAGGAATAACGCTAACTCATCGAGCAGCGACAGCGCCACTCATTCACACAGACGCGATCATTCACTATCGGGAGTCGTACCGGGACACGGCTCGGTCGAGAGGGTGTCGGGTTGACCCACTCGCTTTTATGCGGGGCATGATGGCCCAAATGACCGAGATGGCTCGGTTGATGGAGACGATGCATAACTCCGTCAATCGGGAATCGGCGAGCTCCTCCGCCGCCACCTCGAGGCAAGAGAGGAATGTGAGTAATATCATCGGCGATATCTCTCGCGAGAGGCCACCTACTTTTGAGGGCTCGTCGGCAGCGAGATATCATTCATTGGCTCGAGCATTTCGAGAAATTGTTTGCTATGGTAGAGTGTCCGAAGGACACAAAGTTTGTTGCGGCTTACTACGGGTAAGAGCGCACATTCTTGGTGGTTATCGTTGAAGCCCACCGAAGGATCTTGTACTTGGGATCGATTCAAGACTCTCATGATGGAGAGGTATTATCCGGCCCCACTCGAGAGAGGCCAAGGCATCGGAATTACTCACCCCGACCCCTCAACAGACGAGGATGTTCTCGCCATTGCCGAGAAATTTCGGGAACTTCTTCCTTTCGCCTCATCCATCATTCATTCGAGGCGGATAAGATCAAATATTTCAAGAGAGGTGAAACCCCGTATGAGACTTGATTACTTAATCATAATTGCACCACGTTGGTGAATTCATTGAGAAAGCTCTCACTTATGAGCTTACTGCTAAGGAAATTGCTAAGCGGCAACCTTCGTGCTAGCAAGAAATCGAAGAATCGTAATCGATCGGTCGAAGGCGGTCGAGACAACCTTCAAGAAACCGTGCGGGCTCTGCTTTTACGAGCGACCTCGGTGTCGTCTAAACCGCGGAATCTCGATCACGAGCGGCGGTTCGGCCATCACTGTTACAACTGTGGGGATCTTGGTCATGTCGGCACCAAGTGTCGAGACAGTCATCACGTGTCATAAGCGTGGAATTGTGGGACATAAGGCCCGTTTTTGCCGTAGGGACTCCAAACCTACTCGAGGCGTCATCTCGGGCACCTAAGCGGTCGGCCGTTCGAGAATCGAGCCACTCAATCGGCGTCGTTTAAAGCAGCGGGAGCGACTAAAGGTGGAGCCTATAGCCGTGACGGAGCGTCGGTCTGGGACTAGCAAGCCTCGGATTTATGAGATGAAGAAGACCGATGATCCGGAGGCTCGAATGATCTCGTGTACACTCGATATTCTATCTCAACTGTGTGTACCCTTTTTGATCTTTGGTGCATCGCATTCATTCATTTCCGAGTCATGTTTGAGTAGACTACGTCGGGTAGTGCTACTAGTTGTGAGCCTTATGTCATTGGACTACACGATGGTAGACGAATTATCGTGTCGTGAGATTCGTAATTGTCGATTCGGTTTCATGGTCGTGTATGGCCGGCGGACCTAATCGTGGTAGATTTGCCGAGAGACGACGTCATCTTGGGCATTGATTGGATGGATCGTCATGATGCCATCATTAGTGTCCGTAAGCGTATGGTCACTATCATTTCGCACGATGGGGTGGAATGTGTGTTTCGGGGAGGTAATCCCGGTACATTGCAGTAAGGTCATTAATTTGATGAAAGCGGTAAGATTACTCAATCGGGGATGTGTCGGTTATTGGTGCTATATGGCCAAAACCAGAAGTCATCGATAATGTTGACGGATATTCCGGTGGTGAGGAATATGCCGATGTTTTCCGGGCGAGTTACTGGTTTGCCTCCACGGAGGGATGTGGAATTCACGATTGAGTTGGAGCACAGTACGTCCCGATATCGAAGACACCGTGCGGATGGCCCGGCCGAAATGCAGGAGTTAAAGAACCAACTTGAAGAGTTATTCGAGAAAGGTTATATCCGACCAAGTGCGTCCCGTGGGGAGCACCAATGTTGTTTGTCGGAAGAAGGATGGTTCATTTCGCTTATGTATTGATTATCGGGAGTTGAACAGGTGACAATCAAGAATAAGTATCCCTTACCCCGTATTGATGATCTCTTAGATCAACTTCGAGGAGCTTGATATTTTCCAAGATCGACTTAAGATCTGGATATCATCGATTCGGATTCGAGAGTCGGATATCGCGAGGACGGCGTTGAACACGCTATGGTCATTATGAGTTTGTGGTTATGCCGTTCGGATTGACTAATGCACTGCGGTATTCATGGAGTTAATGAATCGGGTATTCATCGACTTTTGGATCGGTTTGTTGTTGTCTTCATCGATGACATTTTGATTTATTCGTGGCCGGGAGGAACACGAGTTTCACCTTCATCAAGTGCTCGACGTGTTGAGGCGAGAACAACTTTTTGGAAAGTTTTCCAAATGTGAGTTACGGATGTCAGTGACTTTTCTCGGACATGTAATTTCATCGAGACGGAGTTCGTGTCGATCCTCGGAAGACGGAGGCTATTCGGGATTGGCTACCTCAGAAGAACGTTAAGGAAATCAAGTTTTCTCGGATTAGCGGGTTATTATCGGCGGTTTGTGGAAGGATTTTCTAGAATCGCTCAACCCTTAACGAACCTTCGCGGAAGGATAAGAAATACACGTGGTCGACGCGTGTCAACGGAGTTTTGAGGAACTCAAGAGCCGGTTAATGTCGGCACTGTACTTTCCTTGCCGCGAGGGACGGAAGGATTTGTGGTTTATAGTGATGCATCCGGACGGGGTCTCGGATGTGTACTCATGCGAGCAGGAAGGTTATTGCCTATGCTTCACGGCAATTGAGACCTTACGAGGTTAATTATCCGACCCACGACACGGAGCTAGCAGTAGTGGTGTTCGCTTTGAAAATTTGGCGTCATTATCTTTATGGCGTTACATCGAATATTCACCGATCATAAGAGCTTAAAGTATATATTTACTCGAAGGAGTTAAATATGCGTCGAGACGGTGGTTGGAATTAATCAAGGATTATGATATTGAGATACTCTACCACCGGGCAAGGCGACGTTGTCGCCACGCCTTGAGTCGTAAGTCGATTCGGGAAGCGGATGCTTGCCCGTTTACGATTCGAAGGAGCTTGGCGGGAATTCCTTAGATCCGAGATCGAGTGCAGCTTGCGAGTTCGGGCGGCTTTATATGTTAGAGATTTCATAGTCACTCGAGGAGGAAATCCGAGAGAATCGGGGTTCGTACCCATCATTGTTGCTCATCCGAGAGGATGTTTCTCATGGGATAGCACCTGTATTTGTTTTCCACTATTATGGACTTTTGAGGTTTAAGAATCGTTTGTGCGTACCGTGAATGACGAGTTGAAAAACTCGATTTTGAAAGAAGCTCATGCTACCCCTTATTCCGTTCATCCAGGGTCTAGCTAGATGTACAAGGACTTGAAACAAAATTCTTGGTGGAGTAATATGAGCGAGAAGTCGCGAGAATTTGTTTCGAGATGCTTAACTGTCAATAAGTTAAGATTGAACATCGGCGACCGGCGGGTATCTTGAAACCTCTTCCTATTCCCGAATGGAAGTGGGAAGACATTTCTATGGATTTCATCACGAGTTTGCCGACGAGTCGTCGTGGCATGAATACGATCGGGTGATCGTGGACCGCTTAACTAAATCAGCTCATTTCCTTGAGATCAAGGATACATGGGGTCCCGAGAGACTTGCCCGACTTTTCATCAAAGAGATAGTGAGACTTCACGGTACTCCTAAAAGTATCGTTTCCGATCGTGACGGACGGTTTGTGTCTCATTTTGGAAATCGATTCATCGTGCTATGGGAACCCGGCTTAATCTCGATCCGCTTTTCACCCTCGGTCAGACGGACAATCGAGAGGACCATTCGGACATTAGAGGACATGTTGAGGGCATGCGTCCTCGATTGGAAGACGATTGGGAAGCCCAACTACCATTGATCGAGTTCACGTATAATAATAGTTGGCATGCTTCGATTAAGATGGCACCTTACGAGGCCTTGTACGGTCGCCGTTGTCGATCTCCGTTGTGTTGGGACGACCTATCGAATCATTGGGCACCGAGCCCGATATGCTTATAGCCGCCGTGAGAAGGTAGCTTTGATCGAGTCGTTTGTTGATTTCAGTCGGCGTAAATCATATGCGGATAACCGTAAATCGACCATTAGAGTTCGAGGCTGGCGACCATGTGTTGGTCAAGGTATCCCCGAGTCGTGGTATTTTCCGTTTTGGGAAGAGGGGGAAGTTGAGTCCGAGATTCATTGGACCGTTCGAGATTTTGGATCGAGTGGGCGAGTTAGCTTATCGATTGGCTTTACCTCCGACGTTGAGCCGAATTCATAATGTGTTTCATGTCTCTCAGTTGCGGAAGTATGTTTCCGACCCGAGTCACATACTTCAGTTCGATGAAATCGAGATCGCCGACGATCATTCATATGAGGAACGTCCTATACGAGTTTTAGAGCGGCGAATCAAATAGTTGAGAAATAAGACGATTCCTTTGGTTAAAATTCAGTGGTCTAGACACGGAGTCGAAGAGGCTACTTGGGAAACCGAGGATAGTATGCGGGAGAGTTATCCCGAGTTGTTTTGACCCTTAGTTTCGGGGACGAAACTCTTTTAAGGGGGGGTGTATGTAATACCCAGTTGTAACTCAGTAATTATCACTCAATAATTATCATTCAGTATTTATCATTCAGTAATTTCATTCATCATTGATCATTTGTCACTCATATTCAGTCATGGTATTCATCATTCAGAGTAATTGTATCGTGTATCAATCGTCATTCATCACTAATCTGATTGGAGTTTCGTGCCGTGTTTATCATCATTGTCATTTTCGTTGCGAGCTGTGCGTGAGGAGTAGCGCACGCTACATACTCCATTTAGCGTACGCTAATTGGGTATAGGTAGCGCACGCTACCACTCAGCCTTAGCGCACGCTAAGGTTACCTTGGCTGCGATCCGGAAGGTACTGACCGCAGTGAGTTATAAGTAGCGCACGCCTACGATTGGTAAATAGCGCGCTAGCGGTTGAAGTAGCGCACGCTAATATGAGGTGTAACGCGCTAAGGACGGATCGGGTTGAGTCCGGTGGCTCTTTGGGCCTTTGGATTATTTCATAGCGCACGCTATGTGTTGTTGTTAGCGTCGCAACGATATATTAGCGCACGCTAAACAATGGTTGTAGAGCACGCTATCGAGGCCGATCGAGGGCGACGTTTTCTCGACTCCAGATCGGGCATCAATATTTCGTTAGCGCACGCTAATAATGGATCTTAGCGCACGCTAGTAAAATGGCCGTAGCGCACGCTACAAGAAGGTACGTAGCGCGCTACCGTGTTCGGACGGTGGGTCTTGGACTACCCAAATTACTCGTTAGCGCACGCTACGCACAAGGCTAGCGCACGCTAACACAGGCCCGACTATAAATTGGACGATTAGTCGACTTCGTCATCTATTCATCTCATTTCACTCATTCGGTATTTTTGGCGATTTCGAGCGTTTGGAGAGGATTCTTCGAGGTGTAATCATCAATCATCATCTTCAAGCTCATCTTAGGATTGATCATCATTTCATCATCTTCATCACATCGAATCAAAGGTATTAATCTCTTGGATCTAGAATTTGGATTTTGGGTTTTCCTTCCGATTTCTTCGTGTAAGCTTGGATTATCATTGGAATATGTTAGATATGGATTATCTACCTTGGATAAGTATATTTTACGGATTTAATGGTTATTTTCGAATTATTTCAAGAACCCTTGGGGTTGACTTCGGTTAATTGGGGATTTTAGATTGATGTTGTTGTAATCATGAATTATGGATTCCTAATGGATTATTGATATCATTGAAGCGTTTTGTTAGTTCGAAATACTCATTTTAGTGTTGGTTTCGACATATTCGGGATTGGATATTTTCGAAGTCGTGTGGTTGGTTACGTATTCGTTAGAATGCCCCAATGAGTTTGATTATCGTTGTTTCGACCTTTGGGTTAGTCGTGTTTTGTTGTTTGATGCGTGTATTGAACGGTTGTTGGTAATTATTGTTATTCAAGGTTGTTCGAGCGACAGGTATTTCACTTAGGACGTTGTTCGTGGACGGACATTCTTCATCGGTATTGTGTAAGTTGATTCTTACTCGGTTAAAAGGATATTCATTCCTTTTGTTGTTGATCATTCATAATCATAACTCATTCATCATTGTATTAATCATTCTGAGACTTGTAATTGTCGGATAATCATTTCATTAGCGAGGAACGGCGGTTCCAATCATTTCATTGAAAACTATCAATCACTTCATTATCACTTTCGTATCGGTGAGTCATTCTTGACTTTGTCGGATTAGTATTATTCATTGATATTCATTATGGTCATTCTTGTTCATATGACCTTCTGGGTTCATATTGCGTGGCCGGGTGCGGATGTGTGGAATTTTTAGTCGGGCACGTGATGGCCATGTATTGGGAGTGATACATTGGACTGTGCACACGGTAACGATTACCTCCGTGAGACTAATTAGGTACAAGGACGGGTGTGTCCGGTCATCCGTCTTGTACACTTGCACAGAACACTACGGGCGTACTATGATTCTCCTCTTCAGCGTAATTCATAACTAAGGATATTTCATAACTTCAGTTTATTCATGATTGTGTATTTTCAACCCTTGAGGATTGTTGTTCTGTGTAACTGACCCCGGTGGGGGATTTTGTTTTCAGGTCACGGCAAGGCAAAGGCACGGGAAGAGCATGTTGACGGCGAGGAATCCCAGTGATACTAGTAGGGGGCCCCAGTCATTCCGTTTGTTCAGTCATTTTCGGTCATTTCAGTTATTTCTGTCATTTGTATTTTCCGCTGCAAATTCCGTTTGTAATGTTTATTTATTCAGGGTGGTGTATTTTATCTTCATATAAAATACACTAGTATTCGGTATTGTCCTGGTGTGTTGTACTTAAACTCCTCATCGGAGTGTTTGGTAATATAATGTGGTTCGGTACTACAATTATATTATTTAATTCATCATTTTCATTTGCCTGGTGGGTCCCAGTCGGGGATTCACGGCACTGTAATATCCGCCTAGTTTGGGGTGTTACACTTATAGTGCCGGATGAGCCGGTCTTATGAGGTGCCGAGGCAAGCTCGGTCTTATAGTGCCGGATGAGCCGGTCTTATGAGGTGCCGAGGCGAGCTCGGTCTTATAGTGCCGGATGAGCCGGTCTTATGAGGTGCCGAGGCGAGCTCGGTCTTATAGTGCCGGATGAGCCGGTCTTATGAGGTGCCGAGGCGAGCTCGACCTTATAGTGCCGGATGAACCGGTCTTATGAGGTGCCGAGGCGAGCTCGGCCTTATAGTGCCGGGTGAGCCGGTCTTATGAGGTGCCGAGGCGAGCTCGGTCTTATAGTATCGGATGAACTGGTCTTATGAGGTGCCGATGCGAGCTCGGTCTTATAATGCACCCAGGCTAAAAATGAAGTAAAGTCGTGTTTTATTAATAATACCTTTTTATAGCATTCCACGGATGAGTCAATCATTGTCCGTTCAGATATTCTAACCGGTAGGCTCCGTTCTGAAGGACTCCATTAGGCTCCGTTCTGAAGGACTCCATTAATCTTGTTCGGTCCTTCACGCTTGGGCTTAAGAGGTCCTGGATCTGGTCCCAATACCCGTTCAAGAACGAGGTCTCTGCCCTGGAAACTTCGATGATGAGCCTAGGAGTTATAATATTTCTCGCATATTTTCTTTATAGATGGTATGCCGCACTTCTACTTGGGTTCGTTTTTGTTGATGAGGTCTAAACTCACTCCGAGGGCCAAGTCGTTATCTTGTTCTTCGAAATGGGTTACCCGGTAGGTGGGTGCCCCAATTTCGACCGGGATGACTGCCTCAGTACCGAAAGCTGAAGAGAAAGGTATTTCTCCCGCAGCGGACTGATGTGTTGCTCCGTAAGCCCACAAAGCTTCAGGGAGTTCTTCGGGCCAGGAACCTTTTGAGTTTTTTCGAGGCGGGTCTTGAGGTGCTGCTTCATAATTTTATTAACCGCCTTGACTTGTCCGTTGGATTGGGGATTGTACGGTGTGGAAAAGTTATTTCGTATTTGGAGGCCGTCGCAGAAGGCCTGAAATTTCTTATCGTCAGTCTGGCCTTGTCGGACATACCGGACTGAGGGGTCCTGAGCGACTTCTAAATGAGATCGATGATTTTTCGTTCGGTTGTCCGCGCTAGGGGTTCAGCCTCAACTCGTTTTGCGAAACAATCAACTGTGACGACGGCGTATTGTACCTCTTTCTGTCTTTTTAGATAAGGGGGCCGACCCGATCGATCCTCCACTTGACGAATGGCTGAGGATACTAAACGGAAGTGGGTTTCTTGCGGGGGTTGGATATAGGAAGTGAAGGTTTGACATCGAGCGCACTTTCGCTCCAGCTCGATGGCATCTTTTTTATGACTCGGCCAGTAATATCCTTGTCGGAGCAATTCGTGGGCCAGTGTCGGGCCGCCGAAGTGGCTGCCGCGTGCCCCCTCGGGCGTACTTGGACAGGCCTTCCAGCGATGGAACTGAATACCTTCGTATGAAGCTCCTTAAATGGTGAACCGGGTGGACTGAGGTTGAAGTAATCTTGCCTCCGCGGGTAAAATGCCACGTTTAAGGCATTAAATTGTAAGCGACACCCGTCCTTGTGGCTCGAACTATTCGGCTGCTTGGACTTCGGCCATTTCTAAGGCCTATAACGTATGGTACTCCATTCTGGACTCGTCATGTGTTCGGCTCCAGAGTCGGGTGCGAGTTTTGCCAGGGGGTCAGCTCGGATGTTCTTAGTTCGAGGAAGGTGTTATACAGTTCCCCGAAAATTTTGCAACCGGGTCCGCGCCCGGCTGAGGTAATTGACCAACCTGGGCTCGCTGGCTTCGTATTCACCCCTAATTTGGTTTACCACTAATTGAGAATCGCCCAGGACAGTGAGGTGAGCAAGACCGAGGGAGGTCGCCATTTCCCGATCGGCCAAGGTTGCCTTGTGGCACTGTTCGGTGTTGTGACCCGCTGATTCATGATATTTACAAAAGCGGGTCTGGTCCATGCCCTTCTGATCTTTATAGATCGGCCGAGGAACCGGGAGCAAATTTTTGTCCTTTATTTGATCAAATATGGCCGCGGCTCCGATGAAATATATTTCAGCGAAATTAGCCATGAGCTCGGGCCTACGCTCCCGATAGCTCTGAGTTGTTGGGGCTGTCGAGGAAGAGGCGAGAGCCTTATTCTCCCGGCGGGATTCTTGACGGGCCTCTTTGTAGTCATGCCTATCTTCTTTCTTTTTGTAGGACCCTTTCTGGTCGGAGGGCATGACTAAAAATGGCGCCGACATAGCTTCCTCGGCAGCTATATGGGAGCTGGCGCGCTCCAAGAATTCCTGGTAGGTGTGTGGGACATTCTGGCACACCGTCCAGCGGAAAAAAGAATTTTTGAGGAGGTCGGCCTGGGCAATAATGGCCAGCGCATCGTCCGACATGTGTTCCGTCTCCAATATCCATTTATTGAAACGAGATATATAATCTTTAAGGGACTCGTGCGGTCCCTATACGACGGAAGCGATGGATGAGCGCAGGGCGACTCGCACAAGGGACCCCATGAAATGGGATCAGAACGTCGCCGAGAGCTGGGCCCATGTCTGAATAGAATGGTGGGGCAGCGTCCGATACCATCTTTGGGCCCTCTCCCCTGAGTCAAGGAGAACATTCGGCACCGGAATGTGTCCTGAGACCCGTGCAGGTCCATCCAGGAATTATAATGTCCAAGATGGGCGTTGGGGTCTGTCTCTCCGTTGTAAGGCGGAATCTGAGGAATCTTGAACTTCTCTGGGAGGAGTTCCGCCAGAACACTGGGGGCCAGGGGATTCTCCTGGCTGTTAAGCCATTTCGAACTTTGGGATGGCTGGAGTTGTTTGTTTTCGAGCTTCGTAAGGTATTTTTTAAGAAACTCGATCTCACTCGAGTTATCGCCGGGAGTTGGAGGTAATACTTGTGTCGGATTTAGGGACTGGTGGGGAGCTTTTTCTTCTTTACGGCTCTGACTCTGGATAGTGGGAGCCGGCGCTGCTTTTTCGATTTTCTTCCCCGCTCCAAGGCGATCAAAAATGGATATGGGGCGCGAAAGCCTACTTTTTCGAGAGGAATGCGAGCTTTCGCCATGGCTTTCCGCCCTTTCCCTGGCGACCCCAGAGGCTGTCCTCTTTTTGTTTCGTCCCGAGAAAGCTGGGCGGGTCGTCTGAGACTCCACCTCCACATGGTCTTCGGGTTTTTAAAGGGTCCCGCCCTCAGTAACTCGTGCCATAAGGGCCGCCATGCCCTGGATGAAGGCTGGGTGTTTAAAGCACTCTACCACCTTACAGAGGTTTTCTTCCTCCGTCGCGGGTTGAGGGTTTTTTGAACTGTCGTGAGACATCTCCGGTGAGCAGTATATATTTTTTTATCGAAAGACCCCTTCCTCTAGCGCCAATCTGTTGACGTCCGATTTGGTCAACGTCACGTATGCTGATCTGGACGAATGGATCGAAGCCACGTAGAAAATAATAAATAAGATGAAAAGGATTGGATCACTAAATTTTATTAATGACCTTAATTGAAGTAGAGCCGAGCTGATTATTTTGAGCCGGTATATCTACTTTTCTCACTTATTACAAATGCTCTCTTTTTTCTCTCTTTTATCATAAATGCCAAAAGTCCAAAGATCCTTTCTCACTGTATCCTCCTTCCATATATAGGCAGTCTTGGCCAATCATGAGATGACAGCTGACGAATGTTGGGGAATATGCCCAAAACACTTGTCAGACTGTGAATATGCCTTAGACACGTGGCGGCCTCTAAGGATTGCCTGGGGAAGGGACATGACAGCACACATTAATTGGCATGCGGGCCTATCGCGCATGCTTCTGGCAACGCTTATCCGCTGGGGTCGGTCCTCGAGTCTCCCGCCGTTCAGGTCAGCCTTGTTGTAATCTTGAATCGGAGCGTTTTTATCTTCGATCTGCTCGGCCCTCCTGGATCGGATACCGGGTCGGCTTTGACGTCTCTGCCCGGTCCGGTTTTTAACGAGCCCGAAAACATCGGGTTCGTACTCGGTCCGACTTGTTGTTCTGCTCGGCCGGTTCAGCTGCCTGGAGTGCTTACGTGGGTGCCAAGGTGGATGAGCTATCAACACACACTACTTTTCAACTTTACTTAAATCTTGTGTCAAAAAGCAAATGCTCAAGATTGGTGGGACGGAGGGAGTATAAGAGTAGTAATTCAGGAGCAGAAGTTAAAAATTACGACAGTTGGGCTTCAGTCTATCATAATGCATGTATGTGTTTAAAAATGCGCAAGGGCGACTTGCGATTCGACTTGTGAGATTTGTACTCAGAAGTGGTTAAATGAATTGAATTGGACAATTTATAACAACAAGATATATCTTCTTTTCTGATAGTAATCCCATAGAAATCTCAAATTTAAGCGTGTTTGGCCTGAATTTGTTATGGGATGAGTGATCACATGAGAAGTTTCTCAGAGTGCATACGAGCGAGGACAAATGTGTTAGAAAAGACTTACGTTGGTATAGTAAGGACAATCTTCATCATTCTGGGACCAACAACGACCATTTTAATCCTAGCTCTATCGACGATTATTTCTCTCTCGATCCTTGGATTTTATATCTTAATTGGAACAACGGGAAATCTACCTTTTTTCTGAGCACTGTTAATTACACGTTCTGAGGGAATCCATTATTCTTTTGCAAATATCTCGAGTCTTTTTCTTATTCCCTGTTTGGCTGTTTGTAGAGTGGTACAGAATGCTTGCATTGCATATAGAGAGTCATTAATTTTCTGATGTCCTTTCTTGCTTTTAGTATATGTAATATGGTCCTGTTCAGTTTACCTTTTTAAATTCAAAAGACGGAAGTGAAAGATTTTTACCCTGAATAGAGTAAATTGTACATGGCTCCTCAGTTTTACTTCCTTTTCCAATTTTATGTACAGTAACTATCCATCAGTCTTCTCAACGTTCTCATTATTCCCTTCCTTTTTTTTCTTCTTCCCAATTCCAAGTCAAAGAAAAAATGTGGTCAGTTCAGTTCAATTAAGCAAACTTCAGTTCAGCTTCAATTCAACAAATTTTAGTACAGTACAATTCAGTTCAATTCAATTCAATTTTAGAATTAATATTAATTTTTGTTATTATTATTATTATTAGTATTATTAATATTATCAATAATATTATATAATAATAATTATTATAGTTATTTATTTTAGCATTATTATTATTCTTATTCTTATTATTATTATTTATTTTTTGTTGTAAAATAAATAATAATTATTATAATTGCATATATTATTTTCTAATATGATTAATTACTGGGAATATTGCTAATATTAATTAATATTATATATAATTATCGTTATTAATATTAATCTTATTAGTATTATTTTTGTTGTTGTTGTAATATAAATTATTATTATTATATATATTGTTATCTAATTTTATTATTGATTATTATTTAATATTATCAATATTACTATTATTATTTAATATTATTATTACTATTATTGTAATATATGTATTATTCTTATTATTGTTATGTATTGTTATCTACTAAGATTGATACTAATAATAATGATTATCATTCTCCAAAGAATTGATTTCAATTCAATTCAATTCAGATCAATTCATTCAATTCAATTGATTCAAAGATAAAGAAAATTCAATTCAGATCAGTTTAATTCAATTTATTAAAATTCAACTCAAAAGAAAATAGCCTATGTCGTAAATAATTCTAGAACCTAAAAAGTACTATCGTTCGTACAACTAAAAAAACACTCCAATCATTTTATTATACTTGAGAGAATCAATGTGTGTCAAAAATATTGTAATTTACCAATCTTTCGACTAGATACTCTCTCTTCTCGATCCAATTGTCATATTTTAAAAAAAGTGAATGATTGGATCTGTGCGTAAGTTTTGTGAGTGTTAGAAAGACTGTGACGCGTCTTGGGCCACACATGGGAAAAGCTGCCACGTCAAAAGTTCTACACTGTAAATCCTATGCACCACATTTCGCAGATCCACGCACTGCACTTCTGGTGCCGTTGGCATTTTTTTTTTTATTTATTTTTTATCTTTTACCTAAAATTAAACATACACAATATTAACTAAAATAAACTTCATCATTAATTAAAAAAACACATTGCATTAATAAAACTAAAACAAATTGCATAGAAAATAGGGACTAATATTGCAAGAAAAACACTAACAAGGACTAATAATGTAAACTTTCATAACAAAAGGTTTGAAGTGGAACTTTAACAAAATAAAAACAAAATACATACCTTCTTCCTCCTTGGAAAGCTGCAAGTTGGAAAAAAAAAAAAAAAACCAAAACAAAAAGCTATCTTTTACAAACAAACACAAAACAAAAACACAAACAATCACACACAAACATGAAATACACACACATATTTACAAGTTAACACCGGCTAGTTTTGGAAAAAAAAAAAAAAAAAAAAAAAAAAACCTTCACGCTGGCTGGTGGCCTCGGCGCAGGGGAGAATGGCGCGAGGGCTGGTGTGGCGCGCCAAGCTCCATTTTGGCGTTTTTCTTTGGCACGAGCCTTTGGCTCAACCGTACCCCATGCTCTTAATGGTGAGTGTTTGATATAAATTAAAGTATCAAAGATATTTGTGATGAAGATTAAATGAGAAAGTGTGATAGCAATTTGATTAAAGGAGAAAGTAGTCAGAAGTATTTACTAAAATATAGTATTTCTAAATAAACATTTTTTGGGTAAAACCTAGCAATTCAAGAGTACAATAGGGTGAACTTTTTTCTAGGGGTGAGAACTATGTGGTTCGGACACCGAAATGGATTTCAACGGACCCAAAAAAATAATTTCTAAACCGCATTGAATAAGTCGGGTTCATTTCGATCTAAATATTTTTCAACCCATTTAATGTAATGCGGATGTGGGTTGGGATCAAAAACAATCGGTTTGAACCCGACAGTAATCAATTAAGTCTCAATATATATATATATATATATATGATTTTTAGTTGGCAGAAAAATAATTAGACTTATTTCTTTTAATTTGAATTATGTGGAAGACTTAGGTCATTATGGTAAATTGAGAATGTTTTAACTTTTGGATTTTTGTTTTCTAGTGTTTAGTATTTGATCGTTAATACTTGAATTAATTAATTTATAGGACATATTAAATTTCATCCCAAACTGAAATCGATTCAACCCTCATCAAAATATAAATCAAGCTGTAAATACGATTTGAATCAAAATTAAATTAATTTCAATACTAATAAATATCAAACTATTTAATTTAATATGAATATGGTTGTTGAGTTTTAAACGGCATGGAACCTACACGCGCATGCTCCTACTTTTTTCCTTTCTAATAATAAAGTTTTTTTCTCCCTGCCCATGCCATATATCTTCTTTTGATAACACCTAATCAAGTGAAAATGGATTAATAGAGGCTGCCAAATAGGAACATCTTTTTTCCTTTCCAAGATTTTTTTTTCTCCATTTTATTTTTGTTTTGCCATATTGGAATTTATTTTACTGTGGTAGATTGATTTGATTATTCATCTCAGGTTGGTCTTCATATGTAATTTTTTTTTTTTTTTTCTGTTCTGTTCTGTTCCATTACCAGCTTATAGTACATAATGACATGTTGCTGATGGTACAGCAATTATGCGTCCAAATACTGCAGATTCAGAGACGTTTGGTGACTTGGGCTTGGGGAGGAAAAAAGTTAAATCTAAAAAAATAAATAAAAATAGTTAGAGCTTTGCTGATTTCTCGGTACCGTCCATTGTACACCCCCATGTAGTGCATCCCCTGTCAGATGCACTACATGTGGCGTGCGTGGACGGTGCAGATTGATTCACTAGATGGAGCATCGATCTGCACCGTCCATGCATGCCACGTGTAGTGCATCCGTATACCGTACCAAAATTTTCGTTTTGGTGGAGGAACTAACTCATGGTAACTCAACGGCCCACTAGGTGGGAGGAACAGCGTCTGGTGCCCACAATGAGCTATCCCGCTGCCCACAAGGAGCTATCCCCACATTGAAAGGATAAAACTCCCACACTGCGGCTGCCAGGACTCGAACCTGCGTCCTTGTAATAATCTGCCACCCAAGAAAGAAGAACCAGTTGAGCTGCCCATGCGGAATTTGCTGATTTCTCCCTTCTTCCCTAGTCTTGTTACCCCGATTGGACACCGATACATCAATACAATAAAATCCACAAATATAAAATTGAGAAATGCGGTGTGTATCAATTTGTAACCTAAATATTATTGAGATAAAATTTGTGTTAACTCTTTTTTTTTTTTAATTTTTTCTTTTGATGGCGGAGGAAACTACTTTTTAAATGCAGACTGAATAAACACTCGAGTTGAACGTAATTGTCTGCAGACTACGTCAATCAGGTAAATCACACTAGGCAAGTGTTATGTGACAAATTCAATCGAGAAAGTGTTGGCAGGAAAAATTGAACTCCTGACTTTTTAGTCTTGTATTCATCTACTCCACCAACTCAGCTATCTTCTCGCGAATAAATTTGTGTTAATTTTGAGTCCTTGGACATGTAGTATGATTGATATGAATCTATTCCACTAGTATCCGGGAAGACTTAAATCCCTGACTTTTCATCAAATGTACCCCTAACAAGCCAAAAGGTCATTGGGAGTATACTTCCCACTTTGGTAGATGCATATTAAGGACTTGGGGGTCCTGTGATAAATAATTTTACCTAATGTAATGTTATCAAAATATCATGGTTCAAAGTATTCGGGGTACGCTGGTGGAACAATTAAATATTAAGGCAGCGGTTTGTGGAGCCGATCTCGGTGGGAATCATGGTTGGATTTGGGGGTCCAAAGCATGGAGCAATCACTGTGTGACGACTCAGGCGCGGTAGTTGAGGATATTCAAGAACCCTGAAATGATACACATCTCGCGATTTAACCTGTAGCAGATCTTGTGGGAAACAAGTATCCCGGCGACTACCAGTCAGTAAATTAAACCCTGTATAAAAAAAAAAAAAAAATCATGGTTCACTCCCACCTACCTAATAAAAGGATGATAAAGTAGATAGTAATTTTCTCATCCTCTTAAAAGGAATTTCATTCTTCTGATACTTTAATTCGAGTACGCTTGATATTTTGCAAGTATCAATGCATCAATGTTATAATTATTTTTATCGTGTTAGATTTTGGGCTGTTTACTTGTGACTTAATCAGTTTAATGGGTAAAATATTTTATTCGCTCAGACGTTTGGATGTGTTTACTTGTGGCTTAATGGCTTATCCGGGAAGACAAAAATGACTTATTCATTAAGCATGAAAAGGGGTGTTGTCCCCATTAAGAAAAAAAAATGACTCCCCTATTTCTAATTGAAAACCACACATTTATATATACAATATAAATAATTTATGACAAAAAAATGACTCTTGTTCCCATTATATATACTCATTTATATATACAATATAAAAATTTAGGTCTTAATATAAATGAATGTAATATATATTATTCATATATAAATAATATACATTATTAATTTATATATAATATTTGTTGCTATATATTATTGTATAAATAAACTTTTGTATCTACAAAATATCATATATATTATGAATATATAAACAAATATTATATATTACTTATATATTAACATTTATTTATATGTATAATATTTATTATATATGTTCTTATATATTTAAAATATATTTCTATATATAAATATATATCGTAAATTATACGTATTATTTATATACGTATTAAATATTTTATATATTACTTACATACAAAATTGAATCATTTATGTATAATATTTTGTTTAAATTTAAATAATATATATCTAGAAGATGAGTCAAACTTGATTTTTTGATAATATTTAAATTTGTCTACTTTGTGTTTAAATTTGGCTACTTTGTGATTGATGACTTTTTTGTGTTTGAAATTGGATTTTTAAGTACTTTATGAATCTGGATTACTAAACACCGCCCAAAATTACTAGCCACCGCCCTAGAATATTACCTTTTTACCCTTAATTCATGTTAATTAGATTTTGGATCCTAATTTGACAATACTTTTCTCTCTAAACAACCCACCCGACGCAGCCGAACCGCCGCCACACTACCGCCGCACAGCCGCCGTCCGCCGCCATATTACCGCCGCGTAGCCGCCGTCTGCCGCCGTCTGCTGCCGCACCGCCGCCATGTCCGGAAAAGGAAAAGCGCCGGCAGAGGCCGCGGCCGTTATTTTGTTACAGGCGTCCGACGATGACGCCTGGCCATGGCACAGGCGTCCGCCGATTCCGCCTGTCCATGGCGCAGACGTCCACGGCGGACGCCATCTCGGTATGTGACGTCCACATCGGACGCCCATACCATGGTTCAGCGTCAGACGGACGCCTAGCCGCTGAGAAGCGTCTGCTCGGACGCTTGAACCATGGAAGTAGCGTCTGCATCGCTGTGCCATGGTTCAAGCGTCTGCTCCGACGCCTACCATATTTTTGGATTAAAAATAAAATTTTCAATTAATAATTAATAATGTGTATTCTTTGTATGATTATTACTTATTAGTTGTATTGTTTGCTAAATACAGATGAGAGGAGGAGGGGCAAATCTATGCCGCTAGTCACAGAGTTGATGGGTTCTGGAGCGCGTCACACCATAGCTCGTGGTGTTGATGCTTCCATTCGTAGACAGCGGGAGGCAGAGCGTAGGGGATTCGAGGACGTACCTTATACTGATTTTGGTACTGAGGATTCGAGCGAGTATTATTCGCACGATGAGGCCGACGATCAGGAGGGCGGTGATGATTCTTCTTCATTTTCGTGCCGGGTTCGGAAGGGGATAGGGGGGAGGTTTGTGACTTCTGGGTCTACCAGTAGTAAACGGCGTAGGGCAGAGGATGAGACATCTTGAATGGTTTCTGAGGAGATGCCTGGTGGCCCTATCGACGGCAGCGTTATCCCGAGTTTCGGTGGGCACGTCGCCGCCCGTATCTGGACTGGAGATATGAGAGGTTTGCTGAAGTGTCACACCAGATCGGCCGCTTGTCGAGCTTGAGTCGCTGGCGCCGGCTATGTCACCCTCTTTAGTGAGTCGGATCGGGATCAAGTTATCCCACTGACGGACGCCATGTTCGTACATATTGACTCCCCATTGATTTCGCGTCGTTGAGCGGTGGCACCCGATATGAACTCATTTCACATGCCGTCGGAGAGATGACCATCATGTTACATGATGTGTGGCGATCCTTCGCATTCTGTCGAGGGGCGATTGGTTGATGCCGATAGCACATCTACACATGCAGTGGATGTGATGGAGGTTCTTGGAGTATCGCGGTTGGAGCTACCGAGTACTCACCGGGGTGGCGACGTACTTATGGACTCAATTTTCGTGTCATGTCGCGATGGAGGTCGAGTGGAGGGCACCCGTGCCGTAGCTTGGATGTGGTTGTTATTCGATCCACCTTGTTTGTTGACAAGAGTGGTAACCGGATTAGGCCTTCCCGCATATTGGAGGTGAGGGACGGTATGGATACTACCGGCCGCATTCATGGGGTTCGGCCGCATTGGCTTTCATGTACCGTCAGCTCGGTATCGCTAGTCGCGGCGACTCCATGGGGATTTGTGGATGCCTTACCCTCGTTCAGGCTTGGATTTATGAGTATTTTCCCTGCTTTCGACCTCATCGAGAGCGTATGATTGTTGACTCCACGCAGCCTCGAGCTTCTACACGGAGTGTCCAGCCCGATGGTAAGGACGAGCACCGCCTCCAGTCTTTGCGTCGCCGCATTAATCAGTTGACAGCCGCAGAGGTATAACGATTCCTTCTAACAATCTCACAATTCATTTAAAAATAACTTGTATAACTTGTTGATTACATGTACGCAGATACAGTGGTTGCCTTATGGCCCTGATCGGGTGAGGGATGTCCCGAGGACCACATTCATTGGATGGCTCTGATATCGGGATATTATCGAGCCATACATGCCTGGTCGGGCATTACGGCAGCTCGGTTATGTGCAGACCATCCCTTTCCCGATCACCAGACCGGAGAAAGCGGTTCGGGCGTGGTCGAGCAGATTGTACCGAGTTGACTATCCCATCCGGATGTCATCTGATGCTTGGATGATGTTTCCGGGTGCATACAGGCTTCCTCTCGCTGACTATGAGGCGTCTACTCATGATCAGGCTGCTTGCGCCGATGATTACATTGAGTGGTATTATCGGTATTCGCACCTCAACCATCAACGACGGCAAAGACTGGATCGATGATCTCTTCTCGCTCCAAAGACCGATTACGTATGTTATTTAACTTTGTACTTTGTTTGATTTCATCATACATTACTCATTGTATTATATTGTCTCTATTTTTACAGTGGGTGAGTCGATCCGTCAGATTACCCAAAGATCAGACGTACACCTTTCCCTGCATCAGCGGAAGAAGCGACGACGATGCTCGAGGAGTTCATGAGGGATTGGCATTTGGCCAACTGATTTTGTATTTTATATTTTGTTTGTGACAGTATTTTGTTTGGCGTTTTCGTTTTTGTTTTTTTGTATTTTGTATATTGATTGACACTTTCGTTTTGCATTTGGCACTTTACTTTTGTTTGTTTTTTTCTGTTCTGCTTACAAAAACGAAAATTTTTCTGTCAACTATCAAGATCAACATAAAAGAAAATCAACTATCAACTATAAAGATCAACAAAAACGAAAATTTTATTAATTAAGGAACATACAACAAATAAAGTGATTTACTCAGTCCACTCATTTGACGATGCCCCTCCGGATAAACAATAAATTGAGTGATTGTGCATACCCTTACTCCCATAGATCGGTTTGATTATCCAACCACTCAAGTCATGCAATTGTTCGGCCTTTATCTGAAATGTACACTTGCATGCTTTCGTCTTTGTGTCCTTTCGAACAGCGACATCCAAATCTCTTAATACCCCTCTGTACCGTTCACCACGGTTACACCTCAATAGTTTTGTCTTTCCTTTATTCTTGTACGATGAAATGATCAACTCGAAACCAATTTGAAGAGCAATTTTTTTCGCCCAAGCAATCGCATCACAATCACTAGCGAATATTTCGTCATTAACGAAATAACCACTATAATCAACGTCGTCGCCTTCAAATTCTTCCAATATAACCTGAAATTTTTAATTGACAGAATGTAACATCCTAATTTTATTTAATATTTAAATCTTGAAAACACCCATATTTTTTTTTGTTTAATTATCTTAATTTAAAATTTTACTTTATATAAAATAATAATATGCGGAAGCTATATAATATCACATAAATATCATTTAGAAGAAGAACTATATATTTTCTTTCTTTACAAAAATTTCAAAGTCAAATGATTAAATAAGTTTAAGGAATTAACGGAAACTCCAATTTAAATTGCAATCAAAATATTAAGTGCAAAATTTATACTACGTAAGATTATACCAACATTCATCGTCTATAAAAAAAATAAGGCAATCGCTAAAGTTCGCAAAACATTCAAATTACAATTTGAAATATTTTTCGTAAATTAAAATATAATTAATAATACTAAGAGTTCGATAATTATGATGCCATCCTCTACCAGTACCACACCTGCTTCATTAACCTGAAAACATTTTAAAAATTCGGGGTAAGCTTGAGCTTAGTGAGGCTATACATGTCACATATGAATATATCACGAAAATTGAACACATAAATATTTCTGTTCTGTTTTTACGTGTATTTCTACACGGAGTACTCGGAGCCCGGAGGCGATCTGAGCCCGAAGGCTAACTGAGCCCGAAGGCTAAATGTTCTGTGTACTGAAGGTACAATTTTTCTGTTCTGTCTGTATGACATGATAAATCACATCATAATAATATATGCCAAATAACATGTAATATAAATATGAGACATGTAATTTTGTAAAAAAAAACAAGTGAAAATAAAAACCCCACCTCAAAATGCAGCGCTTGACTAAGTATGGATGCTCGACTCGGAAATCTTAGGCCCGAAAGTTCTCGTCGTTATCTACAATAAAATAATTTAATATTATTATTAAAGTATGAAAATATAATAATATAAACTAAATTAAAATATTTGAATTTGATATTAAAAAGATGTATTTTGAGATATTAAAAATAAAACAAGGGTAAAATTAAGAGATAAAAAAAGTTCAGGGTTTAGATTGAAATTTGGATTAAAAAGCATTCACCGCGGGCCCACCTCTTCTGCTCTTCTCCCTCTCCTCAATCTACCTTTTTTTTTTCTCTTTCTTCTTTTTTTTTTCTCTCTCTCTAATTCACACACACTCACACATCCATAATATGCTCCTCCTACACAAGCACATTCACCGCGGGCATACAGGTACTCTTCACCGCAGCGGTCGGCGGTGGTCCCGGCCACCAATCCAAGAATTCAAGAATTCGTGAGATGAGAAGGGTTTAAACTCGGATTTGATGGTTTGTTTGACGACTGGTTCGATCTAGTATCGGAAGGGAGGTGACGGATTGCTTTGGTTTGGGCCGTTTCAGGCATTTGGGTGGTTGGCCGCGGATTTGCGGTGAGGCGGCGATGCGGCGGCGATAGTGAATCGCCACTGCTGTTCATCCGTGTTTTTTTTTTTTTTTTTGGAATTAGGACAGAGATTGCTCGAGGCATGTCTGTTCTTGGTGTTCTGAGTATGATCGGAAAAATTGAAATGAAAAATGAATATAAGAACAAGAAATATATGAGAAGAAAATTTTTACCTCTTGTTGGAGAATAATTGATGTGCAGAGGCTCTGTAGATTGTTTTTTTTTTTTTGATGTTCAAATTTTATCTGAATCCTACTTTATATTGCACTGGGTAGAATTTGAAGGGTTATTCATAATTGTGTTTTAATTGTGTTAATAATACTTATGAGTTAATTAGGATTGAATATGTGGAGAGAAACTGACAAAACTTTGAGGAGATGAAAAGTCAGAATTGAGTTGGCTAGAGATTCCATCGGGTGTAGAGGAATAGAAAAGTCTGCTTTTATTACAAATGGGTTGGCCTAATAAATGGGTTCTTCAATTAAAATTAAATGTGTAAATAATTTAACAACATTAAAAATAATAATAAGAATATTATTAATAATAATAATATAAAAATAATAATAATAAAAATATTTACGGATATTACATTCTACCCTCGTTGAAAAAATTTTCGTCCTCGAAAATTAGTATCATACCTTGATTATAGAAATCAGGATAACGAGCTCGAAACTCTTCCTCGCGCTCCCAAGTAGCTTCGTCTTTACCATGACGAGTCCACTGCACTTTAATCAATGTGATATCTTTGTTTCTCAATTTGTGAACTTTCTTCTCGAGTATTGCACTCGGTAGTTCTTCATACGTTAAATCTCTGTTAACGTTCAAATTCGCGTAGCTGATTACATGACTCGGATCATGCGCATATTTTCTGAGCATAGAGACATGGAATACATTGTGTACTGAAGCAAATTCGGGTGGTAAAGCGAGACGATATGCTAAATCTCCAATTCGTTCAAGGATTTCCAATGGCCCGACAAATCTCGGTCGAAGTTTTCCTTTTTTTCCAAAACGAAAAATTCCTTTTATTGGGGCCACCTTTAAAAATACTTTATCTCCAACATCAAAATGTAACTCCTTCCTACGCTTATCAGCGTATGACTTCTGTCGGTCCTGAGCAATTTTAATTCTCTCTCGGATCATCTTAATTTTTCTGACTGTTTCCTCAACTAACTCAGGTCCCAATACTTTTCTTTCTCCAACTTCATCCCAATACAATGGAGATCTGCATTTTCTTCCATATAGAGCTTCGTATGGTGCCATCCCAATTGTGGCTTGATAACTATTATTGTAGGCAAATTCAACCAAAGGTAGCAGTGATTCCCAATCACCATTTGCATCCAGTATGCATGCTCTCAGCATATCTTCAAGGATTTGATTCGTTCGCTCTGTTTGACCATCTGTTTGAGGATGGTAAGCTGTGCTGAAATTTAACTTTGTTCACATAGCTTCATGCAAACTTTTCCAAAACCTTGAAGTGAAACGAGGGTCTCTATCTGACACTATTGATACCGGAACCCCATGTAATCTCACTATCTCCTTGATATACATTTGCGCGAACTGATTCATCTTAAACGTCATCTTGACTGGCAGAAAATGAGCAGATTTTGTCATTCTGTCGACAATCACCTAAACCGCAGTATTTCCTTTAACTGTTGTGGGTAAACCGACTACGAAATCCATGGCTATATGTTCCCACTTCCATTCTGGAATTTCAAGTGGTTTGAGTAATCCTGATGGTCGTTGATGTTCGGCCTTGACTTGTTGACAAGTCAAACATCTCTCCACAAATTTCCCTATATCATTCTTCATCCCTTTCCACCAAAATATTTTCTTGAGATCTTGATACATTTTCGTACTGCCTGGGTGGGCAGTATATGGCGTACTGTGAGCTTCGATTAAAATTTCCTTTATCATACTCTCATCTCTGGGCACACAAATTCTCCCTTCGTACATCAAGGTACCATCACTTGCTATTCCAAAACCCTTATTGTCTGCAGATATGGCCAACTCTTTCATTCTACTTAATATCTCATCCTGGGATTGAGCTCTCTTAATTCTTTCCCGTAAGGTTGATTGAACCACTAGAGCTGATAAAATTGATGTCGTTCCCTTTGGTCTAACAACTTCAATATTCAATCTCGAAAAATCTTAGATGAGTTGCTTTTGAGTAGTGATCATATTGTACAATTCTCCTCTCGTCTTGCGACTTAAGGCATCTGCAACTACATTGACCTTGCCTGGATGATACTGGATCGTGCAATCATAATCTTTCACCAACCCAAGCCACCTTCTTTGCCTCATGTTTAGCTCCTTTTGAGTAAATAAATACTTCAAACTTTTATGATCGGTAAAAATTTCACACTTTCCTCCGTACAAGTAATGCCTCCAAATCTTTAGCGCATGAACTACAGCGGCTAATTCTAGATCATGAGTAGGGTAGTTTAACTCATGTTGTTTAAGCTGTCTGGAGGCGTATGCAACCACCTTTCCATGCTGCATCAGAACACAGCCAAGACCTTGCTTCGACGCATCACTGTATATTACAAAATCCTTGGTAGGGTCTGGAATCGTTAACATAGGTGCTGTCGTCAACCTTTTATTTAATTCTTGGAAGCTCGCCTCACACTTATCATTCCATAAGAATTTCTCCCCTTTTCGAGTCAACTTCGTCATAGGCGCTGCTATCTTTGAGAAGCCCTCGATAAATCTCCGGTAGTAACCGGCTAAACCTAGGAAACTTCGAACTTCATTCGCATTCGTAGGTGCTTCCCAACTGTTTATCGCTTCGATCTTGACTGGATCGACTTCGATCCCCTGAGCGGTCACCACATGACCGAGAAATACTACTCGATCAATCCAAAATTCACATTTCTTAAACTTCGCGTATAATTTCTCATTGCGAAGAGTCTCCAATACTATTCTTAAATGTTCCTCATGTTGTTTCTCATCTTTAGAATACACCAAGATATCATCAATAAATACAATAACAAATTTATCCAAGTATTGGTGAAATACCCGATTCATCAAATCCATAAATACAGTTGGGGCATTACTTAGTCCAAAGGGCATTACTACAAATTCGTAGTGCCCATATCTTGTCCGAAAGGCCGTCTTAGAAATATCATCCTCCTTTATTTTCAATTGATGATATCCCGATCTCAGATCGATCTTAGAGAAAATTCCTGCTCCTCTAAGTTGGTCAAATAAATCCTCGATCCTTGGTAACGGATACTTATTTTTAATTGTGAGTCGATTTAACTCACGATAATCGATACACATCCTTAATGTACCGTCTTTCTTCTTGACAAAAAGAACCGGTGCTCCCCATGGGGAAACACTTGGACGAATAAAATTTAAGTCCAGCAACTCTTGCAGTTGAACCTTCAATTCATGCAATTCTTTTGGCGCCATCCGATAGGGAGACTTTGATACCGGTGCTGCTCCAGGTATCAAGTCAATTGTGAACTCTACTTGTCTATCAGGTGGAATTCCTAGCAAATCCTCAGGAAACACATCTGGAAATTCCTTCACAATTGATACATCTGAGACTGACGATTCTTGTCTTTCTGTACCAACTATGTTCACCAGGTATCCTTGACATTTGCCTCTTTTAAGCAATTTAATTGCTTTCATGGCTGATATAAATCTATGTGAGGTACAAGTCTTTGCTCCGAAAAATGTAGTCTCTTTATCCCCAGGCAAGACTAGGGTTATTTCTCTCTCATAACATTTAATGGTAGCTCGGTACTTTTTCAACCAATCCATCCCAAGGATTATGTCGAAGTCTTTCATATTAATCACGTATAGATCCGCATCCAAGTTATTCTCATTCAAATCTATAGGTGTATTTCCAACCATAGAATCAGCACATATTATTTTACCAGATGGTACGCTAACCTCTAATGGTTCTTTTACTCTGATGTCTTTACTTCCAGCTAGAGCATGAAACTTCTTAGACATGAATGAATGGGTAGCGCCAGATCAAAAAGTACTAATGCGCTTATATTAAATCATCAACATACATCATTGTATCAGATTCGGGTTTCCTTCAAGATCTTTCGTGCTCATGGCAAACACTCGTGCCCTACCCCTAAGTCGACCTTCTTTTCCGACTGGGCAATCATAAGATGTATGCCCTGATTGCTTGCATCGATAACATTTTCCCTGACCCGCCAGGCATACTCCCCCATGATTCTTTCCGCAATTTACACATGAAGGTTTCTCGGCCTTGACGTTGGGCTTCGTTTTTCCTTCAATTCTGCCTTGCTTACTCTGGCCTTGACTGGCATTCTGACTCCCAGTCTTACCTTGGTTAGGGCCCTGCCATTTCCTCTTACCAGAGCTCTCAACTTGTTTACGGTCCATATCCTGACTTGAGGAAATCTCTTGAGCTCTCTTGACAGTTTCTGCATAAGATAGATCACCTAGCTGTTAATCTCGTGCGAGCCATCTACTTACATGAATTATTCTCTAATGTGTAAATGCATTGACCAATATACAAATAATATCGAACAATAATATTAACTGAGTAATCAAGCATATCCACAATTCACAAAAATGAGAATAATTCAAGGTATATGTATATCTGAATTTCTGAATTAAAATATGTACCTGTTGAAGCTGGCGAAGTACCGTGGAATGGTATTACTGAATAATATTTTCATATAAAAGAGTATGCAGAATCATAAACTTCTCTGATACCACAATGTAACATCCTAATTTTATTTAATATTTAAATCTTGAAAACACCCATATTATTTTTTGTTTAATTATCTTAATTTAAAATTTTACTTTATATAAAATAATAATATGCGGAAGCTATATAATATCACATAAATATCATTTAGAAGAAGAACTATATATTTTCTTTCTTTACAAAAATTTCAAAGTCAAATGATTAAATAAGTTTAAGGAATTAACGGAAACTCCAATTTAAATTGCAATCAAAATATTAAGTGCAGAATTTATACTACGTAAGATTATACCAACATTCATCGTCTATAAAAAAAATAAGGCAGTCGCTAAAGTTCGCAAAACATTCAAATTACAATTCGAAATATTCTTCGTAAATTAAAATATAATTAATAATACTAAGAGTTCGATAATTATGATACCATCCTCTACCAGTACCACGCCTGCTTCATTAACCTGAAAACATTTTAAAAATTCGGGGTAAGCTTGAGCTTAGTGAGGCTATACATGTCACATATGAATATATCACGAAAATTGAACACATAAATATTTCTGTTCGGTTTTTACGTGTATTTCTACACGGAGTACTCGGAGCCCGGAGGCGATCTGAGCCCGAAGGCTAATTGAGCCCGAAGGCTAAATGTTCTGTGTACTGAAGGTACAATTTTTCTGTTCTGTCTGTATGACATGATAAATCACATCATAATAATATATGCCAAATAACATGTAATATAAATACGAGACATGTAATTTTGTAAAAAAAAACAAGTGAAAATAAAAACCCCACCTCAAAATGCAGCGCTTGACTAAGTATGGATGCTCGACTTAAATCTTAGGCCGAAAGTTCTCGTCGTTATCTACAATAAAATAATTTAATATTATTATTAAAGTATGAAAATATAATAATATAAACTAAATTAAAATATTTGAATTTGATATTAAAAAGATGTATTTTGAGATATTAAAAATAAAACAAGGGTAAAATTAAGAGATAAAAAAAGTTCAGGGTTTAGATTGAAATTTGGATTAAAAAGCATTGGGATATAAAAACACTAGGTCAGATTTTTTTTTTCTCCTCACGCCTCCTCTTCTTCTTCCCCACTTCTTCTGCTCTTCTCCCTCTCCTCAATCTACCGTTTTATTTTTCTCTTTTTTTTTTCTCTCTCTCTCTCTCTAATTCACACACACTCACACATCCATCCATAATATGCTCCTCCTACACAAGCACATTCACCGCGGGCATACAGGTACTCTTCACCGCAGCGGTCGGCGGTGGTCCCGGCCAGTCCAGCGGCAAGAATTCCAGGTGAGATGAGAAGGGTTTAAACTCGGATTTGATGGTTTGTTTGACGACTGGTTCGATCTCGTATCGGAAGGGAGGTGACGGATTGCTTTGGTTTGGGCCGTTTCAGGCATTTGGGTGGTTGGCCGCGGATTTGCGGCGAGGCGGCGATGCGGCGGCGATAGTGAATCGCCACTGCTGTTCATCCGTTTTTTTTTTTTTTTTTTTTTAATTAGGACAGAGATTGCTCGAGGCATGTCTGTTCTTGGTGTTCTGAGTATGATCGGAAAAATTGAAATGAAAAATGAATATAAGAACAAGAAATATATGAGAAGAAAATTTTTACCTCTTGTTGGAGAATAATTGATGTGCAGAGGCTCTGTAGATTGTTTTTTTTTTGATGTTCAAATTTTATCTGAATCCTACTTTATATTGCACTGGGTAGAATTTGAAGGGTTATTCATAATTGTGTTTTAATTGTGTTAATAATACTTATGAGTTAATTAGGATTGAATATGTGGAGAGAAACTGACAAAACTTTGAGGAGATGAAAAGCCAGAATTGAGTTGGCTAGAGATTCCATCGGGTGTAGAGGAATAGAAAAGTCTGCTTTTATTACAAATGGGTTGGCCTAATAAATGGGTTCTTCAATTAAAATTAAATGTGTAAATAATTTAACAACATTAAAAATAATAATAAGAATTTTATTAATAATAATAATATAATAATAATAATAATAATAATAATAATAATAATAATAAAAAATATTTACGGATATTACACAGAATGATAATACCAATAATATTATTATTAATATTTAAAATCAGGAAAAAAAAAGGTCCAGGCGTCCAAAAATTGCGCGCTGACCATGCTGGCGTCGTCAGGCCAGCGCAGCCACCGATGCTGGCGTCGAATCGGACGCCTAGCCATGGCACAGTGCTGAATCGGACGTCCGACCATGGTCGTCAGTCTGGTTTAGCCTTTAGACCTAGGGCAAGCGTCACTTTGACGCCTGTACCATGGTCCAGGCGGAATCTGGGGACGCCTGTACCATGGAACAGGCGGAATAATCAGACGCCTGCGTCATTTTCTCCGAAAAATTACCTCGAGATGCGAATTCTCGTCCATTTTCGTAGTTGTCGATAATATTGACGATATATATTTGATTGTGTGTTATATTCGAAAAACTTGAGCTTGAAAGATTTTGGTGTGGTGTGGTGTTTAGAAATAATGAAAGACTTGAAATGGATAAAAAGGTAATCTTATAGGGCGGTGGCTAGTAATTTTGGGCGGTGTTTAGTAATACCCTTATGAATTTATGTTTTGATTTTTGAATTATATCATTTATATTGGTTAAAAAATAAACAACAATTTATAAAACAGTTTATAATTCATATTTAGGGGTAAATCAGTCATTTCTATTATTCAGACAGTTTATTCAGATGAAAAAAGTAAACAACAGCATCAATTTACCCAGACAGATATATTTACCCAGACAGATAAATTTAACCAGACAAACACAATTTACCCAAACAGATAAGTTTGGTAAACAGTCCCTTGGTTGTTAATTTACATATATTGTCTGGATATGTAAGCTACAAACATCAAAACTTCACGTTATGTGCTTTCTAAGGAAATTTGGGCCTTTTCGTATTAGGGCGAACTAAACAAGGGACAGCTGTCAAGCAACTGGATCGGAGTCCATAATGAACTATGAATTTGTGATGAATATATATAAAAATTAAATCGCATAAATATTTCGGTCAACCATTCATCCGTACCTTGTATATTGCATCTAGATCCATGTTGCATTATGAACTCATATCATATTATAATAATTAAGATATATTGCATCTAGATCCATGTTGCATAACGAACTCATATAATCTATAATATAAACAACGACATTTTTTGGTGGTAGTCCCCATCGGAAAAGACTATTGTACCCAATGCTGGTATACTGCACCGTACCGAAAATTTTTGCTGATACCGTATATCGTACCAAAATTTTCGGTGCAACAAAATTCATACCGATATCGTATCGAAAGTTTCGGTATACCGAACTCCGGTATACCAAAATTACAGTATGGATTTCCGTCCATACCGATACTGTACCATAATTTCGGTATACCGAATTTTATTTCGGCATCGGTATATACCGAACTTATCAAAATACCGAAAAAAATTGATATACAGGTATATACCGAAATACCGAACAGCTAAAATACCGAAAAAATTGATATATCGATGTATATATTGAAATACTGAATTTTCGGTGAGCTATGAATTTTTTTATTTTCGGTAAGAAGGGCAATGCAATCCCGCCAATCCTGCAACATAAGAGAATGTTATTGCGGCATTGGTGAATCTCTCAAAGTACTCCAAAAGCAAGAGGATCATGATTCAGAGTGGATGGTTAGACCTGATTGTTGGAATCGTTAATGCTTTTAATTTTATTTTGTAAAATTAAATATCATAGGATCGATCTACGTTCCGAGTAATTGATCGTGGTATATTCACTTTCTCTAAACCGATTCCCGGTGAGTGAGAAATATTGAATGAAAGTTTGTCACTTAATTGTGAATTAATGAGGGATGATATCCCACATTGAATAATGAATCATCATTATTCTAGTATATAAGGAGTTACCTTTATTCATATAATAATTAATGACACATGTGTATGGGCTTAAAGCCCACACGCGCGCGCCGCCGCCCGCCCGCCTCGCCTCGGCCACGGCCGCGTGCCGTGGACCTTGGCCTTGGATCTTGGCAATTGGTCTTTGGGTGGTCTTTGGGATAGGCCTTGGCCTGCCTAAAGAATTTTTTGGACAAGCTCAACAAAGTAGTTGGGCTCGTATGTGCACATAAGGATGTCTAGGTACATCCCTCAAGCGGTTAAGTAGCTGATTACAGTCCAGGTGCATCCTGAGTGTTCAAACTCAGCCAAAAACGGGCAGTAACCTTCCAGGTGTTATGAGGAGTTAAGGCTGCCTGTTCAAATTCAAAACGGGCAGTAACCACAACATTTGAATTGTGTAACTCCAGTGTTCAATGCAGGCATGAATGCCTGTATTATGACATCCATTAGTGCTGTGTTTAAATCCCCTGCAGGTGAGATGCCTATATATATAGGTGCATGCTCAGTGCATTCCATACACTTGGAAAAACGAACATTACACTCAAATAGTTTTTCAGCATTCTCTGTATTTCATAAGTCAAAGCTTTGTCCTCACCTCTTCCAGTTCGTCGGAGCTCTCCAGTTTGCGGTGTTGCCACTGTAGAGACGTAAAGTCATTGACCTTTGGGGACGAGCTGCCAATCCGTGAACACTACCGGAGCGTTTCTCGTCTTGCGGGCAGAAGACAGCTTCGGCGATTTCTACAACAATCTGGTTTCGTTTCTAGTTTTTGTTGTTTCAGTTATTTACTTGTATTTCTACTTTGCTTCTTGTTAGTTCAGATTCCATTTCCTTTTTTTCATTGTATTATCAATTCTGTCTCGAGTTATGTAGTTTCTGGATTTCGAGTTATAATTTTATTTTCCATTTGTAATTTAATTTTCCGCCCAGCAAGTTTCTACGACCAAAATCCCAACAAGCGCAAGACGAGAAAACGTACTTGCTAAATCCTACAACTGGAGATGACGACCGCTGCTTCTACCGACTCGAACACCTTCGCTGCCACTGCCTCCGCGACCGCCGTTCCGACTGTGGCAAACACTATTGCCGCAACCATGTCCAGCATGATGAGCTCAACTACCTCATCAACAACTCCATAGGTGTTTTCGAACCCCTTTCTGACTACCGGTGGATCCACCTCGAGTGGCACCGTTGGTTCCACTTTTAGAGGTACCGTATAATCCATGTTAGGATATAGTGTTGGAGCCTACAAGTTCAACACGAGTGGTTCCTTTTTTGGAACAACCTCGGGGCCTAGGATGATGCCTCCCGCCGAGAAGCCACCAAAGTTTGGTGGAGCCGACTTTAAAAGGTGGCAACAAAAGATGTTGTTCTATTTGACAACACTGGGCTTTGCAAACTTCCTTAAGGAATTTGTCCTGCCTGATTTTCTATCGCTTCTCCTTCTGTTTCACTGCAGAGGCTCTCTCTTGCCTGTTTGCCTTGAAATTTGTGTCGAAGACGAGCAATTCTCCCAATTCTCACAGGTTTGCGTCTGATTTTTCCATGTATTTTTGGTTCTTTAATGTTGATATTTTTTGTGAGGGTTTAAAAAAACGGTAACCTGGGGAAGGGTCGGTGGTCCAGTGGTAGGACGCCTACTCCCAAGACACTCCTTTGGGAGAGGTCTTGGGTTCTAAGCCCACCAAAGAGGTGAAAGAGGAAGTTTTTCTCTTTATGATCCTCTCTAGGTCCCTGAATTTCGGCGACCGCTAATCAATGTTTAATCTCGCGTCAGCGGTGTGGGAGTATTTCTTCTTTGGGAACTGGAGGTCTTGACCAATCGGTCATTCTCAGAACTGTCTTTGGGAACCCAAGCGCTGTCACCGTTAAGAGTTTCTCCTTGTGCGCAGAAGTGTACAGAAAAGACATTGGGAACCCTGGAATTGCTCGAGCGACTCACGATTTACTTCTCTCAATGGGTTAGGAGTGAGTTCATTGAGGGACTATGATTAGTTCGGCTAAACTGGGATCACCTAGTATCAAAAAAAAAAAAAAACGGTAACCTTTCTTTTTGCTGGTTTGAAAAAAAAAAAAGTCCGTATCTGTCAATTCGTACTATTAAAGTTTGGAAAAAAACTCCGTTTTTGAAAACCCTTTCTTGAGCATGGGCAGAAGTTAGCTTTTCTGTTTTGCATTTTCTATTAAATACCCAGTCTTTGATGCTTTGTTAAATTAAGTCCAAATTATATTTTTAATTTATCAATTTAATCTGAAAATTTTATTTTAAAATTTTACTTTATATCAAAATCCCTACTTTATTTGGTGTTTTTATTTTTAAATTTAATTATTTAATATGCTAATGCAATGAGACTTCTGAAAACCAACAAATTAGCTTCACAGGTATATTTTGAGGATCACTCGAGATTTTAAGGGTAGATAGATGTCAATGGGAGGAATAGAAGGTAAAACATATTGGAACACTTTATTCCACACAAATATATTAAAGGAATTTTGATAATGTGTTGACGATCGTAGAAAAACAACAATTGGACAGCAACAATCAAAGACTCAAGAGTCGGACAAAATTCAAAAGCAAACCAAAAGGAAAAGAAAAAAAAAGAAAAAAAAAAGGAAAAGAAAAAGACTAATTATAAATATAGTGAAATGATTAAAGTAAAAGAGGTGGTAAAGCAAAAGTCGATGGAATGATTATTTCAAATCGACACTTTTGACCGTGATAACAAACTCTATGGAGATATGCGAACCAGAAGTAATCAAAGAAAAGAAAACAAAGATAACTTAAGCTACCAAGTAGATCAACGTACGCAAGAGTCACACCGAAGAAATCCGAAGGATGACATTCAGGCATGTTAACGGACGCAACGAAACCAAACAACACACGCTACAAGCAGAAACTTACGTACGCTATGAACATGTCATTACGTCGACTATGTAGTTCAAATGTGATTTCAAATACCAACCCGTTGGAGGTTTCCAGAAGATCAACTCGTATAATGTTCATATGTCCGTTGTACTTAACGTACGCAAGAAAAAAAAAATCCCCCACAATCACATATGAATTGAAGTGGTTGAAGGCATTATTGCTCACTCTTGGTGTTCATCATCCTAAGACCATCTCCAACACTTTACACAAAAATACTGCAACTTCAAACACAAAAATATACAAAAATATAGAAATTAGTAATACATCTCCAGCTGTTTGCACAAAAATACAGTAAAAATGGATATTCTATTATATTTCTAATCATAATATTACGTACAAATTTAAATACATTTTATCTGATTATCTACAATTTGATATCCAAAACGTAAATATTTGGATCAAATTATGTTTTTAAAATATTTTTATTGAAAATGCTATATTGGAATCCAAGAGAGGAGCAAGAGACCAAGCACGGCCCTGTTGGAAATTTCTGTAAAAAATATCACAGAACTACTTGCTTGGTAAAAGTAAAACACCATTTATTGCATTCCTCCGGGTAAATTTTTGAACATAATTCTGATTTTGCTGTATTTTTTTTTTTTAATCAGCTCTAGTTACTCAAACGAATCTAATAAAAGTACTTTTGATTGTGTATACAATGATGTCACAAATGCAAAATAAAAGAAAATAATCTACCTTTATTTCTACTAACATTCATAATAATATAATATGTTGCCACATTTTGTGAAATCAGAGGCTGGGTTTAGGGAACAAATGCACGAACAACTAACTTAGTAAATTCATAGCCAAAGCTTTATTCCATCAAAATATATAACAATGAGAGAAGCAACTAAACTGTGGTCAGCAAATCCAGGAAAAAATGTTACTCGAAAACGGCTCCGACGAACGAAAATTTTTCCAACCCCTAGCTTGTACATTAGGCTAGTCTGCACAAGTGAGAGAAAATAGTCGTCATTAGAAGTTAAAGAACAAAACGCTAAACTACACTCGAAAACAGGAGGGAGAAGGGAGAGAAATATTACAATAGGAAATTTTCTCATATTTGTTGTTCACCAATAATTTCTTAATTAATGGCTATCCATATATCGTCTCAAAAAAAAAAAAAGAACAATATTTTCCGGAGAAACATAGTGACAAATGTTTCTATTTGCTCAAGAGCAATGGTTGATGCTCTAATGACCTTTCACTTAAACAATATTGAGACTAAACTTTCCAACTGACTATTGGAATATTGTTTGCAAGGAGATTTACATAGCAGCAGGTAATTTGTGTTCTAAACACTAGCAACAAAATTTGCATCTAGATTGACTTCAACAATAACTAAACGACATTATGTGATTTAAGATTACCTGAGCTACAATGGAATTGCCTTTATAAATGGTGCATGCTCTCATGAAAGGGCTCCCTACCATCCGTAATTCGGTGTTTGAGTCATCATTATGTTCACCAACAAGGACAACTTTAAACTCGGTTCTTGTGTACTTATCTACCGTCTTCTTTACTATGAATATCAAGTCTTTCTCGTCACCGTTTACTCTAAAGCCCTGCCATGATCCTTCCTAATAGTACAAAGAAACATGATGTTGGAGAAACATTTGTTATAATTAAAGAAGTTAAATAAAAGCAAAGCCTAGAATTACTCCCTTCTTTTTTTCTCCAACATGATGCGAATATTGTGTCATCAGAACAAAAATTCTTTATAAAAATTTCCCAAAACAGAGCACCCGAGAAGTTACAAACGATGCACATAAAAAACGGTACGAAGCATAAACTTACCATTTGTCAAACTTTACGGTTAGATGGTATGAGTGGATCGATTACTAGTACTTAGAAATGGACTTAGTCTTGTGTCGCTGGGGATTGAAAGCTAAAAGGGCCAGGGTCGAGCAGTTAAAAGAAACTATGCATATTTAAGTGGCGAACTAAACATGTATAGTGGGTGAATGGCGGATTACCCCTATATTTTACAAAATGGGCCGTTTACCCCTTGTGTAAATTAAAAGGTCATAATACACCCCTGGTGTTTTTAAAGAATACATACATGTTTAGCCCCGTGTACATTAAATAGACATTACCCACTCTCTTTTAAATTATGGTGCAGGTCAACTCAATGTGTTTTATTAGATGGTGCAGATTACCTCCTTTTGCTGATTTTTGTTCAACCACCCTTGACTCTATCAGCACATCTAATTGCTGTATAAAATTTTAGAGAGTGCTCTGAAAACATGACATCTATGAGATTTGATTCAGATCAGGAGTTTTTTTGAGCGATTGATAGTATGTGCTAATGTGATGTCCACAAAAATTGACCCTTAACAATTACTATAAAGGGCAGCCCGGTGCACGAAGCATCCCCGCAAGGCGAGGGTCCGGGGAAGGGTCCCACCACAAAGGTGTATAGGGGGCAAGCCTTCCCTTTCCAATTAAATTGGCAAGAGGCCACTCCTAGGAATCAAACCCGTGACGACAGGTAACACGACAACAGTTCTTACCGCTGCGCCAAGACTCCCCTTCACCCTCAACAATTACTATATAAAAAAAAAAAAAAAAAAGATACCAAGGGACGATGTGCGGAAATAACTTCCTCAGATTAGGAAAACAAATGGGGAAGTAAGAATAGCTTACGGTTACCACCAAAGGTGTCCCTATCCACAGTAATCAAGCAAGCATAAGGCAAAACAAGGATCTCACTCATAATGCAAACGCTATTTGCTAATTTACCTTTCTAAAAGATCCAAGTACAAATTTCAGAATACAAAGGATTGTCCTTGGTCCTTACCCTGACTCACTCACTCATGCTGCCATGCACACTACTTCTCACGTTACTATGGTAAATTCACTATTCAATGTTGGCTCCCCTAGTCACTGGTGGTGAAGCAGAGTAACCACGAGGCTTTTTGAAACTTTGATTTTCCACGGAAAAAACTCAAGCCATTTTCGATCCACGATGCTGTAAGATATATTTCCGAAACATAGAGTGAACTGTACTCCGGGCCGCGGCACGGGCCGCGGCACATCCCTGCCGAGCCGCGGCCCCCGTCGAAATGGTTGGAAGGCCGACCCAACTGTACTCTGGGCCGCGACCCCTACCTTCTGGGCCGCGGCCCCCCTGCCGAGCGGCCCCTGCCGATCACCCTTCAAGCCTTCCGACCTACTCCCAGTTATGCACCTGGGGCCGCAGCACATCCCTGCCGAGCCGAGGCCCCGTCATTTTGCTTCACAAGGCCGAGTGGCCTGTACTATGGGCCGCGGCACCCTCCTGCCGAGCCGCGGCCCCTGCTCAAATGACTGGGCAGAATTTCAGTGTGTGCCGCGGCACACTTGGCCCGGGCCGCGGCACACGGGTCAACTTTACAAAGGGGATCTATTTAGCAGGTTTTCCTGCGAATTTTTTTCACACTTTTTATCAACACATCTTTGAGAAGAACAAGAGAGAGATAGAGAGAAACAAGAGAGTGAAATACGTTTCTTCATTTTCCCGGAGATTTATCGATCGGATCGTCGTGATATTTTGACAAGAGCTTGGTAGCTATTGAGCAAATCTTTTAACCGGTGTAGATCGAGATTTTGAGTCCGGAAGTTCGGGTATTTCGTTAGCTTTTTGTGTAAGCTATTTACGGTGTTTTCTTTTCTCGATCTTGTTGTTATTGTGTATTCCAAATACTTGAAGAACATTTATTACCAAGTATTTGACGATTGGTGTATACCCCTAGTTTGTATTAGGGACAATTGTGTATTGTGTGTATTGGTGATAGTGGATTTAAGCGGCTTCGGTCCCGTGGTTTTTACTCTCGTCTTGAGGGGTTTTCCACGCTAAAATATTGTGTCTCGTGTTTATTGTTTTTCGGACATCATTTGTATTTTTGTCGAGTTGTAATTGTTTGCTCTACTCGTCGGTAACCACAAAGTTGCAATTGAAGATTCGGAATTTGTCAAGGGAGGTTCCGCATTATTCGTTGTGACGTGATGTTATTGTCGGTGTTTTTCCCAACAAAGTGGTATCGGAGCCACGGGATTTGTTGTTTCGTAGTTTTTTAGTATCTCAATTGTAAGATGGAAGCCAACACGAGTAGAATGGTTAACTTGAATGGTTCGAACTACCACGTATGGAAGGGGATAATGGAAGACCTTCTATATGTGAAGGATTATTATTTACCGATTTTTAGCAAAGATAAACCGAAAGGCAAGTCCG
Organism: Orobanche coerulescens; assembly: GCA_033398695.1. Classification (NCBI taxonomy): domain Eukaryota; kingdom Viridiplantae; phylum Streptophyta; class Magnoliopsida; order Lamiales; family Orobanchaceae; genus Orobanche; species Orobanche coerulescens. The sequence continues at coordinate 192,729,537 of CM065809.1, forward strand.
ACGCGGAGTGGACTATTTTGCATCGCCAAGTTTGCGGATATATTCGACAATGGGTTGATGACAATGTTTTGAACCATATTAGTGGAGAGAAGGATGCTCGAGAATTATGGCACAAGCTCGAGCAATTGTATGCTCAGAAGACGGGGAATAATAAGTTGTTCCTCATTAAACAAATGATGAATTTGAAGTATCGAGACGGGACTTCTCTATCGGATCACTTGAATGCATTCCAAGGCATAATCAATCAACTTGCGGGAATGGGAATTAAATTCGAAGAGGAGGTGCAAGCTCTGTGGTTGTTAGACACATTGCCGGACACTTGGGAGACGTTCCGAACGTCGTTGTCTAACTCTGCCCCCGATGGAGTCATTTCGATGGAATTAGCTAAAGGGAACATGTTGAATTAAGAGGTCCGAAGAAAAGCACAGGGATCTTCGTCACAGTCGGATGTTCTAGTTACCGAAAGACGGGGGAGAGATCAAAGTAGAGGCCCTAGTAATAGAGGGCCACAAAGGAGTAATTCCCGGGGGAAGTATGCCAATATCGAATGTTACCACTGTGGTAAGAAAGGGCATATAAAGAAATTTTGCCGACAATTGAAGAAGGAGAATCGCCAAGGCCGAGAGAATTCACAAAAGAAGGAGAGCGGTAGTAATGATAAAGCCGAAGTAAATACTACCACCGAAGAATTATTTGTATGTTGTGACTATGATATGGTGAACCTTGCGAGAGATGATTCGAGTTGGGTGGTCGATAGTGGCGCTACGTGTCATGTTACATCACGTAGAGACTTTTATTCCTCTTATACTCCGGGTGACTACGGTATAGTCAAGATGGGTAATGATGGGTTATCCAAAATTGTTGGAGTGTGATATGTTCATTTGAAGTTCGACACCGGTGTGGAACTTGTTTTACGGAATGTAAAACATGTTACGGATATGAGGCTTAATGTTATGTCCGTTGGTTTACTCGATGACGATGGTTATCATAGTGGTTTTGGCAAGGGAGTGTGGAAACTCACTCGAGGCTCTTTGATTGTTGGAAGAGGAGAAAATGAAGGGAAATTGTATGTGACACTTCCAAAGGTCACGATTAATTCCGTGAACACAATCGATAATGACGACATGGCCGAGCTATGGCATAAGAGGCTCGGTCACATGAGCGAAAAAGGGATGGCGCTATTGTCGAAGAAGGAGGCGTTATCCGGGGTTCACAAGGTACACCTTAAAAGATGCTCTCATTGTCTAGCCGGGAAGCAAAGGAGAGTCACTTTTAAGAGTCATACTCCTTCACGGAAGGAAAACGTTCTTGATCTTGTTCATTCCGATGTTTGTGGTCCTATGAAGACTAGGACACTTGGTGGTTGCCGGTACTTTGTCACATTCATCGACGACCATTCGAGAAAGGTGTGGGCATACACCTTGAAAACTAAAGATCAAGTGTTAGATGTTTTTAAACAATTTCATGCCTCGGTGGAGAGAGAGACCGGAAAGAAGCTAAAGTGTATTCGGACGAACAATGGTGGTGAATACAACGGGCCCTTTGATGAATATTGCCGAGAACAAGGGATCCGACATCAAAAGATGCCCCCGAAGACTCTGCAACTCAATGGATTGGCGGAAAGAATGAACCAGACTTTGGTCGAGAGAGCTCGATGTTTGCTCTCACATGCCGGATTGCCAAAGTCATTTTGGGGAGAAGCTTTGAACACGGCGGTTCATGTGATTAATTTGACGCCGTGTGTTCCTTTGGAGTTTGATATCCCGGATAAAGTGTGGAGCGGTAAAGACATCTCATACCGCCACTTACGGGTTTTCGGATGTAAGGCTTTTGTTCACATTCCGAATGATGAAAGGTCGAAGCTTGATTCCAAGACGAAGCCATGTATTTTTATTGGTTACGGGCTTGATGAGTTCGGGTATAGATTATATGACCCGGTTACAAAGAGGCTTGTTCGGTCAAGAGATATTGTTTTTGTCGAAGATCAAACGATGAAGGATGTTGAGAATGGAGAGTCGGCTCCACAACACGACCATGATCTTATTGATTTGGACCTCATTCCTCCACAACATGTTGAGACACCCGGTGGAGAGGATGTCCAAAATGATGAACAACATGATGCCGGTGACAACAATGAGTTGAGACAAGATGACACTCATGGAGCTCATCCCGAGCTACCCGTGACGAACATGCCATCTTTTGTTCCACATAGACAATCGACGAGGGACCGTCATCCCTCCACTCGTTATTCGGCCGACGAGTATGTTTTACTCACCGATGAGGGAGAGCCCAAATATTTCGCGGAGGCTATGAAGGATGAAAACAAGAAAGAGTGGTTCGATGCCATGCAAGACGAGATGAGTTCCTTGCATGAGAATAATACTTACGAGTTGGTAAAGTTGCCAAAAGGCAAGAGAGCTTTGAGAAACAAATGGGTGTATAGAGTGAAGTCGGAGGAGAATAGTTCACTACCCCGATACAAAGCTAGACTCGTTGTAAAGGGATTTAGTCAAAAGAAGGGTATTGATTTTGACGAAAATTTTTCTCCGGTTGTGAAGATAGGATCGATTCGGTTGGTCCTTGGAATTGCGGCTAGTCTTGATCTTGAGGTTGAGCAAATGGATGTCAAGACGGTGTTTCTTCATGGGGATCTCGATAAGGAGATTTATATGAGACAACCGGAAGGATTTGAGGTAAAAGGCAAAGAGGATTATGTTTGTAAACTCCGAAAGAGTTTATATGGGTTGAAGCAAGCACCACGGCAATGGTATAAGAAGTTTGAGTCGGTTATGGGGGAGCAAGGCTACCGGAAGACGACTCTCGACCATTGCGTATTTTTCGAGAAATTCGGAGATGATGATTTTATCATCTTATTGTTTTATGTTGACGACATGTTGATCGTTGGTAAGAATGCCGAGAGGATTGCCAACTTGAAGAAAGAATTGAATAAGTCTTTTGCCATGAAAGACTTGGGGGCGGCTAAACAAATTCTTGGGATAAGAATTACTCGGGATAGAGCAGCCCGGAAATTGCACATGTCGCAAGAACAATATATCGAGAAGGTGCTCAAACGCTTCAACATGGACAAAGCTAAAGTTGTTAGTTCGCCTCTCATTAATAATTTATATTGACGAGCAAGGATTGCCCTACTACGAAAGAGGAGATTGAGGATATGGATAAAATTCCTTATGCCTCGGCGGTCGGAAGTTTGATGTATGTCATGGTATGTACTCGGCCCGATATTGCTCATGCCGTGGGAGTGGTGAGCTCGTTTCTATCAAATCCGGGAAAGAAGCATTGGGAAGCCGTGAAATGGATATTTCGATATTTACGGGGTACTTCCAAATTGGGGATTACGTTTGGAAATGGGAAAGCAATGCTTGTTGGTTATTCCGATTCGGATATGGACGGTTTCCGGTTATTTGATGACATTTGCAAGAGGAGCCGTGTCATGGCAATCAAGATTGCAAAAGTGCGGTGCCTTATCTACAACGGAGGCCGAGTATATTGCGGCGGTGGAAGCGTGTAAAGAGCTCTTATGGTTGAAAATGTTTTTACGAGAGCCAGGTTTCCGAAAACGACGGTACGTGGTTCTTTGTGAGAGTCAAAGTGCAATTCATTTGGCTAAGAATGCGACTTTTCACAAGAGAACGAAACATATCGATGTGAGGTATCATTGGATCCGAGATTCTTTGGAGGATGGTTTGTTTGAGCTTGATAAAGTTCATACCGATGATAATGGGTCTGATATGTTAACCAATGTGAAAGTGTGTTGTTCGATCGCCGGGATGGCGAATTCCTCCTATGTTCCGGAAAGGGGGAGATTTGTAGGATATATTTCCGAAACATAGTGTGAACTGTACTCCGGGCCGCGGCACATCCCTGCCGAGCCACGGCCCCCATCGAAATGGTTGGAAGACCGACCCAACTGTACTCTGGGCCACGGCCCCTGCCTTCTGGGCCGCGGCCCCCCTGCCGATCACCCCCTGCCGAGCGGCCCCTGCCGAGCGGCCTGCCGATCTTTCTTGGGAAAAACACCGACAATAACGTCACGTCACAACGAATAATGCGGAATCTCGTTTGACAAATTTCCAATCTTTAATTGCAACTTTGTGGTTATCGACGAGTAGAGCAAACAATTACAACTCGACAAAAATACAAATGATATCCGAAAAACAATAAACACGAGACACAATATTTTAGCGTGGAAAACCCCTCAAGACGAGAGTGAAAACCACGGGACCGAAGCCGCTTAAATCCACTATCACCGATACACACAATACACAATCGTCCCTAATACAAACTAGGGGTATACACCAATCGTCAAATACTTGGTAATAAATGTTCTTCAAGTATTTGAAATACACAATAACAACAATATCGAGAAAAGAAAACACCGTAAATAGCTTACACAAAAAGCTAACGAAATACCCGAACTTCAGGACTCAAAATCTCGATCTACACCGGTTAAAAGATTTGTCCAATAGCTACCAAGCTCTTGTGGAGCCGACTCTCCATTCTCAACATCCTTCATTGTTTGATCTTCAACGAAAACAACATCTCTTCACCGAACAAGCCTCTTTGTAACCGGGTCATATAATCTATACCCGAATTCATCAAGCCCGTAACCAATAAAAATACATGGCTTCGTCTTGGAGTCATGTTTGGACCTCTCATCATTCGGAATGTGTACAAACGCTTTACAACCGAAAACCCTTAAGTGGCGGTATGAGATATCTTTACCGCTCCACACTTTATCCGGGACATCAAATTCCAAGGGAACACACGGCGTCAAATTAATTACATGAACCGCCGTGTTCAATGCTTCTCCCCAAAATGATTTTGGCAATCCGACATGTGAGAGCAAACATCGAGCTCTCTCGACCAAAGTCCGGTTCATTCTTTCCGCCAATCCATTGAGTTGTGGAGCCTTCGGGGGCGTCTTTTGATGTCGGATCCCTTGTTCTCGACAATATTCATCAAAGGGCCCGGTGTATTCACTACCATTGTCCGTCCGAATACACTTTAGCTTCTTCCCGGTCTCTCTCTCCACCGAGACATGAAATTGTTTAAAAACATCTAACACTTGATCTTTAGTTTTCAAGGTGTATGCCCACACCTTTCTCGAGTGATCGTCGATGAATGTGACAAAGTATCGGCAACCACCAAGCGTACTCGTCTTCATAGGACCACAAACATCGGAATGAATAAGATCAAGTAAATTTTCCTTACGTGAAGGAGTATGACTCTTAAAGGTAACTCTTCTTTGCTTCCCGGCTAAACAATGAGAACACCTTTTGAGATGTACCTTGTGAACCCCGGACAACGCCTCCTTCTTCGACAATAGAGCCATCCCTTTTTCGCTCATGTGACCGAGCCTCTTATGCCATAGCTCGGCCATGTCGTCATTGTCGATTGTGTTCACGGAATTAATCGTGACCTTTGGAAGTGTCATGTACAATTTCCCTTCCTTTTCTCCTCTCCCAACAATCAAAGAGCCTCGAGTGAGTTTCCACACTCCCTTGCCAAAACCACTATGATAACCATCGTCATCGAGTAAACCAACGGACATAACATTAAGCCTCATATCCGTAACATGTTTTACATTCCGTAAAGCAAGTTCCACACTGGTGTCGAACTTCAAATGAACATCTCCCACTCCAACAATTTTGGATAACCCATCATTACCCATCTTGACTATACCGTAGTCACCCGGAGTATAAGAGGAATAAAAGTCTCTACGTGATGTAACATGACACGTAGCACCACTATCGACCACCCAACTCGAATCATCTCTCGCAAGGTTCACCACATCATAGTCACGCCATACAAAAAATTCTTCGGTGGTAGTATTTACTTCGGCTTTATCATTACTACCGCTCCTTCTTTTGTGAATTCTCTCGGCCTTGGCGATTCTCCTTCTTCAGTTGTCGGCAAAATTTCTTTGTATGCCCTTTCTTACCACAGTGGTAACATTCGATATTGGCATACTTCCCCCGGGAATTACTCTTTGTGACCCTCTATTACTCGGGCCTCTACTTTGACCTCTCCCCCGTCTTTCGGTAACTAGAACATCCGACTGTGACGAAGATCCCTGTGCTTTTCTTCGGACCTCCTCATTCAACATGTTTCCTTTAGCTAATTCCATCGAAATGACTCCATCGGGGGCAGAGTTAGACAACGACGTTCGGAACGTCTCCCAAGTGTCCGGCAATGTGCCTAACAACCACAGAGCTTGCACCTCCTCTTCGAATTTAATTCCCATTCCCGCAAGTTGATTGATTATGCCATGGAATACATTCAAGTGATCCGATAGAGGAGTCCCGTCTCGATACTTCAAATTCATCATTTGTTTAATGAGGAACAACTTATTATTCCCCGTCTTCCGAGCATACAATTGCTCGAGCTTGTGCCATAATTCTCGAGCATCCTTCTCTCCACTAATATGGTTCAAAACATTGTCATCAACCCATTGTCGAATATATCCGCAAACTTGGCGATGCAAAATAGTCCACTCCGCGTCGGACTTGCCTTCCGGTTTATCTTTGCTAAAAACCGGTAAATAGTAATCCTTCACATATAGAAGGTCTTCCATCTTCCCCTTCCATACGTGGTAGTTCGAACCATTCAAGTTAACCATTCTACTCGTGTTGGCTTCCATCTTACAATTGAGATACTAAAAAACCGCGAAACAACAAATCCCGTGGCTCCGATACCACTTTGTTGGGAAAAACACCGACAATAACGTCACGTCACAACGAATAATGCGGAACCTCGTTTGACAAATTCCCAATCTTCAATTGCAACTTTGTGGTTACCGACGAGTAGAGCAAACAATTACAACTCGACAAAAATACAAATGATGTCCGAAAAACAATAAACACGAGACACAATATTTTAGCGTGGAAAAACCCTCAAGACGAGAGTAAAAACCACGGGACCGAAGCCGCTTAAATCCACTATCACCAATACACACAATATACAATCGTCCCTAATACAAACTAAGGGTATACACCAATCGTCAAATACTTGGTAATAAATGTTCTTCAAGTATTTGGAATACACAATAACAACAAGATCGAGAAAAGAAAACACCGTAAATAGCTTATACAAAAAGCTAACGAAATACCCGAACTTCCGGACTCAAAATCTCGATCTACACCGGTGAAAAGATTTGCCCAATAGCTACCAAACTCTTGTCAAAATATCACGACGATCCGACCGATAAATCTCCGGGAAAATAAAGAAACGTATTTCACTCTCTTGTTTCTCTCTCTATCTCTCTCTTGTTCTTCTCAAAGATGTGTTGATGAAAAGTGTGAAAAAAATCCGCAGGAAAACCTGCTAAATAGATCCCCTTTGTAAAGTTGACCCGTGTGCCGCGGCCCGGGCCAAGTGTGCCGCGGCACACACTGAAATTCTGCCCAGTGATTCGAGCAGGGGCCGCGGCCCGGCGGGAGGGTGCCGCGGCCCTTGGTACAGGCCGCTCGGCCTTGTGAAGCAAAATGACGGGGCCTCGGCTCGGCAGGGATATGCCGCGGCCCCAGGAGCATAACTGGGAGTGGGTCGACAGGCTTGAAGGGTGATCGGCAGGGGCCGATCGGCAGGGGGGTGATCGGCAGGGGGGCCGCGGCCCAGAGTACAGTTGGGTCGGCCTTCCAACCATTTCGACGGGGGCCGCGGCTCGGCAGGGATGTGCAACCTAAAACACTACTTGATTGCACATGTGAATGGAAAAAACTCAGCTAATCATTATAGTGGCAAAAAAGTTTCCACAGAATACTTGGATAGCAAAAGTTTCCGGCACCAGAAATATGCGAATACTAAAGCTCGATGATAGAATGTCCCTCAGAAAATACTTGGTTTTTTTTCTTATTTCAGCTCCAATCACTATGCGCTTGGCAAATCTAAGAACAAAAAACCGGGACTGATGACGGAAACAATTCAGCTTATGCATCTTCAAAAATTGAACACAGAATCCACTAAACCAACTACGAGCACCGTGCCACATTTTTCTTCAGTGCTATTTCAATATTTCCCTAAATGCCCCAAAATATTCAAGAGATAACCTTAGTTTTATTTATCTCTGAGTTGGGATCTGTTTACTAAATATCTTATACTATAAATTGTCCACATGACAGGAGAGATGTTAAAATTATGAATTTAGATAAAAAATCCAAAAATACAAAACATGTACAAATTTGAGAGGGCGACTACTCACGCTTACTCGGCTGATGGAGAAGAGGGTATTGTCAGATGAATCCAAGAGTAGCTTTATGCGGTGGTGATCATCAGCGCCTGATAGTTTCTGCACCGCGTACACCAAAACTCCTGCTGAATCAGTAAACCTTAGAAACCCTCCGCACCCAAACCATTCATATTTCTTGGACACGAAACGATCAAATGGGATTTGGTCATTGGCCGAGCGTTGTGTTTCAACCAACGGGAATGAGTTCTCTTCCATTTAAACCATCGGTGATGAAGATATTGACGGCCCGGAAGCCCTTATATAGTTGACGCAAAATTTCCTTTTTACTTTTGGCGCTCCATCCAAAGCGGAGAAGACGAATATTAATCAAAAGTTTCAACTGTGTGTTCTTTAGGACACGGGAGTCAAAAAGTATTTAGCAATTTGAATTTCTTAGTTGACATATTACCCCTTTCCGTAAATTCCGGTCGAAGAAACCACGGTGATGAAGGCGTGTAGGTGCAGTATTCCGTGGCAGGGATTGTATGCGCCATCCCCCTCACTTCCAGAAAGCCGTTGCAGCAGTCAAACCAAACTGAATGGAATAGCTTTCGGGTAAGTTCCGACCCGCACGAGAGGCGTAGCCATCTGGGCACTGTCTCGGAGAGAGACCCGGGAGCGGGTGCAAGAACGAATCAAAGGATGGGTTGATAAACTACGCCTAGGGTTGTAAACGAATCGAATCGAAGCGAATATTGTTGTAATCAAATCGAATCAATAAATTTATTTACGAATACGAATACGAATCGTGTTCGAATATTAATTTTGATTTGAATTTGAATACTTGAACAATTTCACGAATTCGAATCGAATACTCGAATCTATAAATAAAGGATATGAAGAATGACTTGTCGAGATTAAAGTTATTGCAATCTATATTTATGATAAACAATGTCACCTTAATTTGAAGTCAACTTCAATATGAGACAAACTCAACACATTTGACATGTATTTAAAGATTTAAGAGTATCATTCCAAATTGTATTAAGAAAATATACTATATACAAAATATATTTTTAGTTATATTATATATTTAAATATTTAATCGAATCTTTACGAATATCGAATCGAATATCATAAATACTTATACGTATTTGATTATTAATCGAATCAGAAAAACTATTTGTATTTGAATTCGAATCATAAAATTTCGAATTCGAATCACCAAATTTCGAATCGAATCACGAATAAAATTATTTGATTTGTTTACAACTCTAATTCTACCCCCTTCGGTCGGTGTCCCTTGTAGTCAAGAATTGGGCCTTTTCCCTTGATAGGGCACGACTGCATATGCTTTGATGTCGGAGTTTGCCGGGGCGGGCTCTTCTCTTCTTATGGTGCAGTAAGATTAAGATCCTAAATATTCGCGTCGAAATGGTGCTTTACCCCCTAGATGTCCAGTCAACTGCTATTGTATTTGAACCAATGACTTCTGGTGTATGTATTTGTGGAGGAAATATCGAAGAGGGAAAAGCTAAGAGATCAACATGTCAAGTTTTACTTAAATCTTTTAAAGAACTGATTAATCAGACGAGAATAAAGATAGAGTCCCAAAGCAGGGGGCTTCCGTCTATCACACACTTTCGAAATACATAAAAATAAAGGGAAAGGGCTCGACCAATCATAAGCCGCTTCGCTCCTCATGTTCCGGCCTTTCCGATTTGTTTCTTGTCTGATTTCGTAAGATAAATCTTAATCTAATAACCCGATAACTCCAATAATCCAATTGTTAGACACCGAGGTCTTGTCAGAGCCAGGATCGATGGTATTTGGTGCGACTAAGCTCCCAAAGTTAAGGCAGTCAAGAGAGATGGAGCCCTATATTAACAACTACTCTAGGATAGATGGCCAATGGTACTTCTCTTTGAGGTGATGTGCTACCTATTTGTTTGATTGGTCATTCACATATAGTCTTGTTAATTCTGCATAAATAATTATATTGGTGGATTGATAACTTAGTAGTGATAGATGTTTGGGAGAAACTAAAAGGTCATTATTTTAAGTGTACATATTAGATAATATAATTGTGATTGTTTGATATGAGGGTGGGAGTTATAAATATAAAATTAAGAGATAAGAAAAAATAAAATTTTGAACGCGACAAAGAGAATATTATGAAATATAACTAAGTATTTAGTGTATTTCCTTAAATGAATTAGCCTTATATATCCACTCCATTAATTATCAAAACACTACGCTAAGCGATACATGAGTTAACATGTATCAATTATTTTCTTATACAAAATGATCTTTTAAATCGACCTTACAATTCATATAGTCTTGATCTCAATCATTCAATAGAGACTACTGCCGTAAATGTTAACAATATGACCAGAGATGGGACCTGTTCGGCCCCGTCCGCCCGTAACCGAACGATTTTAGTGATAAATTGGCAAGTTTGGGTCGCCCGACTTGCAATCGACCCTGCCCACTAAAAATATGGGCCGATACTGGTTTGGATATTTCCAAACCAAGTACAACACAGCCCAACCGACTAAATAACCCAGTCCAATCTAGTCGTAACCTAGCCCACGAACCGGCCCAACCAGTGGCCCGCCCCAAGATTGATCAAGCCCGATCTAGGACCTGTCCGGACCACGAATCTTATAATATTTGATACTATATTTTTAATTTATAATATTAAAATCTAGCAGGTAACAACCAATCGAATTTATTTTTTAATTTGAAGAGTAAAAAAGAGCACTGCTCTCTTTAGCTCTCTACCGCAGGCCAGGTCCATTGGCTACCACCGCCTCTCTGCTCATATGAGTGCTCCGTTGTCATCCAACTTTTGTCTGCAGTACAATTTTAGCCGTTGCATGCCAACAACTAGAGGTGGGCAAAAAAACCGAAACCGAAACCGAAACCGGAAAAAAAACTGAAACTGAAACCGGTCAAAACCGGTTTTTGACCAAAACCGGTTCGGTGTAACACCCCAATTCACAATTGGGACATTACACGCCGTAGAACCCTCGTGAGGTCTACCAGGCTAACACATGACATATAAACCACAATGTAATCCCGAATGATGCATTCAAAAGTAAATAAGGTCGTGGCCTCGGCCAAAATATTTTTAACGTAATACATGAACAGAGGTTAAATACCAATTTATTGCCCACGCAGGGGACTTAAACCAAGTTTCAAAATAGACAATCTAACTTCAATACTCGACCATGCAATGACAGAACATAAAAATGCAGACTCGAGCCACATCATCAAGCCAACCCATCCTTTGCGTGCGTGTCCCGTGCCTGCTCCTCAGCCCTCCCGGTACCTGAAATGCATAAGACGCATTTCCCCCATTTAAGGGGTTAGCATTCGAATAGCTAGTGCAAGTACACAATTACACAACATTATATACAAAAACGGTTTTACGAAATCATCTCAATCAGAAATCATTTGCCATAAATATTCCTAATACTACATCGCAATCAAATCCGCTTCAATCATCACGATATCACAAAATCACAATCGTATCCCGTGGCCGCACCTTAGTATCGACCCCGGACATCCCGTCGAACACTCCGTGGGATACCACTTCCGCGGCCGTACCCTTAGTATCGACCCCGGACATCCCGTCGGACACTCCGGTGGAAGTTCAATCACACACGCACCCAAGTCCACTTCCGCGGCCGTACTTAGTATCGACCCCCAGACATCCCGTCGGACACTCCGGGTGGAAGGAACACAACTCACGCACCCAAAAATCACCATTCATCATTCATTTCGAAAATCACAACATACATAACGGAATGTAATACATGTACTTGCCTTGAACACGATGAAACAAGGGAAACACGAAGGAATAGGTTTTGATCCGAACAATCCTCCCAAATCCGCTCCTAACACAATAACGGTATACAACAAGTCTCAATAATGCGGAAAGGTAAGAATTAATCCTAATTCTACCCGTTGGGACAATTCATCGGACACCAAGAGTGCATAAGGAAATGAAATCGGTCAACGGTGTAACAACGGGATTTCATCCCAACCAATAACAAGAAAACCAAGGGTCACGCGAATACTATCAAAATCTAATAACAACATCGGTTAATTCGGATTAAAACACAAGATCACCACCAAACCCTCCCCAAAATCATACTAGGGTTAAGGGAGTTCTCACCTCTTGAAGATTCAAGCCCTATAATCCGAAGAACACGTGCTAGATCCACAATCCGAGCTACACGATCGAAGGAAGATGAAGGAAAACACACAATCAAAAGGTAGATGGAGAAAAAAAAATCCCCCTCTCAACCCTCTCTCTCTCACGCACGGTGGAAGAAAGGAAAATGAGTGACTTTCGCTGAATAAAAACACGTATATAGCGGCGATCACAGGTGTGCCGCGCTCAGCTAAATCGCGGCCAAGACAGGGCCAAAATTGCGCCCGGTGTTGGTGACCGCTCGTTGTGCCGCGGCTCATTCGAAGTGTGCCGCGGCTCGACTCGGCATGTGCCGCGGCCTCGCTGACGGTGTGCCGCGGCACGCGGCAGAGAGGTTTTAGCCGGCAGTGCCACACGGTGTGCCGCGGCCGACAAGTGTGCCGCGGCATCGACTGTGCCGCGGCGCACAATCCTTGTGCCGCGGCACACAGACACCTGCTCGGCCAACAATCAGTAATGTGTGTGCCGCGGCGCACAATCTTGTGCCGCGGCCCACATCCCGCCTCGGTCCCAAAATGACGAAAAATGATCCTAAAGAGAATAAAAGCAATATGAATCGATATTTGGGCAACAATAACACGAAATGGAAGTACGGAACCCCAAAACGATCGAGGTACACAATCAAGTCGAACCAGGAACAATTCCCTAAATTTCTAGGAAATTACAAAAACGGCCCAAACATCCGAAAATCACGACACAACGTCGGATTAACAATCCGAAACTCACAACATGCTCTACTCAATCATACGAACTTATGGAAGTAAAAAAATGACGAAATCGAACGAGTTTAACGAGAATCGAATACACATGAGACAAAATATACCACAAGATGAAATTACGTAAAAACATCATCGAGACCCGTCTAAGCGGAGAAACTCCAAGAACAAAATAGGTTCAGAATTCCAAAACAGTGCCAAGCGAGTTGTCCGAAATGAATATGCACCAAAAATAGAAATTACTAAAAATGGAAAACGCGGATATTACATTATCTCCCCCTAAAAATAAGTTTCGTCCCGAAACTTACAACACGAATAACTCGGGGTATCTCGACCTCATACTCTCCTCCGTTTCCCACGTGGCTTCCTCGGATCCATGCCTCGACCACTGCACTTTGACCAAAGGAATGGTTTTGTGCCTGAGTTGCTTCACTCGACGCTCTAAGATCTGAATTGGCCTCTCCTCGAAGGTAATGTCGGGCCCCAACTCGACCTCTCCAAAATCAATAATATGGCTAGGGTCCGATACGTACTTCCTAAGCTGGGAAACATGAAATACGTTATGCGCGTGGCTCAGGGACGGCGGCAAGCCTAACCGATACGCAAGCTCTCCAACTCTATCTAAAATTTCGAACGGTCCAATAAATCTCGGACTAAGTTTACCCTTCCGACCGAAGCGGTAAACTCCCCGTGTCGGCGACACCTTAAGCAACACATGGTCTCCTACCTCAAACTCCAACGGTCGGCGACGGGTATCGGCATAAGACTTCTGCCGACTCTGGGCCGTCAACAATCTATCACGAATCAGAGCAATCTTCTCTCTCGTCTCAACTATCATGTCGGGCTCGGTACCAATCAGCTCGGACGCATCGTTCCAACACAACGGCGATCTACACCTTCTCCCATATAATGCCTCAAATGGTGCCATTTTAATCGAGGCGTGCCAACTATTGTTGTACGTGAACTCGATTAACGGTAAGTGTGACTCCCAATCATCCCTCCAATCTAAGGCACATGCCCTCAACATATCCTCCAACGTCTGGATCGTCCGCTCTGACTGTCCGTCAGTCTGAGGGTGGTAAGACGTACTGAGTCTCAACTCAGTCCCCAAAGCTCGATGAACGGCCTGCCAAAAATGTGATATGAATCGGCCATCACGATCCGAAACAATACTCTTAGGGGTCCCATGCAATCTCACTATTTCCGCAACAAACACTCGTGCAAGCCTCTCCGGCCCCCAAGTGTCCTTAATACTTAGAAAATGAGCTGATTTGGTTAGTCGATCAACAACGACCCAAATCATGTTCATTCCCGTCCGAGTCTTAGGCATACTGTAATGAAATCCATAGAAATATCCTCCCATTTCCACTCCGGATAGGAAGTGGTCGCAATTCGCTGGTCGCCGATGCTCGATCTTAACTCGCCGACAGTCGACACCTCGACACAAACTCGCTAACATCTGTCTTCAAATTACTCCACCAGTAGTTGCTCCTCACATCCTTGTACATTTTACTCGTACCAGGATGTATGGAGTAAGGTGTAGCATGAGCTTCACTCAAGATCTTCTATCTCAGCTCAATATCACTCGGTACACAAAGCCTGCCGCGAAACCTCAAAACTCCATCATCGTGAACCACAAATCCAGGGGCTTTCCCCTTCCTCACATCCTCCCTCAACTGGACCAAAAACGGATCGTCATACTGCTTCGCCTTGATATCATCAGTCAAGGACGAAGTGATCTCTAACGCGCATAACTGGCCCTGAACTCTCTGAACCCAAACCTCAATATTTTGACGGATGAAATCTCGCTGGATCCTACTCTGCGGTGTAAGTACCTCTAACATCTGCAAAGCCATCGGTTTTCGGCTCAACGCATCAGCCACTACGTTGGCCTTACCCGGATGGTAAAGTATCTCGAGGTCGTAATCTTTGATTAGCTCTAACCACCTACGCTGCCTCATGTTCAACTCTTTCTGGCTGAAGATGTACTTCAGACTCTTGTGATCCGTAAAAATCTTACACGATGACCCATAGAGGTAATGCCTCCAGATTTTTAAGGCGAAAACGACCGCAGCTAACTCCAAATCGTGCGTGGGATAATTTACTTCATAAGGTTTCAATTGGCGGGACGCATAAGCAATCACTCTGTCTCTCTGCATCAAAACACATCCTAGACCAAGGCCCGAAGCATCACTATACACTACGAAATCCTCGTTCCCCTGAGGCAATGCTAAAACGGGTACGGTAGTCAGACGTCTCTTTAACTCGTCAAAGCCGTTTCGCCCGTCTGCACCCACTAACTTCCGAAGTTTCTGGAGCAACCGAGTGAGTGGTCTAGCGATCTTAGAAACCCTCAACGAATCAAGGTAATAGCCGCAAGACCCAAAAACTCCTCACCTCCTTCACATTCTTAGGCGGCTCCCAAGCCATCACCGCCTCTATCTTCTCGCGGATCTACCCGAACTCCTCTCCGAAATCACATGCCCGAGGAACGTCACCTCCTCTAGCCAAAACTCACACTTAGAGAACTTCGCGTACAACTGCTCAGCCCTCAAAGTGTCTAATACAATTCGGAGATGTAAGGCGTGTTCCTCCCGACTCCGTGAATAGATAAGAATATCGTCGATAAAAACGACTAGGAATTTGTCCAGATACTCAATAAAAACCTTGTTCATCAACTGCATGAACAACTGCTGGGGCATTGGTTAGCCCGAAGGCATAACCACAAACTCGTAATGGCCATATCTCGTCCGAAAGGCGCTTTCGAATATCGACGTCCCGAATCCTCAATGGTAGTAGCCCGATCGCAAATCAATCTTCGAAAAGACTGCCGCCCCCTAAGCCGATCAAACAAATCGTCAATCCTGGGCAAAGGGTATTTATTTTTGATGGTCACTTGTTTAATTCTCGATAATCGATGCATAAACGACGCGACCCATCTTTCTTCTTAACGAAAAGTACGGGCGCACCCCAAGGCGATGCGCTCGGTCGAATATACCCTTTATCTAACAATTCTCCCAACTGGTTCTTCAACTCTATCATCTCCGACGGTGCCATACGGTACGGTGCTCGAGAAATAGGGGCTGCATTCGGCTCAAGATCGATAGGAAACTCCACCTCTCGCTGCGGTGGTAACCCCGGCAAGTCGTCTGGGAAAACATCGGGATACTCACTAACAACTGGAATTGACGACATGTCAACTCCACCATCTTCCTCCTTCAGAGCATAACACCAGTAGCCGACACAACCCTGGTTCAGAAGTTTCATCGCCTTCAAGGCGCTAATCACGCTCCCCGATTTACCCGGCTTACAGCCGACGAGAGTATGCTCGGTGCCATCCTCGGCCACGATCGAGATAGTACGAGTCCGATAGTTCATGATAGCACTGTGACGCTCTAACCAATCGTCCCCGATGATTAAATCCTCACCCTTGATGTCGATAACAATGAGGTTCGAGGGCCAGCTCGGCTCCCGATCCTCACGGGGCAATCCCTAACTTCTCGGTCCCCAACCATACGATCCCCGCTAGGCGTACCCACCACAAACGGTTCACACTCAAACAAGTAGTTAAAGCCAATACGATTCACACAATTCGATGCAATAAAGGAATGGGTAGCACCCGAATCAAAAAGCACGGAAACTAGATGAGTAAGGATCTGAGTGGTACCTGACGCCATCGGAATGTCCGCCTCCTCTGTGCGCCTCATCTGGTACAATCGGGGGTGGACTGAACCCGAACTCGAGGCTGTGCGGCGATCCGGCTGTCCCCGACCTTTACCGCGACCCGAACCTTGCGGAACCTGAGTAGCTGGAGTATTGTGATCCCTCTGATCGGTAGTGGTAGTCGGAACTCTAGCGGCCCTGGTGGCTCTCTCACAATGAGTCGCCCGATGCCCGGTCTGCCCGCAAGTGTAGCAAGTAACTGGAGGAAAAGGACAATCCTTCATCAAATGCTCATATTGGTTGCAGTTAAAACAAACCCTGCCACCAGAAGCGACAGACTGAACTGAACGGTTACCCTGAGATCCACCGGCCTGATGGAACGGCCTCTTCCCCGGTATGGGAGCAGAACGAGACCTCGAAAACTGACCACCCTTCCCGGTCGGGAATCCACCGATAGTCTTCTGCTTCTTAACTTCCGAAACCGACTCTGATTCCGGAACTGCCATCTCGATCGCTAGGGCGCGATCCTGGTATTCCTTCAAAGTGGCACACATGAGCGGTGCCATACTCTGCCTAATATGTGGCTTCATTCGCATATTGAAGTAACGGATTTTATCAGCCTCCGTTCTTACTTGATCTCTTACGAAACCCAACTGCTGATTGTAAGAAATGATAGCCTGAGAAATAGGCACATCCTGAGGTGTAGCGGTGAAGAATTCCACAATTCTGCGCTCCTTGACTGGCGGCGGACAATACTGCCTTCCATAGCGGCCTTGAATTCCTCCCAAGTAGCTCGACGGTCTCTCGGGCACAACGGCCTCCCACCATTCCGCAGCCTTCCTTATCCAGAGGTACCGGGCAATATGTACCCTCCCGTCTTCGGGACAAGCTACGGCATCAAAGGTCTGGACATCCGAAAGAGCCAATTCTCCCAACCGAGGAGTCGGAGGATCTGGAGAAACGAGGAGGGTGCATCTTAGTCACTGACCAAGCCACTTACTAGCCTCCTCTTCCTGTCGGGCGGATTCTCGCGCCCACCCCGAGCTATTCGAGTAAGTTGGGCTACCACCGGGCAATCTGCAAGAGAGCCTGGCCGGCATTATTACCCGACGGCACCGAGTGAGAGGTCGAGTCCGCAGAGACCGAGAAAGTGAGCCCTCCTCATTATCGCACTCGACCACGGCCTCGGCCGTCCCCTAGCCGGTCTACCACGACCTCTCAACATATCAAGGAAAATAAGAAAAGAACAAGATCGTAAAGATTCACAATTCACAAAGTTGGTAACACAAGTCACGATTCCGAACAGCGCAAGAAAACGAATTACAGAAATATAAGAGTTCGAGGAGACTTACAGCCACAGGTCGCACGAAAAGACGGTAGCATGATGATATTAGGCTCAACGACTGACTCTAATGACGCAACTGACAGACCCAAAATTCACCGACAGTCTAGGTATTCAAAACCTACGCTCTGATACCATAAATGTAACACCCCAATTCACAATTGGGACATTACACGCCGTAGAACCCTCGTGAGGTCTACCAGGCTAACACATGACATATAAACCACAATGTAATCCCGAATAATGCATTCAAAAGTAAATAAGGCCGTGGACTCGGCCAAAACATTTTTAACGTAATACATGAACAGAGGTTAAATACCAATTTATTGCCCACGCAGGGGACTTAAACCAAGTTTCAAAATAGACAATCTAACTTCAATACTCGACCATGCAATGACAGAACATAAAAATGCAGACTCGAGCCACATCATCAAGCCAGCCCATCCTTTACGTGTGTGTCCCGTGCCTGCTCCTCAGCCCTCCCGGTACCTGAAATGCATAAGACGCATTTCCCCCATTTAAGGGGTTAGCATTCGAATAGCTAGTGCAAGTACACAATTACACAACATTATATACAAAAACGGTTTTACGAAATCATCTCAATCAGAAATCATTTGCCATAAATATTAATACTACATCGCAATCAAATCAGCTTTCAATCATCACGATATCACAAAATCACAATCGTATCCCGTGGCCGCACTCCCTTAGTATCGACCCCGGACATCCCGTCGAACACTCCGGTGGGATACCACTTCATGGCCGTACCCCTTAGTATCGACCCCGCACATCCCGTCGGACACTCCGGTGGAAGTTCAATCACACACGCACCCAAGTCCACTTCCGCGGCCGTACTTCTTAGTATCGACCCCGACATCCCGTTGGACACTCCGGTGGAAGGAACACAACTCACGCACCCAAAATCACCATTCATCATTCATTTCAAAATCACAACATACATAACGGAATGTAATACATGTACTTGCCTTGAACACGATGAAACAAGGGAAACACGAAGGAATAGGTTTTGATCCGAACAATCCTCCCAAATCCGCTCCTAACACAATAACGGTATACAACAAGTCTCAATAATGCGGAAAGGTAAGAATTAATCCTAATTCTACCCGTTGGGACAATTCATCGGACACCAAGAGTGCATAAGGAAATGAAATCGGTCAACGGTGTAACAACGGGATTTCATCCCAACCAATAACAAGAAAACCAAGGGTCACGCGAATACTATCAAAATCTAATAACAACATCGGTTAATTCGGATTAAAACACAAGATCACCACCAAACCCTCCCCAAAATCATACTAGGGTTAAGGGAGTTCTCACCTCTTGAAGATTCAAGCCCTATAATCCGAAGAACACGTGCTAGATCCACAATCCGAGCTACACGATCGAAGGAAGATGAAGGAAAACACACAATCAAAAGGTAGATGGAGAAAAAAAAATCCCCCTCTCAACCCTCTCTCTCTCTCACGCACGGTGGAAGAAAGGAAAAATGAGTGACTTTCGCTGAATAAAAACACAGATATAGCGGCGCCGATCACAGGTGTGCCGCGGCTAAATCAGTGCGCACAAGACAGGCCAAAATTGCGCCGGTGTTCGGCCGACCGTTGTGCCGCGGCTCATTCAAGTGTGCCGCGGCTCGACTCGGCATGTGCCGCGTCGCCGGGATCAGCCGCGGCACGCGACAGAGGTTTTAGCCGGCAGTGCCACACGGTGTGCCGCGGCCGGACAAGTGTGCCGCGGCACCGACTGTGCCGCGGCGCACAATCCTTGTGCCGCGGCACACGGTACAGCCTGCTCGGCCAACAACTGGGTAATGTGTGTGCCGCGGCGCACAATCCTTGTGCCGCGGCCCACATCCTGCCTCGGGTCCCAAAATGACGAAAAATGATCCGGAAAGAGAATAAAAGCAATATGAATCGATATTTGGGCAACAATAACACGAAATGGAAGTACGGAACCCCAAAACGATCTGAGGTACACAACTGAAGTCGAACCAGGAACAATTCCCTAAATTTCTAGGAAATTACAAAAACGGCCCAAACATCCGAAAATCACGACACAACGTCGGATTAACAATCCGAAACTCACAACATGCTCTACTCAATCATACGAACTTATGGAAGTAAAAAAATGACGAAATCGAACGAGTTTAACGAGAATCGAATACACATGAGACAAAATATACCACAAGATGAAATTACGTAAAAACATCATCGAGACCCGTCTAAGCGGAGAAACTCCAAGAACAAAATAGGTTCAGAATTCCAAAACAGTGCCAAGCGAGTTGTCCGAAATGAATATGCACCAAAAATAGAAATTACTAAAAATGGAAAACGCGGATATTACATTATCTCCCCCTAAAAATAAGTTTCGTCCCGAAACTTACAACACGAATAACTCGGGGTATCTCGACCTCATACTCTCCTCCGTTTCCCACATGGCTTCCTCGGATCCATGCCTCGACCACTGCACTTTGACCAAAGGAATGGTTTTGTGCCTGAGTTGCTTCACTCGACGCTCTAAGATCTGAATTGGCCTCTCCTCGAAGGTAATGTCGGGCCCCAACTCGACCTCTCCAAAATCAATAATATGGCTAGGGTCCGATACGTACTTCCTAAGCTGGGAAACATGAAATACGTTATGCGCGTGGCTCAGGGACGGCGGCAAGCCTAACCGATACGCAAGCTCTCCAACTCTATCTAAAATTTCGAACGGTCCAATAAATCTCGGACTAAGTTTACCCTTCCGACCGAAGCGGTAAACTCCCCGTGTCGGCGACACCTTAAGCAACACATGGTCTCCTACCTCAAACTCCAACGGTCGGCGACGGGTATCGGCATAAGACTTCTGCCGACTCTGGGCCGTCAACAATCTATCACGAATTAGAGCAATCTTCTCTCTCGTCTCAACTATCATGTCGGGCTCGGTACCAATCAGCTCGGACGCATCGTTCCAACACAACGGCGATCTACACCTTCTCCCATATAATGCCTCAAATGGTGCCATTTTAATCGAGGCGTGCCAACTATTGTTGTACGTGAACTCGATTAACGGTAAGTGTGACTCCCAATCATCCCTCCAATCTAAGGCACATGCCCTCAACATATCCTCCAACGTCTGGATCGTCCGCTCTGACTGTCCGTCAGTCTGAGGGTGGTAAGACGTACTGAGTCTCAACTCAGTCCCCAAAGCTCGATGAACGGCCTGCCAAAAATGTGATATGAATCGGCCATCACGATCCGAAACAATACTCTTAGGGGTCCCATGCAATCTCACTATTTCCGCAACAAACACTCGTGCAAGCCTCTCCGGCCCCCAAGTGTCCTTAATACTTAGAAAATGAGCTGATTTGGTTAGTCGATCAACAACGACCCAAATCATGTTCATTCCCGTCCGAGTCTTAGGCATACCGGTAATGAAATCCATAGAAATATCCTCCCATTTCCACTCCGGGATAGGAAGTGGTCGCAACAGCCAGCGTCGCCGATGCTCGATCTTAACTCGCCGATGTGTCGACACCTCGACACAAACTCGCTAACATCTCGTCTTCAAATTACTCCACTAAGAGTTGCTCCTCACATCCTTGTACATTTTACTCGTATCAGATGTATGGAGTAAGGTGTAGCATGAGCTTCACTCAAGATCTTCTATCTCACTCAATATCACTCGGACACAAAGCCCGCCGAAACCTCAAAACTCCATCATCGTGAACCACAAATCCAGGGCTTTCCTTCCTCACATCCTCCCTCAATCGACCAAAACGGATCGTCATATCGCTTCGCCTTGATATCATCACCAAGGACGAAGTGATCTCTAACGCGCATAATCGCCCCGAACTCTCAACCCAAACCTCAATATTTTGACGGATGAAATCTCGCCGATCCTACTCTGCGGTGTAAGTACCTCTAACATCCGCAAAGCCATCGGTTTCGGCTCAACGCATCGGCCACTACGTTGGCCTTACCCTGAGGGTAAAGTATCTCCAGGTCCAAATCTAAGATTAGCTCTAACAACCTACGCATCCACAAGTTCAACACTATCTGGCTGAAGATGTACTTCAGACTCTTGTGATCCGTAAAAATCTTACACGATGACCCATAGAGGTAATGCCTCCAGATTTTTAAGGCGAAAACGACCGCAGCTAACTCCAAATCGTGCGTGGGATAATTTACTTCATAAGGTTTCAATTGGCGGGACGCATAAGCAATCACTCTGTCTCTCTGCATCAAAACACATCCTAGACCAAGGCCCGAAGCATCACTATACACTACGAAATCCTCGTTCCCCTGAGGCAATGCTAAAACGGGTACGGTAGTCAGACGTCTCTTTAACTCGTCAAAGCTGTTCTGCCTGTCTGCAGTCCACTCGAACTTCTGAGTTTTCTGGAGCAACTGAGTGAGTGGTCTAGCGATCTTAGAAACCCCCTCAACGAATCTGCGGTAATAGCCGGCAAGACCCAAAAAACTCCTCACCTCCTTCACATTCTTAGGCGGCTCCCAAGCCATCACTGCCTCTATCTTCTGCGGATCTACCCGAACTCCCTCTGCTGAAATCACATGCCCGAGGAACGTCACCTCCTCTAGCCAAAACTCACACTTAGAGAACTTCGCGTACAACTGCTCAGCCCTCAAAGTGTCTAATACAATTCGGAGATGTAAGGCGTGTTCCTCCCGACTCCGTGAATAGATAAGAATATCGTCGATAAAAACGACTAGGAATTTGTCCAGATACTCAATAAAAACCTTGTTCATCAACTGCATGAACACTGCTGGGGCATTGGTTAGCCCGAAAGGCATAACCACAAACTCGTAATGGCCATATCTCGTCCGAAAGGCAGCTTTCGGAATATCGACGTCCCGAATCCTCAACTGGTAGTAGCCCGATCGCAAATCAATCTTCGAAAAGACTGTCGCCCCCTGAAGCTGATCAAACAAATCGTCAATCCTGGGCAAAGGGTATTTATTTTTGATGGTCAGCTTGTTTAATTCTCGATAATCGATGCATAAACGACGCGACCCATCTTTCTTCTTAACGAAAAGTACGGGCGCACCCCAAGGCGATGCGCTCGGTCGAATATACCCTTTATCTAACAATTCTCCCAACTGGTTCTTCAACTCTATCATCTCCGACGGTGCCATACGGTACGGTGCTCGAGAAATAGGGGCTGCATTCGGCTCAAGATCGATAGGAAACTCCACCTCTCGCTGCGGTGGTAACCCCGGCAAGTCGTCTGGGAAAACATCGGGATACTCACTAACAACTGGAATTGACGACATGTCAACTCCACCATCTTCCTCCTTCAGAGCATAACACCAGTAGCCGACACAACCCTGGTTCAGAAGTTTCATCGCCTTCAAGGCGCTAATCACGCTCCCCGATTTACCCGGCTTACAGCCGACGAGAGTATGCTCGGTGCCATCCTCGGCCACGATCGAGATAGTATGAGTCTGATAGTTCATGATAGCACTGTGACGCTCTAACCAATCGTCCCCGATGATTAAATCCTCACCCTTGATGTCGATAACAATGAGGTTCGAGGGCCAGCTCGGCTCCCGATCCTCACGGGGCAATCCCTAACTTCTCGGTCCCCAACCATACGATCCCCGCTAGGCGTACCCACCACAAACGGTTCACACTCAAACAAGTAGTTAAAGCCAATACGATTCACACAATTCGATGCAATAAAGGAATGGGTAGCACCCGAATCAAAAAGCACGGAAACTAGATGAGTAAGGATCTGAGTGGTACCTGACGCCATCGGAATGTCCGCCTCCTCTGTGCGCCTCATCCGTACAATCGGGGTGGATCAACCCGAACTCGAGGTCAGGCGCGATCCATTGTCCCCGACCTCTACCGCGACCCGAACCCTGCGGAACCTGAGTAGCTGGAGTATTGTGATCCCTCTGATCGGTAGTGGTAGTCGGAACTCTAGCGGCCCTGGTGGCTCTCTCACAATGAGTCGCCCGATGCCCGGTCTGCCCGCAAGTGTAGCAAGTAACTGGAGGAAAAGGACAATCCTTCATCAAATGCTCATATTGGTTGCAGTTAAAACAAACCCTGCCACCAGAAGCGACGGACTGAACTGAACGGTTACCCTGAGATCCACCGGCCTGATGGAACGGCCTCTTCCCCGGTATGGGAGCAGAACGAGACCTCGAAAACTGACCACCCTTCCCGGTCGAGAATCCACCGGTAGTCTTCTGCTTCTTAACTTCCGAAACCGACTCTGATTCCGGAACTGCCATCTCGATCGCTAGGGCGCGATCCTGGTATTCCTTCAAAGTGGCACACATGAGCGGTGCCATACTCTGCCTAATATGCGGCTTCATTCGCATATTGAAGTAACGGATTTTATCAGCCTCCGTTCTTACTTGATCTCTTACGAAACCCAACTGCTGATTGTAAGAAATGATGGCCTGAGAAATAGGCACATCCTGAGGTGTAGCGGTGAAGAATTCCACAATTCTGCGCTCCTTGACTGGCGGCGGACAATACTCTGCTTCCATAGCAGCCTTGAATTCCTCCCAAGTAGCTCGACGGTCTCTGGGCACAACGGCCTCCCACCATTCCGCAGCCTTCCTTATCCAGAGGTACTGGGCAATATGTACCTCCGTCTTCGTGACAAGCTACGGCATCAAAGGTCTGGACATCCGAAAGAGCCAATTCTCCCAACCGAGGGAGTCGGAGGATCCGGAGAAACGAGGAGGGTGCATCTTAGTCACACTGAAGCCACTTACTAGCCTCCTCTTCCGTGTCGGGGCGGATTCTCGCGCCCACCCCGAGCTATCTGAGTAAGTTGGGCTACACAACAAGTACGGCAAGAGCCCCTGGCCGGCATTATTACCCGACGGCACCGAGTGAGAGGCCGAGTCCGCAGAGGACCGAGAAAGTGAGCCCTCCTCATTATCGGCACCCGACCACGGCCTCGGCCGTCCCCTAGCCGGTCTACCACGACCTCTCAACATACTCAAGGAAAATAAGAAAAGAACAAGATCGTAAAGATTCACAATTCACAAAGTTGGTAACACAAGTCACGATTCCGAGCAGTAAGAAAACGAATTACGAAATATAAGAGTTCGAGGAGACTTACAAACAGTCGCACGAAAAGACGGTAGCATGATGATATTAGGCTCAACGATCGACTCTAATGACGCAACCGATGCACTCCAAAATTCACCGACGCCAGGTATTCAAAACCTACGCTCGATACCATAAATGTAACACCACAATTCACATTTGGGACATTACTCTCAGTAGAACCCTAGTGAGGTCTACCATTCTAACACTTGAAATATAAACCACAATGTAATCCCGAATAATTCATTCAAAGTAAATAAGGCCGTGGACTCGCCAAAACATTTTTAACGTAATACATGAACAGAGGTTAAATACCAATTTATTGCCCACGCAGGGGACTTAAACCAAGTTTCAAAATAGACAATCTAACTTCAATACTCGACCATGCAATGACAGAACATAAAAATGCAGACTCGAGCCACATCATCAAGCCACCATCCTTTGCGTGTGTGTGTCCCGTGCTGCTCCTCGCCTCCTGCACTGAAATGCATAAGACGCATTTCCCATTTAAGGGGTTAGCATTCGAATAGCTAGTGCAAGTACACAATTACACAACATTATATACAAAAACGGTTTTACGAAATCATCTCAATCGTAAATCATTTGCCATAAATATTCCTAATACTACATTGGCAATCAAATCGCTTTCAATCATCACGATATCACAAAATCACAATCGTATCCCGTGGCCGCACCCTTAGTATCGACCCCGGACATATCCCGTCGAACACTCCGGTGGGATACCACTTCGCGCCGTACCCCTTAGTATCGACCCCCAGACATCCCGTCGGACACTCCGGGTGGAAGTTCAATCACACACGCACCCAAGTCCACTTCCGCGGCCGTACCCCTTAGTATCGACCCCCAGACATCCCGTCGGACACTCCGGGTGGAAGGAACACAACTCACGCACCCAAAAATCACCATTCATCATTCATTTCGAAAATCACAACATACATAACGGAATGTAATACATGTACTTGCCTTGAACACGATGAAACAAGGGAAACACGAGGGAATAGGTTTTGATCCGAACAATCCTCCTAAATCCGCTCCTAACACAATAACGGTATACAACAAGTCTCAATAATGCGGAAAGGTAAGAATTAATCCTAATTCTACCCGTTGGGACAATTCATCGGACACCAAGAGTGCATAAGGAAATGAAATCGGTCAACGGTGTAACAACGGGATTTCATCCCAACCAATAACAAGAAAACCAAGGGTCACGCGAATACTATCAAAATCTAATAACAACATCGGTTAATTCGGATTAAAACACAAGATCACCACCAAACCCTCCTCAAAATCATACTAGGGTTAAAGGAGTTCTCACCTCTTGAAAATTCAAGCCCTATAATCCGAAGAACACGTGCAAGATCCACAATCCGAGCTACACGATCGAAGGAAGATGAAGGAAAACACACAATCAAAAGGTAGATGGAGAAAAAAAATCCCCCTCTCAACCCTCTCTCTCTCGCGCACGGTGGAAGGAAGGAAAAATGAGTGACTTTCGCTGAATAAAAACACAGATATAGCGCTGACCGCGTTGTGTGCCGCGGCTCAGCTAAATCGTGCGCAAGACAGGCCAAAATTGCGCCCGATGTTCGGTGACCGCTCATTGTGCCGCGGCTCATTCGAAGTGTGCCGCGGCTCGGACTCGGCATGTGCCGCGGCCGCTGATCTGCCGCGGCACGCGGACAGAGGTTTTAGCCGGCAGTGCCACACGGTGTGCCGCCGGACAAGTGTGCCGCGCAGATCGACTTACTGCAGCGGCGCACAATCCTTGTGCCGCGGCACACGGCATGCCTCGCTCGCCAACAATCAGGTAATGTGTGTGCCGCGCGCACAATCCTTGTGCCGCGCCCACATCCCGCCTCGGTCCCAAAATGACGAAAAATGATCCGGAAAGAGAATAAAAGCAATATGAATCGATATTTGGGCAACAATAACACGAAATGGAAGTACGGAACCCCAAAACGATCTGAGGTACACAACCGAAGTCGAACCAGGAACAATTCCCTAAATTTCTAGGAAATTACAAAAACGGCCCAAACATCCGAAAATCACGACACAACGTCGGATTAACAATCCGAAACTCACAACATGCTCTACTCAATCATACGAACTTATGGAAGTAAGAAAATGACGAAATCGAACGAGTTTAACGAGAATCGAATACACATGAGACAAAATATACCACAAGATGAAATTACGTAAAAACATCATCGAGACCCGTCTAAGCGGAGAAACTCCAAGAACAAAATAGGTTCAGAATTCCAAAACAGTGCCAAGCGAGTTGTCCGAAACGAATATGCACCAAAAATAGAAATTACTAAAAATGGAAAACGCGGATATTACATTCGGGTTGTCTCAAAACCGGCGGTTTCTACCCGGTTTTGCATTTTTCCGTTAGAAACCAGTCCAAACCGATTTTTACGGTAACCGGTTTCGGAAACCGGGTTGAAAAAACCGGTTTGAAACCGGTTTTTCTAAGTGTCCGTTAGGTGTCCGTTTTTTTCAAAAATGTGACCGTTTTTTGCCCCTTTTTTTTACCATTTTGCCATCCCTAAACCAACTATAAATACCCTATTTGAGTTTTGGTTTAGTCACAATACTCAAACACTCTTCAAGTACTAAAAAAATTACAAAATTCTCGTTTCTCTCAATTCAAATGGCAACTCAATCTTCTTCCGCTTCCACGAATACACTCGAGATTGTTGAAGTTATAGAAACAACTCGAAACCAAAAAATTTGGTGTAATTTCAACCTCGTGAGGTTGTCGGATGGGCAACTTAAGGCTCATTGTAAACATTGCGGTAAGTTTTTGAAACATGAATCCAACACGACGTTGAAGATGCATACCGACAAGTATTGCGAAGGACTCAAATCCGTTCCGGAAGCCGGTCAAGCATCTATGTCACGAGAGGGCGGTCTTTTTGCATACGAGGCGGAGCGGTGCCGGCAACAATTTGCAAGCTACGTGATTCAAGAAGGTTTGCCGTTCAACCACTTCGATAACCCTCGATTGACTAAGGTGATTCAAAATACTCTTCAACCGCGATATAAACAAGTAAGTCGTGCTACTCTTAGACGTGATTGTATTAAATTATGGAAAAAGGCTAAAATAGAACTAGTAAACGGTTTTGCAAACTTAAATACAAATGTAAACTTAACAACCGATGTTTGGTCGGCACCTCATGGTTTGCCCGGTTCATACCTTTGTGTTACCGCACATTGGATTGATCCCGATACATGGCTAATGATGAAGCGTACGATTGCTTTTGAAAATTTTGAGTACCCTCACACGGGTCAAAATTTATTTCATAAGTTACAAAATATAATAAATAACTTTAACTTACAAGAAAAAGTTTTTTCGATCTCATTTGATAACGCGTCTAATAATACAAACGCGGTAAAAAAATTAATATTAACATATAAACCGCCTTCGAAGGGTATTTTTTATCATAGTCGATGTGTTGCACACATTATAAATTTGGTTGTTCAAGACGGATTAGCGGTACCCGAAATAAGTTTGGTAAAAGACGCTTTTAAAAAAATGTTACAAGATATATTTTGTTCAAGTAAAGTTAGATATAAACAATATATGAAATTGTGTAAGGACACGAATTCTATTTTTTTAACCCCTAATTGGGACGTTCCTACAAGATGGAATTCGACTTATAAAATGTTTTGTTGTGGTTTACGCCAACGTGATACTTTACAACTTTTTCATGATGAACTTGCGAATAGGACGAGTAGGGTTACACCATTTACGTCGGAACAATGGGATATAGTTAGAAAAATAAGCGAATTGCTCAAAGTTTTTAAAAACGCAACAACTTTATTATCGGGTGTTTATTATCCCACGAGTCATTTGGTACTTAATCAAATTTATTTAATGTGTTCAAAATTAAGCGACTACGAATTAAGTGGTGATTTATATGAAAAAATGGTTTCGCCATGAAAGAAAAATTAAGAAAATATTTTAAAGAAATGCCACCGGTAATTACTTGTTCTCGCGCCTTGAACCCATGTATGAATATTAGCGGGTGGAACTATTTATCGACAAAATCTCTATTGATTTAGAGTTGCATAACGAAAATGTTTTCTATTCAAGAGATGCAAAAGCCATTTTTAACAAAAATTTCAAAGACTTATTCGGGTTTATTTTAAAAGTATGGTTCAAGAAATGATTCTTCAAGTTCGTTTTCATCATCATTTTCTACTTCTACTAGCGGATCCCATGCTTAACTTATATAATAGTTTAAGAGAAGAAAACACTAAACGGGCTAGGGTGAGGGTGATCAATCATCGACTAGCGAATATGGGAGATATATTGGAACCGATTTTTTATCGACTATGGGACCCCATGAATTCGCAAATTTTGATATTTTGACTTGGTGGAAAGGAAGGGAAACTCAATTTCCCGTTCTAACCGCTATGGCCCGAGATTTACTAACCGTCCAAGCTTCTACGGTAGCTTCGGAATCCGCCTTTTCTCTTAGTGGTAGGGTATTATCTATACGAAGAACAAGACTCACACCGGCATCATTGGAGATGTGTATTTGCTTGAAGGATCACTTGGACGCATCCGAGCGTATACAACACACTCAAAGTCTTGAAGGAGAACTAGACATTGAACAAGAAATACACGATATCGAGGTGGAAGAAGGTTTTGCAATCTCACTCTCCGATGAAGAAATTGCTCTCGATGAAGCTTCGCGCGAGGCTAGCTCCGAAGAAGATATCACTCTCGATGAATACAAATTTATGTTTTAAATTCTAAATGTTTGAATAATAGTTGATGTTGTAATGAGTTTATTTAATAAAAGTTTATGTTTTAAATTCTAAATGTTTGAATAATAGTTGATGTTGTAATGAGTTTATTTAATAAAAGTTTATGTTTTAAATTCTAAATGTTTGAATAAAAGTTGATGTTGTAATGAGTTTATTTAATAAAAGTTTATGTTTTAAATTCTAAATGTTTGAATAAAAGTTGATGTTGTAATGAATTTATTTAATAAAAGTTTATGTTTTAAATTATAAATGTTTGAATAAAAGTTGATGTTGTAATGAGTTTATTTAATAAAAGTTTATGTTTTAAATTCTAAATGTTTGAATAATAGTTGATGTTGTAATGAGTTTATTTAATAAAAGTTTATATTTTAAATTCTAAATGTTTGAATAAAAGTTAATGTTCTAATGAGTTTCTTTAATAAAAGTTTATATTTAATGTATAATGGGTTTATTTAATAAGAATATATTATTTTTTAAAATTTTTTTTTTAAAAAAAACAGGTTATAACCGGTTTTTTCTACCCGAACCGGTCACAAACCGACCCAAACCGGTTAGTATAGGGTCGAGTTTTTACAGTCCCCAACCCAACCCGACCCGAACCGATTTGGTCAAAAAACCGGCTTTTAGACTACGACCAAAAACCGGTTCGATTATACAACCCGAACCGGTTTGGGAAAAAAACGATTTGTACACCCCTACCAACAACTGTAATTTATAGCATCAACTGAAACTTTATTTCCCTAATAAATACCTCACATAATTACCCTTTTCTTCACATCAAATCATCAATTCTCATCTATTCTCTATTCTTTAATTCTCAATTTCGATATTTAATTAGTTTATAATCCTTAGTTTAAGTTAATTTCATAATTATTGTTTCTTAATAATGGATCTAAAAAGTACTATGGCAAGTGGATCAGTGCGTATCTGTAACACTCTCAATCCACTCAGGGATATTACACGACGTAGACTCTTTCTTCAAGGATCTACCAGACTGATAACTAAAATCAAATATCTCAACATCGTCTTAAGGCTAAAATTACTTAGTAGATTGATTTGGTATTTTAATTAATACATACAACTCAATCTCAATACATGCCCACGCAGGGGTTAAAATACAATACATTTCCGTACAACGAAGAAAATACTGCAACGGAAATAAAGTACAACTAAATCAATACGACAACGTATGGATCCTCATGTGATTAGTATCGATCATCATTCATCATCATTCGTACCAACCCTGTGTTATGCTCCCCGAGGCCCTGCACGTACCTGAATGCAATACAGACATCCACCCCCCGATTACTCGGGGGTAGGGTTGTAAACGAATCGAATCGAAGCGAATACCACTGTATTCGATTCGTATTCGTGAAACTATTCGAACTATTCGATTCGATTCGATTTTTATTCGAATATTAAAAGTTGATTCGAGATCGATTCGATATGGATATTCGAATTATTCGATTCGATTCGAGATTCGATTTTTTTTAGGATATAATGGAAGATTCAAAATTTTAGCATAAAAAATTAAAGTAAAACCTAAAAATAATATATAAACATTTTTATATATATATATATATCATTTTCTTTTTGATTATATATATAATATATTAAATATATTTATAATTGCTTCGAATCGAATATTCGTTAACAAAACGAATCGAATACCATCAGATTTATATTCAGATTCGTTATGTCAACAAATATAAAGTAGAATTCGAATTCGAATTCGAATTCGAAAAAAACGAATATGAATTGGGCTAAACGAATTCGAATCACGAATCGAATCAAAAAAATTCGATTCGTTTACAACACTACTCGGGGGTTAGCAAAATTCCACTATTTTGCTAGTGTACAAAGTGCAAATATGAGTCATACAAATCATATTCCAAGAATAATAATAATCAGGAATCCTCAAAGATTCAAACATAACAAAAAAATGCTTCTCGAAGCAAGAGTTTGAGTAAAACTTTCCAAATTCGAAAGATCACAAATTACGAGAACAGTTTGTAAAATAGTTTAAAATGTCCTCGGGAGTTTTAACGGAAAACAATTTAGGATTATCAAATCCTTCTCTTTCCAAAACTATCAGGGGTCACAGCTCAAAGATTTGCTTTCTCAAATAAAAACCAACAACAATTCATAAGGTTCAAAGCCCACGTCACGTGTTCTCGACGGACATAAAATCGACAAAACATAACCACCCAAGACACGAAATCTCGGTAACACATCTAAGGTACTCGACCTGGCAAAATACATCTCCGGAAACGCCATAACCCAAAACACATTTAAAAAAATGCACCACAATTAACTGTTGATCCACGCCTCTATGGACTCCTACCGAGACCCCGTCGGATCTAACTCGTAGTGGTTAAAAGGCAAAACACATTTATAAAAATACACCACAATTAACCGTTGATCCACGCCTCTGTAGACCCCTACCGAGACCCCGTCGGATCTAACCCATAGTGGTTAAAAGCCAAGCTCGTCGATCCACGCCTCTGTGGACCTCTACCCGAGATCCCGTCGGATCTCTTCCGATTGACAAAATCTTTAGTGTTCTCGATCAAATTTGTAATCACATCCTCCGTAACTCCATGACGGCGAAAAAAATATGTAAAGAAATCTTTCCGGCAAGTTAACGTCAAATTCCATGTCTCCTCTCCATTGGGTTAGTTCGGTTGAACTTTGTCTTTTAGAATAATTTCTCCGCCCGGTAATTAGATACAAACGCATGTAGAAGTGCCTCTGGATCGAATCAAGTGTTTTGTCCGATAATCTTCTTTTGCCTTTTCTCTTTCTCAGTATGTAATTTACGCTTACGTTGATGCGGACAGTGAAAACAAGATCCAAAAGGGTGCTTCCAAGAGGATCGGCAATGCTATCATTATGCTCTGAAAATTCGTATTCGTAATGGTATCGTCGTGGGGAATAAAGGGGTGGAAATTCGTCTTCGTGTGATTACCTTTTCATATTCGATGTTTTAGTTCACGAGATCATAGTATTCACCAAGGTTATGCTATATATATTATATATAGGAATGAATGTATTTTAAAACTTATGGAGATATAATTTTAATACAACGTGGGGGATTGGATGGAGACATAAATTTAGTGTGGTTAGGATTCCTAATATTTTATTTTTAAATTCATATAAACAGGATTCTAATTTTAGTATAATAATCAGATTAGGACTGAATAAGCTTAATTCATAGTATTATTTACAAGAACACAGTAGTAGTCAATATGAAGAAAACAGAACGGGTGGATATTATGCGAGACAGAGTCATTGATTTAAGAATTTAAAATACAAAGTAACACTCTTGTCTCACAAAGATAGTAGGGGTGTTCATAACCGGGTACCCAGTTTTTCGGGTACCCGTTTATGTGGGTATTGAAAAATTCGGCCCGTGACCCGATCCGAAAAGTCGGGTATTCAAAAACGGCACTTCTATTTTTCTCGGCCATAAGGCATCGCCCAAAATTTAATACCACTAATTTTAAATTTTTATAAATAATTTGTAATTTTAATATAAATTTATTTTAAAATTTATTATATAAATTAATTCCCTGAGTACTAAATAAATTATAAATATTTTTCATACAATAAGTAAATCTCAAAACTGGCTAAATTTTTTTATATATATTATTTTTTTTATTATATAATTATGCTTAATTCAATATTCAATTATATATATGAAAGAATATATTATTTTTTATTTAAAGATTTTATCTTCTTGTAAATTTCCAAACTAGTGAGAATAAATACCATTACTGAAAATATAATTAACATGAATTCTCATATCAAATATAATTCATATTATTTGAAAGATAAAGTTTCATATAATGACAAATTAAATAATTAAATTTATAAAAAAATAACTATTAAAAAATAATCGGGTTTTCGGGTACCCGAATTTACGCAACAAGTCGGCCCATGACCCGGCCCGATTATATGACTTTTTTCCGGGTCGGGTACCCGGCCCGGAAAAAATTTAAAATTTTTAAAAACACTCGAAATATTTGTTTCGGGTCATCGAGTAGTTGGGCTGGGTAGTTCGGGTCGAGTATTTTTGAACACTCCTAAAAGATAGTGCACATCTCATTTCACATAGATTAAAAAGCTGAATATATATTTTGAAAAGGTGCAATTTAAGAGCATTTCAAGACTAACTAAGGGCTTGTTTGCTATGTGTGATTAAGGTGTATAATATATTTAATATACGTTTATATCTTGTTTGGTATAAAGTATATGAAACTTGATAAAATTCGGATTCGTATAAATAATACTGATTTTTTGTATTACGTATTCCACCTAAGAGGTGGTATTAGGTGATATTAAACAATACTGCAACTAATAAATTCAATAAATTACCATGTTATCTATATTTTGCAGAGAATTTAATACATCGTACCAAATATGATATTAATTTCTTATATTGTATAAGTAATCTCAGTCAATCTTATCAAGTTTTATCCCATAAAACTTAGCAAACGAGCCCTATATGTACTGTCGTTATCGGACCGAGGGAGTATAATATTAAAATATAAAACATAAATGTACACTATCTTTGTGGGCGGGGGAGTGTGATGTTCGAATATAAACCAAAACAATCACAAATTTTCGTTCCATTTAATAATAAACTAAACTAATTATATTAACTAAATTCCGGATAAAAAATTAATCAACCAATATTCACAATTTTTTATTTAATTTCAATCCCAAAATAAACTAATTAACTTAACAGCCTTAGCTCTTTTATAAATATCGACTGCGCATCAATTTTATTTTGGCTTCTTGATTTAAATGGTCTAGTCAAACAAAACTTTTGTTTAAAAAACCTCAATGTATGTTTTTTATTTATATAACCCTTTTTTTAAATAATATATTATATAATGTATTCAATTATTAATATATCATTAATGTGTTTCTGGGCAGATTTCTAGATCGTTATTCTATTGATATAACGAATTCAAAATCGTTACTTTATATTTATAATAATGCCAACATATTGTATGAACTCTAACAACGATGTCTAAGTCGTTATAACGACTTCCAAGTTGTTTCTATATCAAAAATCGTTACAGTCTTTAAATAACGAATTCTGGATCGTGTCAATTGAAAATATAACTAAAACAATTTACAAGTCGTTTATGTAAACATGTAACGACCTCAAGTTCGATATGCTCACTTGTAGAGATATTACAGAACGATACCTATTTCGTTTTTTATAAATTATAAAAACTCGAGATCGTTCCAGTCAAAATTTATCTATCACGAGTTATAAATTGTTTGTTCACTAAAATAACAACTTGACCATCGTTTTATAAAAAAAAAACATTGATGATAATGTGTTGTATGTCGTTTTAGAAGAAATTTTACGAACCCAATATCGTTTAAGTATAATATATAATTATAACGAGTTACATATCGTGTCTTCATATATAACACGATATGAATTTCGTTATGGCTTAAATTGATAATTCAACCGTTGGTTGTCATCCGAAATGGATACTAAGTGTATACATGGATAAAAAAGTATCATACAAGATGGTTCTAGTACATTTGAAAATAGATGAAATTAAAATTAGAAATGATTGATAATTTATCTATCATTGTAGAAGTTGTATTGTAGAAGTTAGACTATTGGTTCCAATTGATTACGTAACTGATTAAATTTTCACTTATTTATGATAATTTAATAAATCTTATTTCAAAAACCTTGCTTTTGAGAAGAATGTGCAAAATTTGTAATTAATTTAAATTAAAATGAAATATCAAATAAAACTAATTTTGGAGTCTAATAAAAATATCAAAGTACTCTTTAATAAAAGAGATAAACGAATATTTTTGTAACACAACAATAAACCGTAGTTTGAGGCCTAAGGAAAAATCTCTAAGTTAAATTTCAAACATAATTGTTTGGTGCACAATTTGCCTCACATTCATTAATATGTAAAATCCACCGAATACATTTTATTAATATAAAGTCATAGAAATTGTTCTAGAAATTACAAATCAGAGTTCTTTGAAAATAATAATATATCATTTTAAAAATAAAAAAAATCACCAATCATATCTATCTTTAAATTTGTCCATTTTCAAAAATCTTTGAATCACCTTTTATGATATTTTCTTATATGTATGTACATGTAGTAGTCACGTCGAATGGCAATGAACGATCAAATCATCAATTTGACTCATAACGAAATACACCTCGTAGTTTATAGGAAGACATGATATATATCCCGTTTTAGTCAGAATTTAAACTGAAACAATATTGAGTTCGTATGGTCTTCACTAAAACGATATACACCATGTTGTTATCTTTGCTCCATTATACGATATAAGTCATTATGACTATATTCTTTCAAGTTTAATTTAAGCATTTTTTAGTACAATTTTGTAACGTCTTAACTTATATATATATGGATCTCTCTTTTTTAGTACCAAACCATAAAAGTAACAAGTTATATATCCCCATTCATAAAACTATAAGTTTTTGATACCAAAATGTGTTAAAAGACTTTATTACCCTTAAAGTCTACCAATAAGAGAAAAAAAAACTAAAAAAGAAAAAGGAAGATTATTAAAACTAAACAACAATAAAAAAAGGTCCCACAACTCAATATTCCAAAAAACTCTCCTCCTCTCTGCAAAAAAAGTCTCCCGTCGTGAAACCCTTCGCCGGCCAGAAAATGTCGACCTCCGACTACCACAGAGAATCTGAAGACGCCAGAAGTTCCGCTAGCGACACTCCATCTGAAGAGCAATTCGCCAATGAGCCGCCGGTTAGTGTATTTTCATTCACACACGATCGTGCCACGACGGTTGTTCATCTTCCCACGATCGTGCTGAAGAAGATGAGACCATCGTGTACACGATGGTCTTTCGTGGGCACGATGGCTACACGGTGCGTCGATCGTGTGCCGTCGTGTGCTAGAAGTGCAAAGCTCTGCCTTGCACACGATCGCGAGCACGATCGTTTCCGTCGTGTGAGCGTCGTGTGGCACGATGGTCTTCACACGACGGGCATCGATCGTGTGCATGCGATCGTGTGCAAGGCGTAATTTTTTTCGTTCTCTTAAGCATTTTATCATATTCTTATGAGTTGTATGTCCATATTGCGGTGGTTGCGTATAGAAGAGACCTACATTGCGTTTTGTTACACGTCAAGTGAATCTTTACATACGGGAGGCGGTATTTAAAGAGATCATTGAGACATTAAGGAGTATGGGCCGCAATTCCGTTCTTTGATCGAGCTATCGAGAGCTTGACCGAGGGGTCTGGGGCGCTTGATTAAAGTTAGGAGGAATGGGAGTTCAAATCGCCCTACATCACTTGATTGCTCGTCAATTGGAGGGTGATCAAATCCCCGGATGAGTCGTGGTTCCGTGGTTTGCGGGAGGACCATTCGTTTTACGGCCCGTGATTTCGCCTTGATCACGGGACTCCATTTGGAAACTCTACCTTCCATCCCGGGCGACCATCTCCTTCCGTCCAAAGTATTTTCCACGAATACTCCATGGCAAAAACATTAAGGTTAGTGTTCTCGGAAGAGGTTCAATGCTCGAGATTTTGGTAGAGACATAAGAGATTATCTCAAGGTTGCCAATTTGCTGATATACTACTACTTTATCCTATGCCGTGACGACATGATGGTCGAGACATGGGCATGGGCATGAGGGGAGGAGTTCGAGCGATGGGATATGTTTCCTTGGGGTTCTTATGCCTTTGGGGTTTTATCTTACTACATAGGCAACGTTGCCATGAAGGAGGGACAAGAGCACAAGGACTATCACTTCTATGGTCCTGTTTGGGCTTTACAAATATGGTCGTATGAGATGATTCCTGCATTGGGAGCATTGTGTGGTAGTCGAGATAAAACTGTCCAAGTCCCCCGGTGTTTGGTGTGGACTACGAGGAAGATGTTTTGTGATTTCACTCATTTCTTCGACGATAAGGTACATAAATTTGTAAATGTATTTTCTCCTAACTTCACTCATCTCTTCAACATTATGTGATTGCCCATCTAATGGTATGCTTTAATGACTATTGTTGCAGCACAAAGTACTTCCCTCTTTACCGCATCTGGAGGAGGATGAGGCTGAGTACTACTACCTGAGCTTTGAGAATGGCTCGCCTTATGACGTTAAGTTCATTAAGCCTGTAAGAATAGCTGTGAGGAATAAGGAGGATGAGCCTGCGCCGATCCCGAGGAAGAAAGTTATGGATAGGTTGAAGAAGGCTGCCGGAAAATTGATTACATATGAGTCGGCACATAAAGTGTCGAAGCGACGCCGGCAGAGTACCCCACCAGTACATGGTGCAGAGACATCGGACCGGGAGAGGCAGCCAGAGAGGGTGTGTTGTGTCCACGGACTTCCTTGTCCGGACCACACCCAGGACACGAGCAGGGATGAGTACTTCGATCGCCATTTGAAGGAGATCTTGTACGACGATTCTGAGTCCGGATTTATTGCTCGAGTTTCTCGCCGGGTGCTTTCTGGGATCGTGGATTTCTTCGGACCTATGCATAGGCGTTCTAGGAGCCCGATACACTACTCAGCTGGGAGCCATGATAGGCCTTGTCATTCTGCATCTGATAGCAGCGCCCGGCAGAGGATTCCTGACCCTCCACGTCACTCAGTCTCTGGCGCAGCACACAGTCACCATTCTCATCGTCAGCCTAGTCATCATTCGAGTCACCATTCTCAGCGTCAGCCGAGTCACCATTCTCAGCATCCGCCTACCCACCATTACGAGGTCCGGCCACAGTCACCATTCTCGGATTCATCATTACATTGAGCGGACTCGCGGCCCCTTGATTACGAGCATCGGTATG
This sequence comes from Orobanche coerulescens, assembly GCA_033398695.1. NCBI lineage: Eukaryota > Viridiplantae > Streptophyta > Magnoliopsida > Lamiales > Orobanchaceae > Orobanche > Orobanche coerulescens. The sequence continues at coordinate 192,768,411 of CM065809.1, forward strand.
AGCCATTTGAGGCGCCGTTTGTGATATGGGACGATGTTCGACCGGTTTCGGGGCGAGCATCATTACGGTGCGATGTTTTGCGGTGAGGGTGGTGGTCTGGCGGCAACCTCCATTTCGAATCGAGCGGCCGATTTTGAGATCGAGCGGCCATTATCTGACTCTCGATCGTTATAGTTGTGAGAGGGATGCTGAGGGTGACGAAGATGGTGAGAGTGCCGGAACGCAGCATTTGGGTGAGCGTAGTCTTCCACCGTGAGTGAGTCGACCATCTGCTGCTCTTCGAGAGCCTTTTGTGGTTGCGCCTCCCAGAGATAGCGAGGCTCTGAAGAAGTTGTACCTACAGTTTAGGAGGGAGCAGCCACGTGATCGTGGCCATCGTGTGTTGCGATCGTGTGCAACCTACCCACGGTCATGCGTCTGATGCTGTCGTGTGCGCACGATGGCTGGCATGACCGTGTGCAAACGACCGTGAGTACCATCGTGGGAACGGCCGTGCACACGATCGTGTGTTCATAAGCCCACGACCGTACACGATCGTGTGCATATGAACTTTTGGTATTTTTGCAAATTTGAAGTATTGTGTTATCTAGAATGATGTTTTGTGATTCAAACATCGCTTGTTCAAACATTAATTACAATATGGCTTCTTATACGAACTCCTATTTGTCATTTCGTTGTAATTCATTAGTATATGAGGTCATTCATCCAGATGATTGAACTTATCCGTACGTACTAATAGAACAATTGGACGACACATGATATGCAATATATTATGGTAATTCAATCAATAACTTTTTATATATGTGTATCATTAACAAATAATTGTTAATATATAAGTGTTAACACCTAAATTGACGAGTAATTTGAGAAATTGGTGAAAATTCTTGACGTTCTTGTGCACACGATCGTGTGTTCAATCGTGGCCACGACCGTGTACACGATCGTGTGCATACGTGGATACAGCGCCAATTTGACACCTGGTTGCCAACGTGTCACACGATTGGAACACACGATCGCGGCGATCGTGTACACGGTCGTGTGCATACGTGGATACAGCGCCAATTTGACACCTGGTGGCCAACGTGTCACACGATTGGAACACGCGATCGCGGCGATCGTGTACACGATCGTGTTTACTTCAAAGGCCAAATTATTTTATTATAAAATCCCGTCGGTCCCTCCCCCTTTATTATAAGTCGGTCCCCCCCCCCTTTATTATAAAATCCCAGGTCCCCCCCCTTTACTTTACAATCCCATCGTCGGTCGGTCTCCACCCCTTTTTCACTTCAAACCCTAATCAATTAACATCAGTTAAAATTCATTAAAATTAAATACGAGAAATGAGCGGCCGATTACGAGAAACAGATTTAGGAGGAAGCGAAGCACCACCAAAAAGAAGAAGGAGGATACCTACTCCCAACCCACCATACAGAACTAGGCCGAGAGGAAGATACTCAATGCTCGAGTAAGTTTTTTGATTTTGTTGTATGTGTAGTGACTATCATTGCAAATTAATGTGTTCCATGAAACAGGGCCTATTTAAAAACACTGCGAGCACTCCAGTCATACTAGATGGTGATGATGATAATGATTTGGAGATTTCTGAGAATAAAAGCAAAAAATTTATTTTGGAAGAGGAAGTTCATGAAGACGGTGATACAAGACTAAAGATACAGCAGCGGATTGGGGAAAAGGGATCCAATTGATTGTTTTTGTTATGTTATTATTAGATATTTTGTGTGATGGTGATTAAATTTTGTTTTGTAAAGTTATATGCTTTGGGCGTAAACTATTGCTCTTTGAAGTGAGCTACTTTGTTATGGTTAATGTTTGGCTCCATAGTCACCTTTATTTGCTTTACATTACTGAACACTTAAATTTCAATTCAAAGGTAAAGAAAATATACACAAAATTATGCATTTCAATTAATAATCAGAATACTGAATCAATACATGGTCCATCGAGGATCAAAATATCAAAACATGATTGTTGCTAGTAAGTCACAAAATATAAAAATACATAAGCAATTTAAGTTTCACGGTATGGACATCCCCTTATGTCATGGTCATCATTACGGCAAATACTACACCTCTTCTTCTGCCGGCGCCTTTGCCTCGGTTGTGCATCGATTTCTTGAGTTTCTTCAGGGATATTCAAATCCACACCCCCTATGGGAATGAATGCTTTACAAGATTTTCTATTGTGGCCGGTTCCTTTACACCTACCGCACACCTGAGGCCGTCCACCTGCGTGCAAATTTTCAACAGCGGACCGTGCGCGACTCATCCTTGGTCGCTCGGCTTGTCGTACCTCTTCTGGAGGTACGCAAACGATGGATGAGATCTCCGGTGGGACATTCCACTCATCAGGATGTGGGATGGGACTAATATGCTCCTTATAAGTCTCTCTAAGGCCTTGTTGCTTGAAATAACGACTAACAAAATCATACACGGACAAACCATTGCCGGCGCGCCTGTTACAATAAGCAATTATGTCAAGGATGTTGTATAGGATAATGTATTTTTTATATTGATGAGGTGATAAATCCAGACCATCCCTGTTTTGCAAACGATGGGAAAACACGATCGCGTCGATCGTGTGTTACGATCACGGGGATCGTGGGGTCACGATCGTGTGTTATGATCACGGGGATCGTGGGGTTACGATCGTGTGTTACGATCACGGGGATCGTGTGTTACGATCGTGCCCATTGAGTTACAATCGTGCACATCGTGTGTCCCATCGTGGGTTACGATAAGAGCGATCGTGGTTACGATAAGGGCGATCGTGGTTACGATAAGGGCGATCGTGGTTACGATCGTGCCCATCGTGGGTTACGATCGTGCCCATCGTGGGTTACGATCGTGCCCATCGTGGGTTACGATCGTGCCCATCGTGGGTTACGATCGTGCCCATCGTGGGTAACGATCGTGCCCATCGTGGGTAACGATCGTGCACACAACAGCAAAGACATGTACCTTATAGCGGCAACGGCATGACGACATGGAATCTGATCCAAATCAAACTCACGACAATAACATGTCCATGTTCGAAGGTCGACCTCATAAGAAACTTTGTTTTCTTCGACTTTATAAACAAGTGGGGTGGTAGCTCGAACGGTAAGAGTCAGACTGGCTTGCACAGAGTTAGAAAGCTTTTCAAAAGTGTGCATTGTCAACTCATGGTCTCTTGACGTAGCTTCTCCCGCTTCTCATCAAACCAATTCTCTAAAATTAGGCGAAATATCTCAAGTAACGAGCAAACAGTAAACGTCTAGCCCACAACATACGATTATTAAAGCATTCAACATTGGATGTCAAGAAGTTATAGCGTCGTCTGGACACTTCGACCTAGCCCACCTCTCCGGCCCCAATTTGAAAGGCGCACATGCGCCCATTAGAACTTTCGATATGTAGTTTCAAAAGTAGTTTTCAAAAACTTCTTCTCGATGCGTGTAGCGTGATTCTAAAGAGTCCTATAGCATGCGCACCATAGGAGGTCGATTTTTGCAAGATGGTGATAGCAAAACCCGTGGAATGCATTCGGATAGACGGCTCAACGGCATTCGAATGCTCTTATGTTGGTCACTCACAATCGGTAAATCTTAGTCGGATTGTAGCATCTGCGCAGTTATACGAGAAAATAAGTCCATGACTCGTCGTTCTCTATCGGACCGAGACCAACGGAAGAGGAAAAACTTGCTCGTTCCCATCAAATGTGACGCCGCAAATAGAGTTCCTTTATTCCTTCCCTTTAGGTGGGTCCCATCAACTATAATCACCGGCCGAAGGCACGTATCAAATGCCCTAATACTGGTCCGAGTGCAACGAACATGTGGCGAAACACTCCCTCACGAGTCGTCCGCAAATCATAAATTGTCCTGGATTACGTTGTTTTAACAAATACGAGATAAGATGGGAGCCTCGTACGACTCATCGAAGCCGCCATATGTATTCTCTATCGCTATATTCCTCGTCCGAGAGCAAAAGCGTATAGCATGTCAATGCCATACTCCCTACACATCTCTCGCAATCATCTCCTTTGGCCTCAAAGTGACCCCCTCAAGTCGATCTTTTAGCAAAATAATGGGCGGCAACCTCGAAGTGACCGATCGTGCGGCGGACGGTTCAAATCAGGGTAACAGTTGTGCTCCAATGTCAACTTAGTAATTCTCCAAATAGTTGCACCCTCAATAGCACACAACCTAAACTGACAATTTCTTCGCCCACTCTTACAGACAAACACTATACGTTTATCGGCGGAACGATCAGTGATACACTGTAGCATGTTTTCCAAATGATACATTCCTACAGTTATCCTCAACTCTGTCTTCGAACGAAAGGTGGACCCCACCTCTAGCTGACCGGTAACCGGTGGAGGCTGCTCGACCCAACCCAAAGTCCCGGCACTACCGGGGTCCGGAAATGGAATGATCCAGTTACGCATTGATTGTAGATGCTCATGCTCGCTCGCAGATTGATGGTCGGATGAGAAGTTCCGACGACTCATAATCCTATCCATTTGGGCCGGTTGGCGAACCCAAGCAAGAAATTCCGCAGATAGTGACTCAAGCAAGTCTTTACAACAATCTTCATCTTCGGATGTATGCACCTCTTCATCTTCCTCATCTTCCTCGTCTTCCTCATCTTCCTCGTATTGATACTCTTTGGAAGGCATGTCATAATTTATGTTGCCGGGCTCTACTCTCGAGCTGCTACATCCCATATTAACCTCGGGAGTGGAGGAGCTGCTGTTCTCAACATAGACCTCAGGATCCTCCTTGTATTCTACTAGTAATCGAAGTATCTCGGTATCGCCCCTTAATAGGACTTTTACTTTGTTTCCTTTGGCCATGTGTGTCAAGTACCATAATTTGTAATCGGACTCATTTGGACCACCCAAACCCTCTCTATAACCCCCACGAGGTTTGCACGACTAACTTTGCTCGTGTCGATATAGACAAAAAAGGAGTCCCCGTCTACATATGTCGATCGCTCCCAATGACCACCGTGATGTATCAAAATACGCTGCCACGACATCTGATTACAAAAAGATGAATAACTATTCAGAAAAATGAGCGAACAATATTACGGTCTGCCTTGGACACGACCGATGCACACGGTCGTATACTACCATGTGCAGTGATCGTGTGCAAGTTTCTGTCCATGAACACGATCGCTGCACACGATTTTATACGATCGTGTTAAACGATCGTGTACACGTTAGTGTTGCGCACGATGTTAAGGTCGTTGCGCACGATCGTTGCACACGGTGGCTTCCCATCGTGTGCAGCGATCGTGTCCGTAAGAACAGATATGGAATTTTTTTTTCATCGTTCAAATAATGATACATACCTTCTTTATGAACTCAGAAGCACGACAAATGAAGTCCTATTTCAACGTCAACTTTTATTTTCGAACAATCTTGTGATTTCTATAAGATTTTTTGAGAGACCCTTTGTCAAAAATAAAATGGCTGTGTTGTTTTGATGTATATGTTTGTAGTTAAATTTTGCTTCCTGGACATTAATATCGATCGGAGGAAGAAAGTAAAAAAGAAAAAAGAGAAGAAAAGTAGTTTAAAATAAATATATAAAAAAAAGAGAGAAGTCAACTTTTAACACAAAAAGAGAGGACATTTTAGTCTTTTCAATCAAAATGGTACCAAAAACTTATAGTTTTATGAATGAGGATATAGAACTTATCAATTTTATGCTTTGGTATTAAAAAATTGATTCCCACTTTGTCTTTTAGAATAATTTCTCCGCCCGGTAATTAGATACAAATGCATGTAAAAGTGCCTCTGGATCGAATCAAGTGTTTTGTCCGATAATCTTCTTTTGCCTTTTCTCTTTCTCAGTATGTAATTTACGCTTACGTTGATGCGGACAGTGGAAACAAGATCCAAAAGGGTGCTTCCAAGAGGATCGGCAATGCTATCATTATGCTCTGAAAATTCGTATTCGTAATGGTATCGTCGTGGGGAATAAAGGGGTGGAAATTCGTCTTCGTGTGATTACCTTTTCATATTCGATGTTTTAGTTCACGAGATCATAGTATTCACCAAGGTTATGCTATATATATTATATATAGGAATGAATGTATTTTAAAACTTATGGAGATATAATTTTAATACAACGTGGGGATCAGTGGCGGATCTACACCAAAACTATTGGTGGTGCCTATTCTTAATAAAAAAACGCAAAACTAAAATTCAATACATTTACATATAAAAATATAATAGGCTTTAATATGTCAACATTATATAAAATAAAAACAATTTACATATGATGCTTCCTAGGATTCATGTTTTGAAAATAAGCTAAAATCTCATCATCACTAATAGTCATGAATACATCTCTTTCTACAAAAGTTACCAAACGATCATTTAACCATTCATCCCCCATCTTAGACCTCAAGTCGCCCTTCACATGCTTCATAGCTGAAAAAACCCGCTCAACACTTGCGGTTGCTACCGGCAAAAGCAAAGCAAGCTTCACAAGCTTATAAACCACACGGTAAGTCTCATTCGTTTTGGTTTCCACAAGTGTTGTTGAAAGATCAACAAGCCCTTTCAAATCTAAAAAACGAGAATCTAACTTAACATCCATAATATAATTGGCCAATTGATTGCGGATAGATGATTCACATTCTTCCAAAAAATCATTAGGATACAATCGTGTCATCCTCATCAATTTGTCCTCGTCAAAAGAAGCAAACAACGAGGAAGGACTCAAGCATGCTACACACTGTAATAGTTCGGTGCTTTCCACATTAAACCTTTCATCAAGTTCTTTCAATTGCACATCCAAAATACTAAAAAAACAATCATTCTTGTAATGATGCAGATTAGTAACAAATGAACCTTGACGACGGGATTTCAACAAGTAAAACGGTCCATCCATGTCCGGCACATCAATGTCATGTCTCATACAAATATCAACCACACTATTCAAGAGTACTTCCCATCCACTATCCCTCTTATGTTGAAGTCGCCGTTTGCCAATTGTGACAAGATTCAAAGCATTCAAGAGATCTTGCTCACGTCTTTGTAAAGCCAAATTCAAATCATGAGTAATCCCTAAAACATCAACCATCAAATATAACATGAAAATAAAACGAAAATCATGTAACCCATTTATCAAAGTGCTTGCTTGTCCACGAACGTCACAAGAAGCATCTTCAACAATTGTTTCAAGGACTTTAATTACCGGACCATACAAACTCATTATACTCATAAGAGTCTTGTAATGCGACCCCCAACGAGTATCACCGGCCCTCGAAAGAGATGACTGTTGATTCAAACCTCTACCAGTTTCCACCAAACCCTCCTCTATAATTTCGGCTAAATGAGCAAATTGTTTGTCTCGAAGCAACTCTTGTCTTTTGTTATAACATCCAATTATATTCACAACTTGATTAACTAACCCGAAAAAAGCACTCACATCAATATTACGCTTCACAGCCGCAACTAGTGCCAATTGAAGTTGATGAGCAAAACAATGAACATAAAATGCAGAAGGATTCTCATTTTGAATCAAAGTTCTTAATCCATTTTCACAACCACTCATATTGCTTGCTCCATCATACCCTTGACCTCTAATCTTAGACATACTCAAATGTGGTCTGGAATTTCTGCCTGTACCATGATGCAGGCGTCTACAATAGACGCATATACCATGGTATAGGCGTCTATCCCAAATGCCTGCACCATGGTGAAGGCGGAAACTCTAGAAGCCTCCACCATGGTGCAGGCGGAAATTCCAGACGCCTGCGTCAATTTCACCGAAGTGAGAGTAGTGTGGCGATGCGACGGCACGACGGTGGTGGTGCGACTGCACGGCGGCGGTGTGGCGGTGATAATGACAGGTAGAGAAAAATGAGATACAGTGAGAGAGAAAAATAGTGAGTGAGAAGAGAGAGAGGTTCAATAGTAATGAAGGACAAAAATGTAATTTTTAAGAGCGATTACTAGTAATTTAGGACGGTGTTTAGTAATCCAATTTCTCTCTGCATAGACGCCTTCACCTAATTTTCCTCCTTATTTTTCACTTTTTGACCTTGCGCAGCCTTAAATTTGTTAATCTAATCTGTTTCCCCTCCTTTTCCATCACCGTAAAACTCTGTTTTTCGCGTTTAGGGTTTTCGAAAAATCCTTGAATCAGACAAATCGATGTCGTCCAAGATGGTCACTCTGAGGAGCTCGGAGGGGGAGACTTTTGAGGTGGAGGAGGCGGTTGCGATGGAATCGCAGACTATTAAGCACATGATCGAGGACGAATGCGCTGACAACGTTATCCCGCTGCCTAACGTCACATCTAACATTTTGTCGAAGGTGATTGAGTACTGTAGCAGACACGTGCACGCGGCCAAGTCTTCGAGCGACGAAGCGTCCAACAAAGCCGCCAAGGACGAGTTGAAAACTTTTGATGCTGAGTTCGTGAAGGTTGATACGCACACGCTGTTTGGCCTAATCTTGGTATCTACGCTCTCTTGATCGTCTCGCCTCTGGTTTTTGTTGTTTTTGATCTTCCGACGCTGTATCCCGTTATTGATTATTTTTGCAGCTATTTATGTTTTTGCTTGTACCATTTATTTTGCCTCCTGAAGATGTTCACTATGCGTTGTTCTGTGCGTACTAACTGTGCGTATTATTAAGTTGTTAATACTTCGGGTTGTGATCAGTGATCACGCCTGCTTGGGTTTATTGTTGTGCCTGTGGGTTTAAATGTTTAATCTTATTTTTCAGTCTTGCATTGTGCCTACGCGGTTTTAGCTGTTCTATTTATTATTGTTTCTGTGCCTGCCGCGTCTGCTTAGGCTATTTAGGGAACTGCATCATGGCAGACCTAGTTTTATTTTTGAGTGCCTGATTTAAATGTCCCAATTCAACTTTTGTGTGGATAATGTTCTTTATCATGTTCGTTTATCCTGCTATGATTGTTTAGTTTTTTTTTTTTGTTCACCTTCTTCTTCATGTTGCTCCGGAGACGGATTTGTTGTTTAGAAGCTTGTTTATTACTCGGGAGAAGGATTGTGAATGTGCTAAATATCACGGTCGGAAGTTTTCGTGATGCAGATTCTTCCTCTCAGACTTCAGTTCGCGTATTGTATATTTGCCCGTTGATTTGCAACATTGCAAAACAGTCTATACATTGCTATCCTACGATTTTGAAATGATGTATTGTGTTCTTTACAGAGTGTTTTTGTTTCATTTGCTGTATTTTTTTAGGCTGGAAACTATTCAGCACAAATGGGCCTTTAGGCTGTGTTTAATGATTGTTTTAGTTGATTCTTCCTCAGAGTGTTTTTGTTTCATTTGCCCGTATCTCTTCTTTTTTTAGGCTGGAAACTACTTGAACATAAAGGGCCTGATTGACCTCACTTGCCAAACTGTAGCAGACATGATCAAGGACCTTTCACCACAGGAAGTACGCGAGCTTTTCAACATAGAGAATGACTTCACTCCAGAAGAGGAAGCGGCTGTTCGCGAGGAGCATAAATGGGCATTTGAGTGATAGCCCTCTTGATGTTTAAGAAGCTCTGCAGTATGACCTAGTCGTAGTATTTAGGCAAGTGTTATTAGTAAACATGTGTTATTCTGTTCTTTTCCAGATAACACACGTGCATTTCTTTCTTCTTCTGAACCTTATTTTCTTGTCACGACTGTTTGCCTAGCGTTGCCAAGGTTTGTTTCGATGGTTATGTTAATTTCTAAACTTGTCCGTTGGTGTAATCCTTATTCATTATTTTCATTGAATTATGTTACTGCAGTAATGGTGTGCCAGTCCGGCCCAGAACCGAGCTCAGCTTCTCTGGGCACCCGGGCGGTTTCGGTAGCCCGGCCCTCCCCTAGCCCAGGCCGGCCCCAGCCCTCAACCCGCCCGCAGTTCCGCCCCAAGCCCACCCCAAGCTCATCCTAATCCACCATTCAAATTTGAATGGGGTTGGACTGGGACCAATGCCTGTGGCACCAACTGGTTGGTTGGTGCACTAGCTATTGCCCAACGGCCAGCCCATGGCGCGGCTGGACCGGGCCGGGCCTAATGGCCAGAATTTTGATTTTTTTTTTAAAACTCATCTTATAAATACCGCATCTCCTCTTAACCATTTTCCACACCAACTCTATTCTCTCTTCTTAATTTTCAAGTTTTCACAACTCAAATTTTCACAGTTTTCAAGTTTTCACAAATTGTATTATTATTTTTTGTTAAGTAACTTTGTGTAATTGTGTTGATCTAAATCTATCTTTATTAAAAAAGGTTATTGTGGCTGGCGGATCAAGTAACGTTCATCATGAAGGAACCAGCGGCAATGATACCAACTTGCATTTTGGTAGTTCACAATCTCTCAAGACTCTACTACCATGCTACCTCCATCCCAACCTACGGCCGAAGCTTCAAATAAGAATAAAAAATCACGGGTTTGGCCATTTTATGGGAGGATTCTCGGTACCGTACTAATGCATTGTAAAATAATTTGTCTTGTATGCAAAAATCAGAAGAAAACTATTTTTTCGTGCAAGATTGGTATGTGAACTGGAACACTAGCTCGTCATTTGGCAAATGACCACAGTATGACTAAGGATGATCATGATAAAAAACGTTCGAATGATCAATCTCAACTATCCGGCTATTTCTCAAAAGCGCCCGGTGGAGGTATGCCTTCGTTTACAATCAACAAAAACTAATTGACAGATTTGCTAAATATATTACTCTTGATGAAGTGCCTTTAAGTCATGGTGAGAGTGAATATTTAGAAATTATGACGAGGACTTTAATGCAACTGGCATATAGAAGAATACCAAGGAATACTCTTAAAAGTCGTATTCAACAACAATATTATATTCAACGTGCTCAATTAATTGATTTTTTAAAAGATTTGAAGATTGTATATGTTTCACTAGTGATTGTTGGACTTCTCCAACTGGTGAACTTTATCTTTGCATTACGGTTCATTGGATTGGAACTGAATATGTGATAGAAAAATGTATTATTGCTTTGATATTATGGAGGAAACACATACCGTTAAAAGTTTAAAAGATAGACTAATTGAATGTTGTAAGAAATTTAATATATTTGATAAAGTGTTTTCTCTTTCTCTCGATAATGCGACCGCTAGTAATAAATGTATAGAATATTTATTTGACGAATTGCCTTTACTTGCAAACAATATTTTTATGCATATTAGATGATGTGTTCATGTCTTGAATTTGGTGGAAATTACGTGAAGAACAATATCCTATATTGGCTAGAATAACAAGAGATCTCCTTGTCGTTCCAGCCTCTACAATTGCTTTTGTAACACCCCAAACTAGGCGGCTATTACAGTGCCGTGGAACCCCAACTGGGACCCACCAGGCAAATGAAAATTAATGAATTAAATAATATAATTGTAGTACCGAACCACATTATATTACCAAATACTCCTATGAGGAGCTTAAGTACAATACACCAGGACAATACAGAATACTAGTATATTTTATATGAAGATAAAATACACCACCCTAAATAAATAAACATCTCCAAACGGAATTTGCAGCGGAAATAAAAATGAAGAAAAACAAGGATGACTGAAAGGACTGGGGCCCCCTACTAGTATCACTAGGACTCCTCACCGTCAACGTTCTCTTCCCGTGCTTTTGCCTTGCCATGACCTGAAAACAATATCCCCCAATGGGGTCAGTTACACAGAACAACAATGCTCAAGAGTTGAATAAACAAAATCATGAAATATCCTAAGTTATGAATTTAAGCTGAAGAGGAGCATCATAGTACGCCCGTAATGGAATGTGCACGTGCACAAGACGAGTGTCCGGACACACCCGCCCTTGTACCTAATTAGTCTCACGGAGGCACATTACCGTGTGCACAGTCCAATGTGTCGGTGAACCCAACACATGACTATCGTGTGCCCGACTAAAAATTCCACACATCCCTACCCGGCCACGCAATATGAACCCAGAAGGTCATATGAACAATAATGACCATGAAGAATATTAATGAATAACATTCTGACAAAGTCAAGAATGACTCACCGAGATGAAATAATAGTGAAGTGAATAATAGCTCAATGAAATGATTGGAACCGTCGTTCCTCGTGAATGAAGTGATTATTCGACAATTACAAGTCTCAATACGGTTAATACATTATGAATGAGTTATGATTATGAATGAACAACAACGAAAGGAATGAATATCCTTTTAACCGAGTAAGAATTAACTTACACAACACCGGTGAAGAATGTCCTTCCGCGAACAAACGTCCTAAAAAGGTATCGGTCGCTCGAACAACCTTGAATAAGACAATTACCAACAATCCGTTCAATATAAAAATCAAACACGATTATAACTAAGTCCAAATGTCGATATGACAAATCCAAGTTCATTGGGACATTATATCAAACACGTTGTAACCAATCTTCGATTGTTTACAACCAATCCTTAATTATACCCATATCAAAACCCCAATGAGTGTTTCAAACCAACAAAACATCTTCAATACGATCAATAATCCAATATGAAGATCCAATTCGTGATTTCAACAACAACTAATCGAAAACCCCCAAATCCAACTCATTATTCAAAGTGTTCTTGAATAATCTTTCAATAATCCAATGAATATTCATACACACTCATAATCGTATGTATATCTCTTCATACAACATGATTATAACGTCCAAAACATCATATCTCAACACAAAATCAAAATCCAAGATGTTGAAGAATTTACCTCTTGAATATCCAAATACTTTGATCCGATGAACACGTGTTAAATCGACTATTCAAACTTCACGAATGAATGAAGATGATGAAAACCGAAAACCCAAGTGATTGATGAAGAAAAATCTCTCCCTCAAGCTCTCTCTCTCGTAACCAAGGTGAAGAAATGATAAAAATGACCTCAAAAACCCGTCCACGTACTTAAGTAATGCCATTGTTACGGCCGTAACTCGGCCAACTTACGGCCATAACATTCCCAAGTCAACGGCCTTACAGCCGTAACCAGCCATCTCGTACGGGCATAACTCGACTGATACGGCCGTACTCGGCAAAACTTACGGGCGTATGAAGCCTTCGTCGAAACTGCCTGGGCACCCTGCTCGAAACGTACGGACATAACCGGCCAAGCCTTACGGCCGTACCTGCCTCAACTTACGGCGTATGCTGCAACCCTTACGGCCGTAAGTCCTATTCGTCCGAACTGTCCTGAAAACAACGAACGCATGTTACGGCCGTATACGCCAATCCTTACGGCCGTAACTCCCCTTCGTCCAAAACATCCATAAACCAACGAATGCATGTTACGACCGTAATGCCTGATTAGTTACGGCCGTAACTCGCTGCTGGAAGTGACAAAAATCCGACTACTCCGTTTTCACTACAATTGATGAATGATCCGACATACCATATCTATGTGAATGAAAACAAGTCCAACACATACCATAGATGATACTTCCAACACAAGACTACCAATCACGATGATAATGATAATACTCTCGGCTCGATACTCCAAATGGAGGCGAAAGACGATCGATAATTGATACACGGCTAAAAATACGCCAACAAATGAATACAATGAATGAACGTGAATGATGAATGATTATTAATGAGTGAAATTTACTGAGTGACAGTTACTGAATGATAATTAGTGAATGATAATGAATGAATTACAACCGGGTATTACATACTCCCCCCTTAAAAAGAGTTTCGTCCCCGAAACTAAGGGTCAAACAACTCGGGATAACTCTCCCGCATACTATCCTCGGTTTCCCAAGTAGCCTCCTCGACTCCGTGTCTAGACCACTGAATTTTAATCAAAGGAATCGTCTTGTTCCTCAACTGTTTGATTCGCCGCTCTAAAACTCGTATAGGACGCTCCTCATACGAATGATCATCCGCGATCTCGATAATCGAACTGAAGTATGTGGCTCGGGTCGGCAACATACTTCCTCAGCTGAGAGACGTGAAACACATTATGAATTCGGTTCAACACCGGAGGTAAAGCCAATCGATAAGCCAGACTGCCTACTCGATCCAAAATCTCAAACGGTCCAATGAACCTCGGACTCAACTTTCCCCGCTTCCCGAAACGGAAAATACCTCATCCCGGGGATATCTTGACCAAAACGTGGTCACCTGTCTCAAACTCTAATGGTCGACGAAGATTATCTGCATATGATTTCTGTCGACTCTGAGCGGTCAACAAACGACTCCTGATCACAGCTACCTTCTCGCGGGCGGCTATTAGCATATCGGGTTCGGTGCCGATTGATTCTGATAAGTCATCCCAACATAAAGGAGATCGACAACGACGACCGTACAAGGCCTCGTAAGGTGCCATCTTAATCGAATCATGCCAACTATTGTTATACGTGAACTCGATCAACGGTAGTTGGGCTTCCCAATCATCTTTCCAATCGAGGACACATGCTCTCAACAAGTCCTCCAACGTCTGAATGGTCCTCTCTAATTATCCATCGGACTGAGGATGAAAGGTTGTGCTGAGATTAAGCTGGGTTCCCATAGCACGATGAACTGATTTCCAAAAATGTGACACGAATCGCCTGTCACGATCAGAAACGATACTCTTAGGAGTACCGTGCAATCTCACTATCTCTTTGATGAACAACTGGGCAAGTCTCTCTGGACCCCACGTATCCTTAATCCCAAGAAAATGAGCTGACTTAGTCAAATGGTCCACAATTACCCAGATTGTATTCATGCCACGACGACTCATCGGCAAACTCGTGATGAAGTCCATTGAGATATCCTCCCACCTCCACTCTGGAATAGGGAGTGGTTTCAGCATACCCGCCGGTCGCTGATGTTCAATCTTGACTTGATGACAGGTTAAGCATCTCGAAACAAATTCTGCGACTTCTCGCTTCATATTACTCCACCAGTAATTTTGTTTCAAGTCTTTGTACATCTTGCTAGACCCCGAATGAATGGAATAAGGGGTAACATGAGCTTCTCTCAAAATCGAGTTTTTCAACTCGTCATTCGCCGGAACGCATAACCGGTTCTTAAATCGCAAAAGTCCATCTTTGTGGACCACAAATCCAGGGGCTTTCCCCTGAGCCACATCTTCTCGGATATGCGACAAAACGGGTCTGAACCCTGATTAACTCTGATCGCCTCCTCAAATGGCGATGAAATCTCTAACATGAAAAGTTGCCCTTGCACTCGCTGTAACTAGACCTCGATCTCGGGTCTCAGAATTTCCTGCTGAAGCTCCTTCTGAACTGTTAAACGAGCAAGCATTTGCTCCTGAACGGACTTACGACTCAAGGCATTGGCGACAACGTTCGCCTTGCCCGGGTGGTATAGTATCTCGATATCATAATCTTTAATCAGTTCTAACCACCGTCTCTGTCGCATATTCAACTCCTTCTAAGTAAATATATACTTCAAACTCTTATGATTTGTGAAAATCTGACAGGTGACGCCATAAAGATAATGACGCCAAATCTTCAATGCGAAAACCACGGCTGCTAGTTCCAGGTCGTGGGTCGGGTAATTGACCTCGTAAGGTCTCAGTTTCCGTGAATCATAGGCAATGACCTTCCCGTTCTGCATTAGTACACATTCGAGACCGTGTCCGGACGCGTCACTATAAACCACGAATCCTTCCGTCCCTTGTGGTAAGGAAAGGACAGGCGCTGAAATTAAACGGCTCTTGAGTTCATCAAAACTCTTCTGACACGCGTCAGACCACGTGTATTTCTTATCCTTCCACAAAAGGTTCGTCATGTGTTGAGCGATTTTAGAAAATCCCTCCACAAATCGCCGGTAATATCCTGCTAACCCGAGAAAGCTTCGGATTTCCTTAACATTCTTCGGAGGTTGGCAATCTCGGATAGCCTCCGTCTTCTGAGGGTCGACACGAACTCCGTCTGATGAAATTACATGTCCGAGAAACGTCACTTCGGACATCCAGAACTCACATTTGGAAAACTTTCCATAGAGTTGCTTTCGTCTTAACACGTCGAGAACCTGATGAAGGTGAACTTCGTGTTCCTCTTGGTCACAAGAATAAATCAAAATATCGTCAATGAAGACAACCACGAACTGATCCAAATAGTTGATGAAAACTCGATTCATTAATTCCATGAATACCACAGGTGCATTAGTCAACCCAATCGGCATTACCACAAACTCATAATGACCATAGCGTGATCAAAACGCCGTCCTAGCGATATCTGACTCTCGAATTCGCAACTGATGATAACCAGATCTTAAATCGATCTTGGAAAATACTAAAGCTCCCTGAAGTTGATCTAAGAGATCATCAATACGGGGTAGAGGATATTTATTCTTGATCGTCACCCTGTTCAACTCTCGGTAATCAATATACAAGCGAAAAGAACCATCCTTCTTCTTGACAAATAACACAGGTGCTCCCCACGGGGACGCACTCGGTCGGATATAACCCTTCTCGGTCAAATCCTCCAATCAATTCTTCAGTTCCCGCATTTCGGTCAGGGCCATCCGATACGGTGCCTTATATAATGGAGACGTACCAGGCTTCAACTCTATCGTGAATTCTACATCTCTCTGTGCAGGCAAACCAGATAACTCGTCTGGAAAAACATCGGCATATTCTCTCACTACAGGAATATCCGTCAATATCACTGATGATTTCTCGGTCTTGGTCATATAGCACCAATAACCAAGATACCCTTGTTTGAGTAATTTCACCGCTTTCATCATATTAATGATCTTACCAGAACAGCTGGGATTACCTCCCTGAAATACACACTCGACTCCATCGTCTGAAACAATAGTGACCATGCGCTTACGGACACTAATGATGGCATCGTGACGATCCATCCAATCGATACCCAAAATAACATCGTCTCTCGGTAAGTCTACCACGATCAAGTTCGCCAACCAAACACGGTCATTAGGATGAATCGGACAATTCTCAATCTCACGATCCCCGATAATCCTCCTACCGTCAGGTAGACTAATGATATAAGGTTCACAACTAGTAGTACTATCCATATGAAGTCTACTCAAGCATGACTCGAAAGTGAATGAATGCGATGCACCAGTATCAAAAAGTGTACACACGGGTTGAGATAGAATTTCGAGTGTACCTGAGATCATTCGGGCCTCCGGATCATCGGTCCTCTTCATCTCGTAAATTCGGGGCTTGCCAGCCCCAGTACCGGATGCTCCTGCCTGATAACTGTGAGCTCCGCATTTGTTTGCTCCCGTCGTTTTAAACGACGCGGACTGAGTGGCCTGATTATGAACAACCGACTGTTTCGGGGCCTGAGATGACGCTGGAGTAGGTTTGGAGTCTCTTCGGCAAAAACGGGCCTTATGCCCAGCAATCCCACAGTTATGGCATGTGATAGTCTGCCTCGGACACTTAGTGATGCCATGACCCTGTTCTTCATAGTTGAAACAGGTTATGGCCGAATTGGCCCTCGGGACTGAGATTCCGCAGGTTTAGGCACCGCAAGAGGTCGTCCCGAAAAAGTAGAGCCCGCACGAGGATTCTTGAAGGTTGCCTGACTGCCTTCAGACTGATTACGACTCTTAGACTTCTTGAGAGAAGATGAAGTTTGATTCTTAGCAATTTCCTTAGCGGTAAGCTCAAACGTAAGAGCTTTCTCGATGAAATCTGGCAGGGTTGTGCAACTGTGATTAAGCAACTGCATCCGCATACGAGGTTTCAACCTCTTGCTGAAATATTTGATCTTGTCCGCCTCAGAATGAATAATAGATGAGGCGAAAGGAAGAAGTTCCTGAAATTTCTCGGCGATGGCGAGAACATCATCGTCTGCTGAGAGGTCGGGAATGAGTAATTCTGATAACTTGGCCTCCCTGAGTGGGGCCGGATAATACCTCTCCATCATGAGAGTTTTGAATTGATCCCAAGTACAAGACCCGTCGGTGGGTTTCAGAGATAACCACCAAGAGTGAGCGCTCTTACCCAGATAGTAAGCCGCAACTGAAACTTTGTGTCCTCAGATACCCACCATAGCAAACAGTTTCTCGAAATGCTCAAGCCAGTGAATGATATCCGCCGGCTCAGATGAGCCCTCGAAGGTAGGTGGTCTCTGGAGAGAGATGTCGCCAATGATACTGCTCACACCCCTCTCTTGCCTCTGAGGTGGCGGCGGAGGAGCCTGTTGATTATGAGTAGTTGAATTATGCATCGTCTCCATCAGTTGTGCCATCTGAGTCATTTGGGCCATCATGCCCTGCATAAAAGCGAGTGGATCAACCCGAACACCTTCTGACTGAGCTGTGTCCCGGGTGCGACTCCCTGATAGTGAATGATTACGTCCAGGAGAATGAGTGGCAGCGTCACTGCTCGATGAATTATCATTATTCCTTGCATTAGCGCGTGTATTCACACGAGCTCCCGGGTTTTGGCCCGCACCGCGGCCTCTTCCCCTGCGTACTCTAACCGCTCTATCCATACTGAAGTAGGAAAGTCACACGATAATTATAGATCTCCATGAATATCACATTATGAGATGATAATAACGTGCATACGTGCTCTGACATAATGATTATATGAATGATTATCTGACGTGACATGATTGTCTGATGAAACTCTTGAAATGATTATCTTGGACAAGTTAACAAGATTCATGATACGATCCTCAAGATCGACAACTGAGTAATGAAATGAAATGAGTGATTAATGAGTTAACATGATCAACATGATCTAAACGAAAATGATGTTTGAGGATTATTAACTGATGAATGATTAATGAATGATTCTTATTTCCAGAAATTATACCATGGCGTCAGAAATCTTACAGTTCTTGGTCTGAGGGGCTTGGCATTTGCACAGGTGACACGCGATGCGAGAGTCCAATGATACTACTCTGGTGAATGATGATTTCAATGAGACATGACTCGGAAGGTAGTATTCAAAACCACGCTCCGATACCAACTCTGTAACACCCCAAACTAGGCGGCTATTACAGTGCCGTGGAACCCCAACTGGGACCCACCAGGCGAATGAAAATTAATGAATTAAATAATATAATTGTAGTACCGAACCACATTATATTACCGAATACTCCGATGAGGAGCTTAAGTACAATACACCAGGACAATACAGAATACTAGTATATTTTATATGAAGATAAAATACACCACCCTAAATAAATAAACATCCCCAAACGGAATTTGCAGCGGAAATAAAAATGAAGAAAAACAAGGATGACTGAAAGGATTGGGGCCCCCTACTAGCATCACTAGGACTCCTCGCCGTCAACATTCTCTTCCCGTGCTTTTGCCTTGCCATGACCTGAAAACAATATCTCCGAACGGGGTCAGTTACACAGATCAACAATTCTCAAGAGTTGAATAAACAAAATCATGAAATATCCTAAGTTATGAATTTAAGCTGAAGAGGAGCATCATAGTACGCCCGTAATGGAATGTGCACGTGCACAAGACGAGTGTCCGGACACACCCGCCCTTGTACCTAATTAGTCTCACGGAGGTACATTACCGTGTGCACAGTCCAATGTGTCGATGAACCCAACACATGACTATCGTGTGCCTGACTAAAAATTCCACACATCCCTACCCGGACACGCAATATGAACCCAGAAGGCCATATGAACAATAATGACCATAAAGAATGAAATAATAGTGAAGTGAATGATAGCTCAATGAAATGATTGGAACCATCGTTCCTCGTGAATGAAGTGATTATTCGACAATTACAAGTCTCAATACGGTTAATACATTATGAATGAGTTATGATTATGAATGAACAACGAAAGAAATGAATATCCTTTTAACCGAGTAAGAATTAACTTACACAACACCGGTGAAGAATGTCCTTCCACGAACAAACGTCCTAAATAAGGTGTCGGTCGCTCGAACGACATTGAATAAGACAATTACCAACAATCCGTTCAATATACAAATCAAACACGATTATAACTAACTCAAAACGTCGATATGACAAATCCAACTTCATTGGGACATTATATCAAACACGTTGTAACCAATCTTCGATTGTTTACAACCAATCCTTAATTATACCCATATCAAAACCCCAATGAGTGTTTCAAACCAACAAAACATCTTCAATACGATCAATAATCCAATATGAATATCCAATTCGTGATTTCAACAACAACTAATCGAAAACTCCCAAATCCAACTCATTATTCAAAGTGTTCTTGAATAATCTTTCAATAATCCAATGAATATTCATACACACTCATAATCGTATGTATATCTCTTTATACAACATGATTATAACGTCCAAAACATCATATCTCAACACAAAATCGAAATCCAAGATGTTGAAGAATTTACCTCTTGAAGATCCAAATACTTTGATCCGATGAACACGTGTTAAATCGACTATCCAAGCTTCACGAATGAATGAAGATGATGAAAACCGAACACCCAAGTGATTGATGAAGAAAAATCTCTCCCTCAAGCTCTCTCTCTCTCGGAACCAAGGTGAAGAAATGATAAAAATGACCTCAAAAACCCATCCAGGTACTTAAGTAATGCCATTGTTACGGCCGTAACATTCCCAAGTCAACAGCCTTACGGCCGTAACCAGCCATCTCGTACGGCCGTAACTCGGCTTCGTCCAGAATCTGCCGACAGTCATACGGCCGTACCCGCACCTGCCTTACGGGCGTACTCGACTGATACGGCCGTACTCGGCAAAACTTACGGGCGTATGAAGCCTTCGTCGAAACTGCCTGGGCACCCTGCTCGAAACGTACGGCCGTAACCGGCCAAGCCTTACGGCCGTACCTGCCTCAACTTACGGCCGTATGCCGCAACCCTTACGGCCGTAAGTCCTATTCGTCCGAACTGTCCTGAAAACAATGAACGCATGTTACGACCGTATCCGCCAATCCTTACGACCGTAACTCCCCTTCGTCCAAAACATCCCTAAACCAACGAATGCATGTTACGGCCTTAATGCTTGATTAGTTACGGCCGTAACTCGCTGCTGGAAGTGACAAAAATCCGACTACTCCGTTTTCACTACAATTGATAAATGATCCGACATACCATATGTATGTGAATGAAAATAAGTCCAACACATGCCATAGATGATACTTCCAACACAAGACTACCAATCACGATGATAATGATAATATTCTCGGCTCGATACTCCAAACGGAGGCGAAAGACGATCGGTAATTGATACACGGCTAAAAATACGCCAACAAATGAATACAATGAATGAACGTGAATGATGAATGATTATTAATGAGTGAAATTTACTGAGTGACAGTTACTGAATGATAATGAATGAATTACAACCGGGTATTACAGCTTTGGAGTCCGCTTATAGTGCAAGTAGAAGAGTTATAACAGATAAACGGACATCTTTATTGCCCGACGTCGTGAGGATTCTGGCCTCTAAAAACGATTGAGAACAAGCAGAAAAACATCAACAAGGACGGACGGAAGAAGAAGACGAACACAACGAGGATGATGATGGATTCTTCATCCAAATCGGGAGCTTCTGCGAGTGGCCAACACGACGATTAAGCACATCATCCTACCTTTGAGTTCCAGGTAAGTAAAGAGTTAAGTAAAAAGAATTACGAGGGCTTTGATTCCTTAGGATATTACGTAATTTTAAAAATTAAATTAAATTTCAAAAAATAAACTAATTTTTACAAATTAAGTCCAAGTCCAAATTTTTCTCATTTTCTCCCGATTTAATTTAATGTTAACATATCTTAAAATTTGAAAATGAATTTTTTAAACAGATTGAAGCAGTTTTTTTTACTAAATTGTACAAAAAAATTAATTCAAAATGATTTTTTTTAAATTAATTTTTTAATTAATATTAACTAATTTATTTTACAAATTCAAAACATATGTTTTCGAGTGTTAACGTACTTTTAAATTCAAAATAATTTTTTCCAGTGTTAACGTACTTTTAAATTCAAAAGAATTGTTTTTAATATTCGGCCTGGTCCCGTCCTGGCCCAGACCGGGCGGGCAGGCAATGGACCGCGGCCGCCCGGCCAAGCCCGCCACAAATATGAGCTGGTCTTAGGCTTCCTAATCTCAACCCGGCTCGGGCCCGACCCATCCCGGGCCACCTCTAGAGATTACCCATTCTATGGCTCATGTTTATTTTAGAGATGGGATTGGACAAAAATAAGAGGATACGAGAAAAATATATTATTTTGATAGGAGTTATCTATGTTGACATTTGTTGATATAGGGTTTCTACCTAATGGATTAAATATCTTGTCTTGTTTATATTTGCTGATTGTAAGAGATTAAATTAGAAATTACTATAATACTTCATCCGTTATTTTATTATTACAACGTATTGACTATTACACTGTTCACATATTCTCTTTTGACCGTCTTTTGTGATTTATACATATAGAAAAATATAGTCATGTGAGATCTTGTTAGATTATTCTCGAAATATACTTTCAAAATATCAACTTGTTATAATTTTTAAAAATAAAGAATTAAAGATATTAAAGATCAAAGTTGTGCATTGACAAGCGTGAAAGTTCAAATGTTGCAATTATAAGAGAACGGAGTTGTCTGTTAAAGGAATAATACCCATTGTGTGCCTAAGTTTGTTAGTTTACGGGCTTTCCTAGTTAGGGTTTGGCTAAGGCCTGATTGTATGTATTTCTCCCTATTTAAAGGGAGCTCATCAATGGAATAATACAACAACAACTTTGCACTACTTTCTGTCTCAGTTATTTTCCCTTCAACACGTTATCAGCACGTGGTCTCCCAACTGAGCAAGAGAAAAAAAATTCGTCGGAATTTTCTGAAATCACAAAAAAAAAAAATCAGAATTTTCTGCAAACCCTAAATCCCAATCGCAGCCGCCAGAGAAAATCCGCTCCGGCCATTAGCCCTCCGACCAAGACTCTAACCCGCTGCCGCCATTGCGCCCGGACGCAACCCTCCCTGCCCTTCCGCCGTACAACTGCCGATAGAAACCCGATCGCCCGGCACCGATTCCGATCGAAACTCTGACCAACTGTCGCCGTCGCGCCTGCTATCCGTCGTCTTCTACATCACGACCAACCTCACCGAACCACCGCGATGCCTTCTCCGACTCCGGCCAGCCGCAACTGAAACAAAGGTTGACCCATCATTGATTCGGATCCCGAAGCCCGCACGACCCGACCCGCTTCCAGCACAGATCAACATGACCAACCCGCCTTCTATCCAGCCCGCTCGGCCTGCCCGCACCAGATCGGAGCCGCTGTCCTCATCCACTTCTTTCGTCCAGATGAGAGTTCTGTTCTTCCTCAGCCATTCAAGTTGAGCCTGGTTCTAGCAGATGAGAGAGTGGCAGGAATACTTGGCCTAATTCACTTGGGTCCAATTCACAACAAGGGACAAATTTGTTTTATTATATTCTTCATCAATACCGTTCAATTAATTATATTATTTTTGCCAAGAAATAGTATAACTTTAACCTTTTTTCATGTTTTTCAAGGAATCAAGACGATCCAAATGGCGATTGAAACAAAGATGACAATTTACAAAACAAATCGACGGTGTGCCCTAGGAAAGAATCGTGTCTTTCCTGTAAGGTACACAATCCGAATAACCCTACTTTTCCAACGTACGCGATTTTACACGCTTTAATTATTCTAAATGCATATTTATATTTCATAAATTTGTTTATGCCTATTAAATCAATTAAAAGTATGATACATTAATAACTTCGATTAAATTAAAGCGAATTGCTTTAAACAACTTGAATTAAAATTAATTCACACGAACTAATAATTATATTGCGTCATAAGAGACCTACTTGACTGCATAATATGTGTATAGATACATTCCTAGGATTATGTGTCTATATCTATAAATATATATATATATATTTGCATACATATATAGATATGGCATGCAAATTAGGCTTAATCACTAGTAGAACCTAGAGGACTTATTTCTATTGTCTATATCAAGTCGAACCGTGATAAAGTAATTTCATTGGTAATTCTCAAGTAGCATCGAAAGTAATTTTGACCATATCTTGGTTCCGAAAAATAATGACGCTCCCATTATTGAAAATTTTATCATGAAAAGTACTCATGGTAAACTGTAAAAAATCATTTCCCTTTTTCTTGTATTAAGACAGCTTATCCAACCCGCCCAAAATTTGATGTCTTGGACTCAAAAAAGTTTGAGTACCATAGATGGGTCTCCTACGTTGAGACCACATTTATCACTAAAGAATATAGTGGTACGCCCCTTAACACCACAGACCAAGTACTGTCTGATAAGATAAAAGCGAGTGTACTTATATTCCTTAGGTGACACATCCAACCGAGCTTGAGATGGAAATATCTACAATTGAAAATCCCTCAAAGAACTGTGGGATGCCCTTAAGGGCCGATTTGGGAACATGTGTACTTTGCTCCCAGAATTGACCGTGCAGTGGAATGAAATCCGCTTGCTTGATTATAAACGGATCAACGACTTCAACAAAGATATACTCCGCCTCAAGGCACGCCTAAATTTCTGTGGGAAGGACATCACAGAAGATGACATGATCCAGAAAGCTTTTTTCACCTTCCCTACTTCCGCTCATATACTAACGAACCAGTATAGGCTGGAGTATGATAATAAAAGCATCACTACCTTCAGTAAACTAATCAACCTACTACAAGTAGCTGAGAGGCATAACGAAGTGTTAGTGAGCAATAATGTCAGGCCGGTTGGGACAAAAAAAATTCCCAAGGCCAATTATGGCAAAGTGAAGGATGGAAACTACACCAATGAATAGGGGATTGGACATAATATGCTTCGTGGTCAAGGACGTGGGGGTTCTTCTAATGTAATGCGAAGATTTGGTGCTCCCGGCTCTACTAGCCAAGGGAACCAAAAAGCACTTACCCATCCTGTCGCCTCTAAGGCTCGAGTTGGCAATGAACCGTGCTATCATTGTGGAGATGCTGGACATGGTACAAGAACTGCCATGCAAGCAAGCAAGTCGCATCTCACTACAAGAAATATAGAGAGTCCAAAGAAAGGAGAACTCACTATATGGAAGAATATGATCTAGACAAGTCCCCCCCATGTCAATTTTCACAGTCACCAATCGTCGAATTGAGTCATACGAGCCACAGTCTATAGACTGAATCTTAGTATTATGTTTACTTTCTCGTTTACATTTGGTATAGTTGCCTCAAGACGACTGTGTTAGTGTTTTCTTTTCAATAATGGCGTGATGCAATGTTGTTTCACGAACAAGATATTAATATTGCTTACGTTAGATTCTTAGCTTTATTTCGAAGTACTGAATAATGCTTGAATGCTTATGGTTCGAAATTCCACTCTTTTCTAAGAAATGAATCGAGGAGAGCTTGAATGTTCTTAGAATTAGGCTTCTATTCATTGAATTAGTCGCCTGGCAAATCTCGGTAACCACGATGATTGGGTCCTCCCAACTCATCAAATGGCGAGGTAATGCCCAATTCTTGATGCCTAAGCGGCAGTCTTCTAAGTTACCAATGCTCTGTATGCTCATAGAGCCCTTCGAACCTTAATTAGCTTCAATAATATACGTAGCAATGGTTTCCAGATTGAAACCCACTGTGAGAATGGAAGAGAGCTTCTTTTATTAATTATAATGAATGTGGACGTAAACGCATTTTAGATTAACTCATGAGTCAATCTAGTGGATTGTACCTCATTACTATTAGGTTTTTAAAAACCTATGTTGTCACCAACAATGTGCTTTGGGACATAGACTCATATATGCTTTGGCAGGTCATCCTGATCGAAGTATGATGATATGTATACTAAAGAACCTGTACGAACATCATTACTTTTTGAGCGAAAATATGGCAACAACTCAACATAAAGCACAATGTTGACGTTAATCGTGTTATGTCATCCAAAGAACCAGATGCATATCAAATGCCCACCACTTAGTGTTGCAAAGTCTGCTCTTTAGCCAAAGTAGGAGCGAGACCTTCCTACGCTAAAGAAACAAAAGCAAACATTCCATTCTTACGCTGAATATAAGGAGAAATTTGTGGATCCATCCACCTAATATGCGGACCATTTATGTATTGATGGTTTTGATGGATTCTCCGACATGTTGGTCACATGTCGCTCTCATGTCCACTCAAACTGCTGCAGAACTTCCAAGATAACTTATAAGGGCTCACCTCCCTTATAATATCTAAAGGACTTGATGATTAGAGAGTTCACATCAAAAAGTATTTGATGTTTATTACATGATAGAGATTAATGAATAGTATCTCGTCCCATGTGCATATGTAAACAGTCTCACATAAACCACCGTCGAAAGAATATGTATGGTGATTATGTCATTGGTTATGCGCACCAATTAGCATATTTTTTTTGCCTCGGATTATGCAATATTGCACGCAACTTTACTTAAATCGTTCACTCTTAGACCTTTTGCTAATCAATTAGTCTATGCGTACCAGTTGGTAACTGGATAACCTGATTTTTATAATTTGGACCCAGACGGACTTGAGTGCCAATTGTGCATATTTGGTTATGCATTATATGTGCCTTCTGCGCCCCACAATGCATCCGTCTTTAGAAACGATTAAGTATTTACGTTGGATAAGAATCTCCAGACGTTTATCCACTATTTAGAACCTTCACAGTGATCTCTTTACCGCACGATTTGCGAATTGTCACTTCAATGAGACAACCTTCCCGTCGTTAGGGGGAGGAGAGAAAACGTAATTTCTCGAGGAACGACAGGAATCGTCATGGTGTCCCCACCTTATCTCATTATGATCCCCGAACTTCAAAATGTTACCGTGAAGCATAAAGAACACTCGATCTTCAGGATGTAGCAGATTCGATGCCTGATGCATTTACTGATATCGTTCAAGTGACAAGATCTCACATTACAGCTGCAAGTGTGCCTGTAAGGTTAGAAGTCCCCTGTAAGGGGCACATCACCAATGAACCGGGTGATGCAACCACACTTAGTGGAGGTGTGGTTGAGGTCGTGTGTAATACCCGGTTGTAATTCATTCATTTTCATTCAGTAATTATCAGTCTGTAATTGTCACTCAGTGTATTTTCACTCAATTATAATCATTCATCAATCATGTTCTTTCACCGTGTTCACCGTTCGGAAAAACTTCGAGTTGTGTATCGTTATTGTTCATTGTTTCAACTTTCCTCATATGAGTTCGACTTTGTCAGATCGCCTTTAATTTTTGGTAACTCCAAAAATTCTAAATCTTTGCAATATTATAGAGCATCGAGTTAGATTTCCAATGGTTCAAACGGTGAGTCAATCGGAGTCCGGAAGAGAGAGTTATGGTCGTTTTAGCTCAACCGCTCATTTTTCAGTTATTGGCCGATCACTGCCGAACGAACTCGGCCGTGTCGTCCGACACGGCCCGCGTGCATTTCGTCCGGAAAATGCCGAGGTGTTCGCCTCGAGACCCGACCGTCGCTCGCACGGCCGAGTCGAACCCTTCCGGATAAGCCGAATCGTCGCCAAGACGCCCGGCCGTGTCGCCAGCACGGCCGAGTCATGCCGAAGTCGCCGTCGGACGGGTCATCGGAAGGCCCTTCCGCCGCGACCGTGTCAAGCAGACACGGTCGAGTCCTGTCGGCAGGTATGCGACACGACCGTGCCGATCGGCACGGCCGTGTCCGGCAGGTAGTCAACCCCTATAAATTCATTTTTTCAAGATTTCAGCCCATTTTTCTTCCTTTTCTTCACCTTAAACCGAGAGAGAAGGCTTGAGGGAGGGTTTTTCCTTCACAAATCATTTGGGTGTTTGATTTTCTTCATCTCCTTTCGATCGTGAAGCCCGGATAATCAATCTAACGCGTGTTCTTCGGATTAAAGTACTTGTATCTTCAAGAGGTAATTCTTTCAACACTTTGGACTTCGATTTTGTGTTGAGATATGATGTTTTGGACGTTATAATCATGTTATATGAAGGGATATGTATATGATTATGAGTTTGTATAAGGATTCATTGGATTATTGAGGGATTATTCAAGAACACCTTGAATATCGAGTTGGAATTGGGGATTTTCGACTAATTGTTGTTATAATCACATTTTTGGATATTCATAACGGATTATTGATCGTATTGGAGATGTTTTGTTGGTTTGAAACACTTCTTGGGGGATTTGATATTGGTATATTGAAGTTTGATTGTAAACAATCGGAGTTTGGACGCAACGTGTTTGTTTTAATGCCTCAATGGACTTAGTTAAATCGTATCGACGTTTTAAGTTCGTTATATTCGTGTTTGATTCGTATATTGAACGAGTTGTTGGATATTGTATTGAATTAAGGTTGTTCGAGCGACCGATATCTCAATTAGGACGTTGTTCGTGGAAGGATATTTGTCGCCGGTGTTGTGTAAGTTAATTCTTACTCGGTTAAAAGGATATTCATCCCTTTTGTTGTTGTTCATTCATAATCATAACTCATTCATCATTATATTAACCGTATCAAAACTTGTTGTTATCAATTAATCATTTCAGTCATAAGGAACGACGGTTCCAATCTTTTCATTGAGCTGTCATTTATTTCATTACCATTCCATTTCGGTGAGTCATTATTCATTTTCGATGTCACTTTTGTTATATCGTGGCATTCCGGTCATCTTGGCGTGCCGTTGGTATGTGTTGGATTTTCATGTCGGGCACATTATAGTCGTGTGTTGGTTGGTGGCCTCACATTGGGTGTGCACACGAGTCATATTGTCTCGTGAGATCGATTAGGTACAAGACCACACATGTATTCGATCGATACTCGTTGGTGGCTTGTGCACGGACACATTTCCATCCCGGGCGTAGTGTGGCGCCATTTCCTTTGAGCCGTCTTGTTAGTTGATTCATATAGCATGTTTGATTGCGTATGTTTCGGCTGTGATATTTCATAACTTTATATAATCATGATTGTGTATTTTCAACTCTTGAGGATTGTTGTTCTGCTTAATCGACTTCGTTTGGGGATTTTGTTTTTCGTGTCTTGGCAAGGCAAAGTACGGGAGAATACGCTGACGTCGAGGAGTCCCAGTGATACTAGTAGAGGGCCCCGATCTTTCAGTTATTCATGTTATTGTCCTTTATTTTCCGCTGCAGACTTTCGTTTGAATACTCCGTTTCATTCAGTGTTGTGTATTTTATCTTCATATAAAGTACACTAGTATTCGGTATTGTCCTGGTGTGTTGTAACTAAACTCCTCATCGGAGTAATTATTGCTGCAATGTAGTTCGGTACTACATTTATCTTGTGTAATTCATTCATTTTCATTTGCCTGGTGGGTCCCAGTTGGGGATCTACAACACTGTAATATCCGCCTAGTTTGGGGTGTTACAGAGTTGGTATCAGAGCGTGGTTTTGAATACTACCTTCCGAGTCATGTCTCATTTGAAATCATTGTCATCGGACTAGTATCATTGGACTTTCGCGTCATGTGTGACCTGTGCAGATGCCGAGCCAATCAGACCGAAAGAACTGTAAGACTTCTAACGCCATGGTATAATTTCTGGCAATAGTCATTCATTCATCATTCATCAATTGACAATCCTAAAACATCATCATTCATTGTGATTAGGACAATCATGTTAACTCATTAATCACTTAATTCATTTCATTACTCAGTTAATAATCAGGACGATCATGTTAACTCATTAATTACTCAATTCATTTCATTACTCAGTTGTCAATCTGGATGATCATATTATCAATCTTGTTAAGTTATTCAAGATAATCATTTCAAGAATTTCATCGATAATCATGTAACTTCATAAATCATTCATATAATCACTAAGTTAGAGCATGTATACTCATTTTCATCATCTCATGACATAATCATAACGTGCTAATCATGCGGGAAATATAATCATTATGCGACCTTCCTACTTCAAGATGGAGAGAGTCTGTCAGGATGCACGGGGAGAGGCAGCGGACCGAAACCCGAGAAATAATCACTGGCCGCCGGAAATCGTGCCCATGACTCGGCTCGATCGTAAGATGTTCGGGTTGATCCACTCACTTTTATGTGCCATGATGACCCATGTGCGGTTGCTCAATCATCATTGCGCCACTGACCGGATTAATCGAGAGAACTCTCCGTATGAGCCACCGCTAAGGAAAGTGCTGAACAACAACCTTCATTTGTCAGCAAGAAATCAACGAAGCGTAATCAATCCGAAGGCGGTCAGTCAACCTTCAAGAAGCCTCGTGTGAGTCCTATCGTTTCTGAGCGACCTCCTACGGCGCATAATCGTGCGGGATCTCAGTCACGAGCGGCCAGTTCAGCCATCACCTGTTATAACTTTGGGGATCTTGGTCATGTCAGCACCAAGTGTCCGAGACAGTCTGTCACGTGCTATAATTGTGGGAATTTTGGGCATAAGGCCCGTTTTTGCCGAAAGGACTCCAAGTCGGCTTCGGCGGCATCTCAAGCCCCGAAGCAACCAGCGTTTCAGAATCAGACTGCTTTGTCATCGTCGTTTAAGACAATGGAAGCAAATAGAGTTGGAGCTCGTATTTATCAGACGGGAGCGTCCGGTTCGGGGACCGGCAAGTCCCAGATTCATATGATGAGGAGGATCGACGATCCGGTGGCCCGAATGATTTCAGGTATACTCGTAATTTTATTTCAACTTGTGTGTACCTTTTGATGCTAGTACACCGCATTCATTCATTTTCGAATCATGCTTGAATAGACTTATTTCGGGATAGTCCTATTGCTTGTGGACCTCATACCATCGGTCTACCTGACGATGGAAGAATTTTCGGAATCATACCTAAGTAAGCTTAACGACCGCGATTGATTGATGGATCTAATCGTGGTGAATTTATCTTAGGACGACTTAATTTTCGGTATTAGTTGGCTTAACCGTCTTGATACTATCCTCAGTGCTTGTTAGCGTTTGGTCGCTATCTTTCCGTCGTTGGTTGTCGAATGTGTGCTTCAGGGAAGTAATCCCCGTTGTTCCAGTAGAAATTTTATTATGGCGAAAGCAGAGAAATTCCGTAATCGAACTATCCAATCATTCATTGTATCATTTTCATCGATTGACCTTTCTAAGGCAATCGAGTTATTCAATCATTTCTTGTATCATTTCCATCGATTGGCTTTTCTAAGACAATCGAGTCATTCAATCATTCATTGTATCATTTACATCGATTGACCTTTCTAAGGCAATCGAGTTATTCAATCATTCCTTGTATCATTTCCATCGATTGGCTTTTCTAAGACAATCGAGTCATTCAATCATTCATTGTATCATTTTCATCGATTGGCCTTTCAAAGGCAATCGAGTTATTCAAACATTCCTTGTATCATCTTCATCGATTGGCCTTTCTAAGGCAATCGAGTTGTTCAATCATTATTGGTATCTCTTTTTATCGATTGACCATTCTAGGTAATCGAAATGTTCAATCATTCGTGGTATCATTGTCATCGATTGACGATGTATTTCCGCATTTGAGTTATCTCGGTTGGCTTCACATAGAGTAAGGGAATTCGTGGAGTGAGTTGGAGCCGTACGTCCCCTTTATCGAAGGCACCGTATCGGATGGCCCCGACTGAATGCAGGAGTTGAAGATTCAACTTGAGGAATAGTTCGAGGAAGGTTATATCCAACCGAGTACGTCCTCGTGGGGAGCACCAGATCTTGTTTGTCACGAAGAATGATAGTTCTTTTCGCTTGTGTATCGATTACCGGAGTTGAACAGGTGATGATCAAGAGTAGTATCCTTTACCTCGTATTGATGATCTTTTAGATCAACTTCAGAAGCTTCGATTTTCCAAGATCGACTTAAGATCCGGATATCACCGATGCGATTCGAGAGTCGGATATCGAGGACAGCGCTTTACACGCTATGGTCATTATGAGTTCGTAGTTATGCCGTTCGAGCTAACTATTGCACTGCGGTATTCATGGAGTTAATGAATCGGGTTTTCATCGACTTTTAGATCGGTTTGTTGTTGTCTTCATCGATGACATTTTGATTTATTCTCGTAGCCAAGAGGAACACGAGGTACGTCTTCATCGTGTTCTCGACGTGTTGAGACGAGAACAACCTTATGGAAAGTTTTCCAAATGTGAGTTACGAGGTCCGTGGTGACTTTCTCGGACATGTAATTTCATCCGAGAGTTCGTGTCGACCCTCGAAGACGGAGACTATCCGAGATTGGCAACCTCCGTAAGATATTAAGTAAATCCGATGTTTCCTCGGAATAGTTGGTCAATTATCCAACCCACACTGGAGCTAGCAAATGTGGTTTTCGCTGGGATTTGGCGTCGTTACCTTTATGGCGTCACCTTTCAGTTATTCACCAATCACAAGAGTTGAAGGATATATTTACTCACAAGGAATTAAATATGCGACGAGGCGGTGGTTGGAACTAATCAAAGATTTTGATATCGAGATCCTTTACCACCTGGGCAAGGCGAACGTTGTCGCCGACGCCTTGAGTCGTGAGTCCGTTCAGAGCATATGCTTGCTCGTTTAACGATTCGAAGGAGCTTGGCAGAGGAATTCCTTAGACCCGAGATCGAGTGCAGCCCGGCGAGTTCGGGGACATCTTTGTATGTTAGAGATTTCATCGTCACTTGAGGAGGTAATCAGAGAGAATCGAGTTCGGACCCTTCATTGTTGCGCATCCTGGAAGATATCTCTCAGGGGAAAGCAACTGGATTAATGGACCACGAGTATCGACTTTTGATGTTTAATAACAGGATGAGTACAGGCGAATGACTAGTAGAAAAACTCTATTTTGAGAGAAGCTCATGCTACCCCTTATCCTGTTCATCCGGGGTCCAGCAAGATGTACAAGGACTTGAAACAAAATTACTGGTGGAGTAATATGAAGCGAGAAGTCGCGGAATTTATTTCGAGATGCTTAACTTGCCAACAAGTCAAGATTGAACATCAGCGACCGGCGGGTATGCTGAAACCTCTCCCTAGTCCAGAGTGGAAGTGGGAAGACATTTCTATGGATTTCATCACGAGTTTGCCGACGAGTCGTCGTGGCATGAATACAATCTGGGTGATTGTGGACCGCTTAACTAAATCAACTCATTTTCTTGAGATTAAGGATACTTGGGGTCCCGAGAGACTTGCCCAGCTATTCATCAAAGAGATAGTGAGACTGCACGGTACTCCTAAAAGTATCGTTTCCGATCGTGACGGACGGTTTGTGTCACATTTTTGGAAATCAGTTCATCGTGCTATGGGAACTCGGCTTAATCTCGATCGCCTTTCATCCTCGGTCAGACGGACAATCGAGAGGACTATTCGGACATTAGAGGACATGTTGAGAGCTTGCGTCCTCGATTGGAAGGACGATTGGGAAGCCCAACTACCATTGATCGAGTTCACGTATAATAATAGTTGGCATGCTTCCATTAAGATAGCACCTTACGAGGCCTTGTACGGTCGTCGTTTTCGCTCTCCTTTGTGTTGGGATGACATGTCAGAATCAATCGGCTGAGCCCGATATGCTTATAGCCGCCGGGAAAAGGTAGCTTTGATCAAGAGTCGTTTGTTGACCGCTCGAGTCGGCCAATCATATGCGAGATAAGTAAATGCCGACCATTAGAGTTCGAAATTTGGTGACCATGTGTTGGTCAAGGTATCCCCAGTCGTGGTATCTTAGTTTTGGGAAGAGGGAAAGTTGAGTCCGAGATTCATTGGACCGTTTGAGATTTTGGATCGAGTAGGCGAGTTAGCTTATCGATTGGCTTTACCTCGGCGTTGAGCCGAATTCATAATGTGTTTCATGTCTCTCGGTTGCGAAAGTATGTTGCCGACCAGTCACATCTTGCGGTTCGAAATCGAAATCGCCGACGACCACTCATATGAGGAGCGTCCTATACGAGTCTTAGAGCGGCGAATCAAACAGTTGAGAAATAAGACGATTCCTTTGGTTAAGATTCAGTGGTCTAGACACGGAGTCGAAGAGGCCACTTGGGAAACCGAGATGAATATGCGGGAGAGTTATCCCGAGTTGTTTGACCCTTAGTTTCGGGGACGAAACTCTTTTAAGGGGGGGTGTATGTAATACCCGGTTGTAATTCATTCATTTTCATTCAGTAATTATCAGTCTGTAATTGTCACTCAGTGTATTTTCACTCAATTATAATCATCATCAATCATGTTCTTTCACCGTGTTCACCGTTCGGAAAAACTTCGAGTTGTGTATCGTTATTGTTCATTGTTTCAACTTTCCTCATATGAGTT
Organism: Orobanche coerulescens; assembly: GCA_033398695.1. Classification (NCBI taxonomy): domain Eukaryota; kingdom Viridiplantae; phylum Streptophyta; class Magnoliopsida; order Lamiales; family Orobanchaceae; genus Orobanche; species Orobanche coerulescens. Next base: position 192,802,613 of record CM065809.1, read on the forward strand.
CGACTTTGTTAGATCACCTTTAATTTTTGGTAACTTCAAAAATTCTAAATCTTTGCAATATTATAGAGCATCGAGTTAGCTTTCCAATGGTTCAAACGGTGAGTCAATCGGAGTCCGGACGAGAGAGTTATGGTCGTTTTAGCTCAACCGCTCATTTTTGATTATTGGCGATCAACTGCCCGAACGAACTTCGGCCGTGTCGTCGACACGGCCGTGCCGTACTCGTCGGAAAATGCCGAGGTGTTCGCCTCGTGACCCGACCGTGTCGTGCAGCACGGCCGAGTCGAACCCTTCCGGATAAGCCGGCGTAAATCGCCCGGCCACGCCCGACCGTGTCGTGCAGCGCACGGTCGAGTCATGCCGAAGTCATTTGTCGGACGGGTCATCGTCGGAAGGCCCTCGCGCCGCGACCGTGTCAAGCGAGACACGGTCGAGTCCTGTCGGCGGTGTCGGCCGGTATGCGACACGACCGTGCCGATCGGCACGGGCCGTGTCCGGCAGGGTAGTCAACCCCTATAAATTCATTTTTTCAGCATTTCAGCCCATTTTTCTTCCTTTTCTTCACCTTAAACCGAGAAAGAAGGCTTGAGGGAGGGTTTTTCCTTCACAAATCATTTGGGTGTTTGATTTTCTTCATCTCCTTTCGATCGTGAAGCCCGGATAATCAATCTAACGCGTGTTCTTCGGATTAAAGTACTTGTATCTTCAAGAGGTAATTCTTTCAACACTTTGGACTTCGATTTTGTGTTGAGATATGATGTTTTGGACGTTATAATCATGTTATATGAAGGGATATGTATATGATTATGATTTTGTATAAGGATTCATTGGATTATTGAGGGATTATTCAAGAACACCTTGAATATCGAGTTGGAATTGGGGATTTTCGACTAATTGTTGTTATAATCACATTTTTGGATATTCATAACGGATTATTGATCGTATTGGAGATGTTTTGTTGGTTTGAAACACTTCTTGGGGGATTTGATATTGGTATATTGAAGTTTGATTGTAAACAATCGGAGTTTGGACGCAACGTGTTTGTTTTAATGCCTCAATGGACTTAGTTAAATCGTATCGACGTTTTAAGTTCGTTATATTCGTGTTTGATTCGTATATTGAACGAGTTGTTGGATATTGTATTGAATTAAGGTTGTTCGAGCGACCGATATCTCAATTAGGACGTTGTTCGTGGAAGGATATTTGTCGCCGGTGTTGTGTAAGTTAATTCTTACTCGGTTAAAAGGATATTCATCCCTTTTGTTGTTGTTCATTCATAATAATAACTCATTCATCATTATATTAACCGTATCAAAACTTGTTGTTATCAATTAATCATTTGATCATAAGGAGCAGCGGTTCCAATCTTTTCATTGAGTTGTCATTTATTTCATTACCATTCCATTTCGGTGAGTCATTATTCATTTTCGATGTCACTTTTGTTATATCGTGGCATTCCGGTCATCTTGGCGTGCGGTTGGTATGTGTTGTATTTTCATGTCGGGCACATTATAGTCGTGTGTTGGTTGGTGGCCTCACATTGGACTGTGCACACGAGTCATATTGTCTCGTGAGACTGATTAGGTACAAGACCACACGTGTATTCGATCGATACTCGTTGGTGGCTTGTGCACGGACACATTTTCATCCCGGGCGTAGTGTGGCGCCATTTCCTTTGAGCAAGATCGTTAGTTGATTCATATAGCATGTTTGATTGCGTATGTTTCGACAGGATATTTCATAACTTCGTATATAATCATGATTGTGTATTTTCAACTCTTGAGGATTGTTGTTCATTTAATCGACCCGTTTGGGGATTTTGTTTTTCGTGTCTTGGCAAGGCAAAGTACGGGAGAATACGGCGCGTCGAGGAGTCCCAGTGATACTAGTAGAGGGCCCCGATCTTTCAGTTATTCATGTTATTGTCCTTTATTTTCCGCTGCAGACTTTCGTTTGAATACTCCGTTTCATTCAGTGTTGTGTATTTTATCTTCATATAAAGTACACTAGTATTCGGTATTGTCCTGGTGTGTTGTAACTAAACTCCTCATCGGAGTAATTATTGTTGTAATGTAGTTCGGTACTACATTTATCTTGTGTAATTCATTCATTTTCATTTGCCTGGTGGGTCCCAGTTGGGGATCTACGGCACTGTAATATCCGCCTAGTTTGGGGTGTTACACCGTGGCTCCCTGCGAAGGAAGGGGTGGAAGCCACATGGTTCGACTAAATACTCACCCAAGTAAGAGGTAGAGTATGGCACAAATTCACATGTTAACCATCAATGAACTCGTTTCATGAGATCATGCTTGATTTTATTATGTCCATGAATCATGACGAGGGGGACGCCCCAAAGATATGGTTCAGAAAATCAAGAATCTCGATGAAATTATGAGGGTGTGGCCTGATCAACCACCCACTTTGATGACATGTCATGAATCATAAAGTACGATGATGTCGAACCTCGCTCAGTTGGATGAAATCAACATAGAGCTGATTGGCCTATAAGAAAAATATTCCAGGTTGTTGTGCGGCGATTAATACGCCTCGGTGGCGATCGACATTATGATCTGAGAGCCAACCTTAGAAGACATACTCTGGGCAAACATCCAGCAGTCGGCACCCGCGGCGATCGTCTTTCGGTATCCGACGATCATCTTTTGTTAATTGGCGATCGTCTATGATGTCCAACCAGAGACGATCGTCTCGTGCCACGTATAAATCCAGCATCCGTCAAAGTCATCGAAGACCAAATCTCGGACTGTGACCCACGTGCAGATCCACGAAAGGCGCTGACAGATAAGACCTTTGACCCCAGCCTGTCACCTACCTCACCTACTGACATGGCCGCCGAAAGTTACAAAGTGGGACCGCCCGTGACAGCGACTCAGGACGCGTGCAGGCTCCCCATTGGACCGTACAGCTGGCTGCCAGCAGCAGCCACGGGCTTTAAGGGAAAAGCCCCACGTGATGGGACGATCGGCCATCTTATTATAATATAAAAAATGGCGGTCGCCTGCAATCGCCGGAGAGGTCCCAGCAACCTTGTCTCCTAAAAATAGGAGGCTCATAACACAGAACACGACATCGTGAATACAGTGAATGATATACAGAAAGAGAAATACATTCTCATACATAGAACATCCATAGCAAGAACTCACAGAGCTTCATATCTGGTTCTTCCGGCAATCTACACGCTCCACAGCTTAGATAACTAGAAGTCTTTACACTCTTTGTAACAGATTCTAACATTAATATTTGTACTCAACAGTATACTTATTAATAACATCTTGCGAGATCATTCAAGCCCGGGATTAACAACCCCGGCAAATCTTGTATTATTTATTTTCTCACGGAAGTGTTCTCGCATTTGTTTGTTACTCGATCATTCCAGCAATACTATCTCCGGATAATATTTTGGGTAACAACAATTGGCGCTAGAAGAAGGGGCACTATACCTTCACTTTTATTCGTACCGTCTCAAAGAACACTCATTGTTCTCCGGACATATACTTGAAGAAACACTCACTGTTCTTCAAAAGAAAAACCTTCAGAAAAATGACATCTGCAACGACCTCCAAGAGAGCCACCCTAAGATCTGCCGGAAATCTCATTCCGGCCCGGACCGAATCCCAGCCCACGGCGGAAGGTGACCGCGGCGATGCTAGTCTCTTACTCCCGCCCCCGAGGGACGGCCCTAGCCTCTCACTCGATCAGTTCCAGATCGCGGAACAGATTGAGGAGGCCATAGCCATCCTCAGGGAGCGAAGGAGGGCATGCGACTCGCCCACCATCACCCCGTCAACCATCCGCCGAGCTGGCAAGCGGAAGCTCAAGGGGATATATGTTGAGAAATCAACAGAAAACCCTGAGCCGCAGGCAAAGGCTCTCGTAAGGCGGGACGACTCCATCTTTAGCCGCCTAGGGAGTGATCCCTCGTGGCGACCCGGGCATTCGGGCCCGAGTCGGGAGGCATCAGAGTCCGAATCCGTCACCAGGAGTTCGGCATATCCGACTCCCAGAAGATAGGCTGGTCAACGGGCCCCCACTCGCCCAAGAAATGAGTCCGCGGGCAGAGAACTCGTCATCCACCATGGGGTCAGGGGATCAGTACATGATCGCCTCGGCTCGCGCTCTGATAGCCAATCAGCGAGCAGTCAGGCTATGGCGATGGCCGCAATGCAGCGCCAGCTCGACGAAATGAAGGCGCTCCTAGATACTGGGGCAGGCGCCAGGAGATCGATCTCTGGACCAAGTGAACCACTCGCGGTCCAGATCGAGCTCGCCCCAGTTCAACCAACGATCGCTCCCCCACAAACACCTCTATTTGGGGGAAGATCGGATCCGGAGACCCACTTGAGCAAATTCCGGATCTACATGACCGAATGCGGAACATCAGATGCGACGAAGTGTCGAATGTTCCCGTTAACTCTGGGCGACCTCGCCCACAGGTGGTACATCTCACTACCACCTCGCTCAATCAATTGCTTTGAGAAGCTGGCGAACGACTTCACGTCGTACTTCACCGCCAAAGTCGTTCGCCCTAAAGGCCCCACCGCATGATGAAAATCAAGCAGGGGAAGGACGAGTCGGATGAAGATTACATCGACCGGGTAGACGAGATAGTCCTCACCAGCGATCCCATTAGCGACGAGCTCGCTCTCTATTCAGTCCTGGGGGGATTCTACGGCCACTCACTCATGTTCAGGCATCTCACAAAGGATATCCCCCCGACCTACTCGGTCTTCCGCGTCAAAGCCGCCGATTTCCTGGCCAGGCAAAGGATGCTCTCCCTCCGTTTAGGCGAGGAACCCTCCGGAGAAGGGAAGACGCCTTCCCATGTCCAGAAGAAGGCGGTCTCCAAGCCCAGAAAGGCGGTCGCAAAGCCGCCTGGTGAGTTCAAAGCCTTCGAAGATGTGGAGGTCCACCTTCTCCACAACCTCAACTTATCTCCGGCCCACATCTTCAACGCAATCAAGGGGCGCGAATGGCTTTCCAAACCAAAGCCGATAAGGGACCACGGTCATCTAGACCGTAGCAAATTCTGTGCCTACCACAAGAGTCCCGGCCACAACACCAGCCAATGCCGCGACCTCCTCAGACAACTCTGGCGACTGTTTGAGGAAGGCAAATTAGACAACTTGGTCACCAAACCAGAACCTAGGACAGAGAGGACCGGAGGGCGCGAGCGCCGACAAAACGAAAGGACCCCTCCCAATCTGGTCGCCAGGATCAATCACGATCCGGAGTATTCGGATGAATCGATTCCTCCGAGCAACCCTGGCGGTCGGATTAATATGCTCCAAGGAGGAGGTGGAAACCTCGGGGGCCTTTCCCCGGTTTCCACCATATCAAACAGGAAGCGAAAGGCCGAACTAAGGGCGTTCGCCGGGGTCCATATCGTGGTACCTCCAGAGCCGACCATCTCTAAAGACGCGCTCATCACTTTCTCCAACAAGGATAGTGAGGGAGTACAATGCCCCAAAGAGGATGCATTGGTGATCTCTGCTTGTATCCTTGGGAAGATGGTCGACCGCGTGCTGGTGGACAACGGGAGTTTCTGCAATATCATATTCAAATCTGCTCTGGACCAGCTTGGCAACTTAACCAAATTTATCAAGCCCTTCGACACCGTGCTCCAAGGATTCGACGACAGCACAGTCCAAGCCTACGGAAGGATCAAGCTCTCAGTCGAGCTAATATGCTTTTACGATCCCAATGTTAGGATTACTAGGAACTTAAAGTTTGTAATCATAGATAGGCCCAGCATCTATAATGGGTTCCTAGGTCGTCCATTTCTAGAAACCTTCGAGGCGGTCGCCTCTTCTTTCTTTTACTGTATCAAATTCCCCACTGCCGATGGGACGGTCGGTACTGTAAAAGGAGACCAATTAATGGCTAAGAAGTGTTTAAACTACTCCTGTGTCGTAACTTCTTTCAATACTTCTCATGCTGTGTGTAACATTGAAACGATCGACAACCAACCAATGGAGATCGATGAGCCAAGCACATCGTACCAACCCGAATCGGAGGACGCCATCTCAAGTCGATTAACGGACGACATCGAGCCAAGAATCGGTTTCGAGCCAAGCCTCGACATCGATCCAAGGATCGAGTCCGGAAATCGCTCCAAACGAGAAGCGACCGTCCCCATTGAGGAGTTGGAAAGTGTGACGATAGATCCGGCTCGCCCGGAGCGGGAAGTACAGATCGGCACAAGCGTCGACCTCGAATTAAAGGAGGATCTGATCAATTTACTATGTAAGAACATCGGAGTCTTTGCCTGGTCGCATCAAGACATGGTTGGCATAAGTCCTGAACACGCTTGCCACTATCTAAAGATCGACCCGGCAAGAAAGCCTGTTCACCAGAAACGTAGGAAATTCGGTCCTGAGAAGTACACGGCACTCGACGTAGAAGTCAGAAAGCTGCTCGATAACAAACTAATCGGGGTAGCAACAGACGAGCCGCAATGGGTCGCCAATGTCGTGCTCGTCAAAAAGCCGAACAGCTCCTGGAGGTTATGCATCGACTTCACCGACCTCAACGTGGCGTGCCCAAAAGATCAATTTCCAATGCCGCATATCGATCACCTGGTCGATAGTACAGCAGGTTGCGAAATGATGTTGTTCATGGATGCCTTCGCCGGATACCATCAAATCCCAATGGCGGAGAAAGACATAAATCACACATCTTTCCACACAGAGAAAGACATATACTTTTGGGTCCGAATGCCGTTCGGCTTGAAGAACGCAGGGGCAACCTACCAGCGACTAGTCAACGGAATGTTCGCCAATCAGATCGGCAAGACCATGGAGGTCTACATTGACGACATCGTGGTCAAGAGTCTCAAGAAGGAAGACCACCTCAATGACCTCGCCGAGACGTTCGCCATCCTCGAAAAGTTCAACATGAAGCTGAACCCCAAGAAATGTAATTTCGGGGTGAGCTCCAGAAAATTCCTAGGGCACATCGTGAGCCAAAGATGGATCGAGGCGAACCCCACCAAGATTCAGGCGATCCTCGACATGCAGGAGCCACGGAATGTCAAGCAAGTGCAATGCCTCACAGGTTGTTTGGCTGCCCTCAACCGTTTCATATCTCGGCTCGGGGATAAAAGCAAACCTTTCTTCGCGACCATAAAGAACAAGAAGTTCGCATGGACGAAGGAAAGTCAAATAGCATTCGCCAAAATCAAGGATTACCTATCTAACCCCCAGATCTTGGCAAAGCCGATCCCCGGCGAGAAACTATTCCTTTACCTGGCGGCCTCGGAGGTCGCACTGAGTGCCGTTTTGGTGCGAGCAGAGGGCCAAGTCCACTTGCCGATCTACTTCGTTAGTCAAGCGCTCCACGACGCGGAAACGCGATACACACCTCTGGAGAAGATCGCCTACGCTCTAGTCATGAGTGTTCGTAAGCTAAGAGCCTACTTCTTCGAACATCAAGTGGAGGTTCTGACAACTTTCCCTCTAAGGCAAGTTCTACACCGACCGGACACCAACAGACGACTCCTCAAATGGTCACTGGAGATCGCCCAATACGGTATCACATACGCCCCTCGCACGGCGATCAAAGGCCAGGCTCTGGCAGACTTCGTGGTGGAATTAACATTCCCTCACAGTCCGACCCAGGTCGGTCGCCCTGTCTGGAAGCTGTACGTGGATGGCTCGGCGACCAACTCGCGAGCAGGGGCAGGGATTGTCCTCATTAGCCCCGACGGACAAAGTTTCACAAATGCCGTGCGTTTCGGGTTTCGTGCGACCAACAATGAAGCCGAATATGAAGCCTTGATAGGCGGGCTCGATCTAGCTCTCGCCCTAGACGTTCGTCGCCTCCATATCTTCATGGACTCCCTCTTGGTCGTGAACCAAGTCAAAGGATAATATGAGGCACGCGGCGAACAGATGGTCAAATACCAAGAGCTGGTCGCCGAAATGTGCACGAAATTTGAAGATGTGCAAATCGAACAAGTCCCGAGAGAGCACAACTCCCAGGCCGATGCCCTATCCAAGCTAGCGTCGTCAGATGGGGCAGCCGATTTCTCCAATATCCAAATTACAAAATCAGCAAGGTCGGCGATCGACAGAAGCCTGGTTACCACAGTTACCGTTGCCGAGGAGAACTGGATGACTCCGTTCATCAAATACTTAAAGGACGGAACGGTCCCTGACGACCGTATCAAAGCTCGCCAACTCCAACTCCGGCGACTGTGTACACCTATCGACGATCGGCTTTACAAGCGAGCTTTCAGCCTTCCCCTCCTCAAGTGTATTACACCGGAGGAAAGTCGGCTCGTTTTAGCCGAGATCCATGACGGAATCTGTGGAAACCATGCTGGAGGACGCGCTCTCATCCATAAAACAACCAGGCAAGGTTTTTTCTGGCCGTCACTTCAGAAGGATGCGATCGCCTATGCCAGATCATCCCACAGGTGTCAAGTAATGGGCCCAAACATCAAGCTCTCCCCCGAGCAGCTCACTTCAATGTACAGCCCATGGCCTTTCCCCCAATGGGGCATCGACCTTATAAGTCCCTTGCCGACGGCGCCAGGGGTCTGTAAGTTTGCCATTGTAGGGGTCGACTATTTCACTAAATGGGCTGAGGCCGAACCGCTCAACAAGATCGGCCAAGAGCAAGTAATCAAGTTCATATGGAGAAATATCCTATGCCGATTTGGTCTACCCCAGGCCATCATCTCCGACAATGGAAAGCAGTTCGACGGCATAGAAGTAATGCAACTCTGCGAGAAGTGGGGAATCAAGAAGTTGTTCTCGGCCCCCTATCACCCCCAGACGAACGGGCAGGTAGAAGCCGTAAACAAGATCCTCAAACACACGATTAAAGCACGACTCGAGTCCAGGCAAGGACGATGGGCGAGCGAGCTCCCAGACGTTTTGTGGTCTTATCGAACGACGACCCGAAACTCAACCGGCGAAACTCCATTCGCCCTCGCCTTCGGAACAGAAGCGGTGATCCCCTCGGAGATCGCCGTCCTCAGCCATCAAACCAAACAAGATATGACGACCGACAATGATGTGGCCCGACGAATCGACCTCGACATGCTCGAAGAACGACGATTGACCTCAGAAATGAAGAACACAATCCACAAAAGGAGATCCGAGAAGTTCTTCAATTTGAAGGTCAAGGAAAGAAGGTTTCAAGTGGGCGATCTCGTCTTCAAAAAGATCCAGACCCACACAGGTGTTTTTGGCCCGAACTGGGAAGGCCCCTTCAGGATATCTAAATGGCTAACCAAAGGAGCCTACGAACTTGAACACCCTGACGGTACTCCGGACTAATATCCCTGGAACGCTGTGCATCTGAAAAAATACTACCAGTGATAACATTGTATTCAGTTTCAACTGCCAAATGTACAAGAAATATAATGAAATTTTTTCCTATCCCATCTATTCTGGCGATCGCCCCATCAGGTATATTGCATACCGTCGAGGATCGTCGTTCAAACATGACGATCCAAGGTAGAAACAATGCAGCCATGGTCCTGGAGGTCGATGGAACCGACATCTTCGCCCATGCAAGGTTTCTTTGGGCTGAGATCGCCCGCCCTTCGTTTAAATACGAGGCCGGCGTAGCCAAAGGACCCTCCAAAACTAATCAGTGGACACGATCGCCCGCCCTCAAAGGTTCATCATCTAACATGGTGAACCCGGGAAATGCAACGTGCCACTACCCCCGTCTCAACGTAAACCGTCGAGGGTCGCCATCTAACATGCCGACCCGAGGTAGAAAAGTGCTAACAAAGCCGCAGACGTAGAGTCGAATAAACCGACGACGCACGTGCAAGGACTCCGCCAGACCAAGACCGCCCACCTTTTGTTTAAACACAAAACAGGCACAGCCTAACGGAGGACCCTCACAATAAAGTGAGTCGCGGGAATATCCCTCGCACACAAAGACACGGTTGTGGAGGTCGGTCCATCGAACTCCGTGACCATGCACAATTCCTCACAATCGGAAAAACTGAAGATAGCTCACCAGACATACTATTTTTGTTCCCTTACTTACAATAAGTAAACAAAAACAAGGGGGCAAAGGAGGCGAGCTAATCCTAAATGCGATCGGAAAGAAGGAACCATACTCGATCGGTTTCGTTCAAACACACGCAGGACGATCGGAATTGTTCCACAATATTTACAAGTAAGAATTTCCGAAACATGTCAATACATTCAAACATTCAAACAATCGGTCGGATGAACAAGACATCGGAAGCAATCATACACACATACTTGTAAAAATTCGCATGCAAACATTCAAAGGCGATCGTACATGAAAAGACACAAAGTGCAAAAGAAGAGTATTTTATTCATAACAAAGTGTTCGTACAATACAAGGCCCGAAGGCATTACAAGTGAAAGAAAACAGAGAGATCTCTCAGGGGCCCGCCGGCTGGTCTTCACCCTCAGGTGGCGGATCGACACGAGCTCCCCCATCGGCCTCAGGATGAATGAGTTTGTCCGGGAAAGGATACCAACTCAAGTCGATCCCCAAGTCGACGAGGTCAAGGATCGGCAGGGAGAACTCCGGGTGCAGAGGGTGCTCGAGTGCATAGACTTTGAAGCTCTCCATCAAAGGACCGATTTCGATCCCTACCTTTTTGGCGGCTCGGACGGCGTCGGCGTAGGCCACATAATAGGCGAACTCGCCGACGAGTGCCACATTGAGGTAGGAATCGGTCTCAATCGCCTTTAGCTGCCCTCTCAGCTCAGCGGTCGTCTTCTCAGCTTCTGCCAGTTCGACCACCTTAGCGGCCGTTTCCCCCTTGGCTTTCTCCAGCTCTCCTTTCGCCGCCTCCAGCTCACGGTTAAGCCGATTCACCGTCAACTTCAGTACGGCCTCCTCCTCCTGCGAAGCCGCATGCTTCCGGCGAGCTTCTTTCTCCTGGTCACGGAACCGATTGGCCGCTTCCTTGGAGCGGCTCAGCTCTTGCTTCAGTCGGTCGACGTCCTGTTTAGCTCGTTTGGCCGTATCTACGTACTCCTTCTCCATAGACTGGATCCGGTTGGCATATTCTATGTTTGTGTTCCGGGCGGCCTCGAGGTCGCTATGGAGGCGAGCAGAAGAAGTTCGCCCCTCAAAATCCCTGGCAGCTTGGACGGCCATCGTCGCCGTCTGGAGAGCCAAGGCAATGGTCGCCTGCATGGTGTCTCCAGATCGCCGACGAGCGATCGCATCGAGGTCGGTCGTCCAAGCCTTGGGCAGTGAGGTGATGGCCTTCTGGACGTAAGTAGGGACGTCGAGGGACTTTTGTGGAGCCTTACTCGACAAGAAATCCAGCACCATAGGAGCGACGTCCGGGTCAGCAAGACGGACCCTGCAGCACAAACAAAAGAGACAAAGGAGTTAGAATATACCTAACTAAATTTTCCAACTCGGAAAGTCCAATCCGATCTCACCTGTTGACCAGCTCAGGATCGCGGCCAAAATAGGGCTTTCCCCGAGAAGTCTCGGCTTCAGCGATCGCCGCTCTTTTCAAGAAGCCGGCCGGTGACCTGGAGCCGGACGCCGAGGGCCTGGGACCAGACCCCTCCGCCATCGGAACGGAAGAAACGGGGGGAGCGGCGATCGGCGGCTCCAAGATAGCTAAGTCCGCCTCAGCTGTCGACAAGGACCCCTCCGGCCTCCGCCTCTTGCGGTTGCGCTGAAGTTGTTCCTCCTCTTGAATTTCCGGCTCAACGACCGGCACCACAGCGGGCCTCACCACAGGGGCAGGGCGAGACGACGTCGCAGCAACGCGACCCGTCTTATTTCCCAGGTGAAGACGACCGATAAGACCAGGATTAGACATGGCGATCTCCTGTGGTGGCTCGACGAAGCGGGGAAAATGAATCTCTGCCAAAGAAAAAACTCAAACAAGTTAGACACCTACTTAGACATTGCGACCTCTTGGAGACGATCGTCACACAGGAAAGAGTAAATAAAAAGTCATACCAGGGACCTTCAAGTGGCGAGGGTAGCGAAACAGTCGAGCTCCCAACCGATGAATTTCGTGGCCGATTGAGTGAACATCTTTGTAGGAATCCGGCAATGCGCGAACCCGCTCCCAGACGATCAAGAAATTGAAGGGGAGATCGCCGATCGCTGGAACAAGGAATCCTGCAAAAAGGGAAACAAATTAGATCAGTCCAAGGAGTGTCCAAATAAAGGGAGACTTGAAACCCTTACTTGGATTCCTCTCCCGAAAATTGGTGGGGATATCCAACTCTTCCTCCGGTGAATCGTTCGATGCCGACCTCCATGCACCGCCAACCCAGCACCATTTTTCCAGGTCGCCCCGAGCCTTGTTCGGCACCCCAAGGACCACCCTACCCAGGCGACCTTGGACATGGTAGCCGCCGATCGATCCCTTCTGCACAGTCAGCTTAAAAAGATAATTCATCTCCATCGCAGAAGGCAAGCGAAACAGCCTGTGACCGCCGAACAACGTCAATGTGTTGATAATCTGCAGCCAGGCGTTCGACGTCAACTGGAGAGGCGCCAGATTCCAGGCGACCAGCAGATACGATACGGCGAACGGCAAGGGAAACCGCAGTCCGGCCGTCAGGGTCATTTCATTAATGGCGACCATACCCTCGGGAGGCTGGTCGGCACGTTTATTCTCGGAGGGCACGTGCAGTGACACATCAGAGGGAATATGATATTTGGCCCTCCAGCGGGTCAAGTCTTTCCGGGTCGCCGAACTCCGGATCTGACCAAGAGTCCATTGAGACGGGTCGGCGGCCCGAAACATCGTCCGCTTCACATGTTCGTAGGGATGAGCGGCGGATTAAGCTTCGAAATCAAACTCTGGACAGGGACCGGAAATCCCCTCCATAAGCTTAGCGAAAGCCATATAGGCGGGGCCGAAGACGCTATCCTTTTCCCAAGACAACCGCATCAGTTTGTCTTCTTCCACCGGCGATCCCCCTCGCTCCGCCGTCGCCGCAGATCTCGCCACTACGGCCTCGTTGAAAAGCTCCTCAAGCTCTGCGGGTGCAATCCCCGCACGAATAGCCTCAACGGCCGTTTCCATAGGGATTCCTCCAGACATATTATAAAAAGTAAAAGGAGAAAGAAGATTGGTTTTCTTACCTAAAAAGAAAAAGGAGGACGATCGGCACAAGAAGCTTCAGAAATTTCTGCAGAGTTTCGGCAAAGAAGGCAAGGACTCATGAAGAGTAAAAATGAAGTAGCCCTAGCCCCTTTTATAGGCGGGAGCAGGGGTCTCTTTGTAAATTGGCGAAATCCCGAGGGTTGGAGTGCAACCGTCGGGGAGACACATTAAATGCAGCCCTCGAATCCCGCGTACGCGTCTTTTCGAGGGCACGCCAGACGACAAAATCTGACAAACCGTCGGAATCCCTCAATAGAAACGCGACGCGTGTCCTTGCAACGTTTCGCGAGCCCGCCCTCATTTCCCGCTGCTCCCAGCGCTAAAGGAGATCGTCCAAATTCAAAATTAGATCGTCTGATCGTCTAAAGCAATGGCGATCGCCAACAGTACCACCTCACCCCGTGTTTTCAACATCGAGCCGAGCTGGGGGGCAATTGTTGTGCGGCGATTAATACGCCTCGGTGGCGATCGGCATTATGATCTGAGAGCCAACCTTAGAAGACATACTCTGGGCAAACATCCAGCAGTCGGCACCCGCGGCGATCGTCTTTCAGTATCCGGCGATCGTTTTTTGTTAATTGGCGATCGTCTATGATGTCCAACCAGAGACGATCGTCTCGTGCCATGTATAAATCCAGCATCCGTCAAAGTCATCGAAGACCAAATCTCGGACCGTGACCCACGTGCAGATCCACGAAAGGCGCTGACAGATAAGACCTTTGACCCCAGCCTGTCACCTACCTCACCTACTGACAGGGCCGCCGAAAGTTACAAAGTGGGACCGCCCGTGACAGCGACTCAGGACGCGTGCAGGCTCCCCATTGGACCGTACAGCTGGCTGCCAGCAGCAGCCGCGGGCTTTAAGGGAAAAGCCCCACGTGATGGGAGGATCGACCATCTTATTATAATATAAAAAATGGCGGTCGCCTGCAATCGCCGGAGAGGTCCCAGCAACCTTGTCTCCTAAAAATAGGAGGCTCATAACACAGAACACGACATCGTGAATACAGTGAATGATATACAGAAAGAGAAATACATTCTCATACATAGAACATCCATAGCAAGAACTCACAGAGCTTCATATCTGGTTCTTCCGGCAATCTACACGCTCCACAGCTTAGATAACTAGAAGTCTTTACACTCTTTGTAACAGATTCTAACATTAATATTTGTACTCAACAGTATACTTATTAATAACATCTTGCGAGATCATTCAAGCCCGGGATTAACAACCCCGGCAAATCTTGTATTATTTATTTTCTCACGGAAGTGTTCTCGCATTTGTTTGTTACTCGATCATTCCAGCAATACTATCTCCGGATAATATTTTGGGTAACAACACAGGTAGAACTAGATTCTCCGACAAAGAGACAGGTATTTGGTGTAGGTAGTGCTAACCTAACCAAGTGTAAATCCTGAAGGACATAACCGAACCTTTGTCGTAAATCATAGTGAGAATAGTAGAGTCTTAATGTACAAGGTTCACGAAGTAATGCTTCTCACAATGCCCTGTAATTGGTTACGAGGAAATGTACTCCCACGTATACGTTCCGCTATTTGATTAGCGTAGTAATTTCCGAGGGACTGGAAATGCAGCCAATAGATGTGGTTACTACGTATCTCTATGGGGATCTAGATACGGAGATATATATGGAAATGCCCGATGGCATTTCATTACCCAAATCAAGTGAATCTAGACCACAGAGTGCGTATGCAATTTGATTGAAACGCTCAACTTTACGGTTTTGAAGCAATCCTTAAGGATGTGGTATAACCGTCTAAGTGACTACTTGATTGGGAAGGGATAAAAGAACGATGAACTGTGTCCCTGCGTCTTCACAAATAAGTTCCGGATTCACGATCATCGCAATGTACGCCGATGACGTGAACATAATCGGTCTTGTTGAAATAAGAGAAAACACCGGATACTGAAAATCTGAGTTTGAGATGAAAGATCTTGGGAAAACTCGGTTCTGTTGAGGCATTGATATAAACATCGAGTTTGTGGAATTCATTCCACCGGTCTTCCTATGTCCAGAAGTTTTTCAGGCACTTTAACATGGACAAGGTAAACCTGACTAGCACCCCATGATAGGTCGAACATTTGGATGCAAAGGAAACATCCATTTCGTCTAAAGAAAAGTGACGAAGAGCTTTGGGAGACGAAATTCCCTATATGAGTGCAATAGCGCATTATTGTACTTTGCTCAATGTACACGACCTGATATCACTCCTCAGTTAATTCGCTGACTAGATTTAGTTCAGCATCGACGCAATATCAATGGAATGGTATCAATAATATCTTTTGATACTTAAAAGAAACCATTGACTTGGGACTATTCTTTCTCTACAAGCAGGCAAAGGAAGCTGCTTACGAAAAGGCAAATGCTAAAGTAAATGCTGGTGCCGAAGCAACTACCATAAAGTATGTGTTGATATGAATTGCTTATGTTTTGGAAATCGACTATGCAAACCCCTTTTGGCTACCTCATCGAATCACGACAAGATTCTTGCTTTGCATGAATCAGTCTGTGAGTGTACGTGATTGAGAACTATCATTCTACACTTGTGAGGAACTAGCGGTTAAGTACTACCACTGATGAGCATACTTACATTTATGAACATGATGTAACATGTAAATCCCCTTGATTGATGGAATGATCATAACGGGAAATATGTGAGATATAATGGAACATACTTACATATGTTGCACTCTTTTCCTTAGACCAAGTTTTATTTTTCCCACTGGGTTTTGTTACTTGGCAAGGTTTTTAACGAGGCAACGTTAGATGAATGTAAGCATTAGGGGGAGCTGTAGAGTTTTCCAACTTCCGATATTGATGCAAAGATCACAAGGAAATGGTGATTTATAAAGAAACTTAATCACATGTGTTGTACTCTTTTCTTTGATCAAGGTTCATTTTCTCCTACTGGGTTTTGTTACTTGGCGAAGTTTTTAATGAGACAACAACTACTTGATTGATGTACAAATCAGGGGGAAATGTGGACTTGAGGGGGAGTCTTACATCCACAACGTACGTTATACTCTTTTCCTTCCAAGTATCATTTTTCCCACAGGGTTTTTTGTAACACCCCCAATCCACTCAGGGATATTACACGCCGTAGACCCCTTTCCACAAGGAGCTACCAGGCGGGAGACTACAAATCAAAACCCACATGCGGTCAACTTGACCAAAACATAATACCGTAGACCGATTAGGTCTCTCAAAACATAGCATAACCGTACATCTGATGAAACTAAATTACAACTCGATCACATAGTACATAAAATGTCCATCCCCTCAAGGATGACAAGAACTCAAACTGACATATCACTGACAGACGACGTACTACAAGCGTGACTAGTATCGCGCATTGCATCATCCTCCGAGCCAATCCCGTGGTTGCTCACTCTCGATCGAGAACACACGGAATAAATAACAAAATCCCCAACGAGGGGTTAGCGATGGAATCGCTAGCAAGTAACCAAGCTATACAATTATACATCAAGAATACAACCGTTATGAAAATAACATTTCGACAAGGTAGTAACACGATCCCGAGTCTAAAGTCTTTTGAAAATTTATTCCTTTAAAACAAACCATGGGGATTACTCCAAATCATTGTAAGAGATTATTTAGAGACTTCGGGGGTCTCAGTGTAAAATCCTGAAATATGAATGTTTTTCCTTTTCAAAAGGTTTTCTTTCAAAATCATACAAATGATTTTATTCTCAACTCAAAACTCAAGACCAAAACCATATTCACCAATACAATCGGGATTCAAGATTCAAAACATAAACAATTCATAGATATCAAATCAACAGTCAAAACGTCTCCGTGGCCCCGAAGGGTCCCACCCGGATTAGCCATCAAGAATAAACTCGAACACACCCATAAGTTATCTTGACATCGCACTCGCAAGTGACGATTCTCGGAGCCCTCTCCAGACCTACCCGATTAGATAACCTTATGGTCAAATCGTAACATCTGGCCGTACTCGCAAGCACGCGCCTCCGGAGGCCTCGACGGACCCTACCCGGATAACATCATTCAAATACGCCCATAAGTTATCATGACATCGCACTCGCAAGTGTCGATTCTCGGAGCCCTCCCCAGACCTACCCGAATTGATAACCTTATGGTCACAACATACGTCTGGCCGTACTCGCAAGCACGCGCCTCCGGAGGCCTCGACGGACCCTACCCGGACAACATCTCAATTTGCTAAGATACACAACAACAACAACAAAGGCACAATATTCACTACAACCGGAAACACGTAACATATAAGTTAATGTAACATAACTTCCACAAAGGCACAACATCCACAGCAAACCATCATTCAGGAAAAAGGCCAACGAGCAAATAATACAAGTATTACGCGATTCAACAATTCTTCAGTTAACTACTCATTTCTAATATTTATTTTAACAAAATAACATGAAGAGGTAGTTATCATTATTCTTGAAACAAAAGTTTACGTTGGTAATTACCTTCATAAAATCACATCTTCATTTAAAGTAAGTTACGGTTAAATATACCGTCACTAACGAGTCCACGTTAAATTCACGACACATCACATTCTCAAAGTATAAAGAATATAGACGAGATACTCGCCTCAAGTCCAACGCACGCGGAGCAACGGAAAGCTCGACTTAATGACCGCTCACGAACACTCAAGAACACGATTCAACCGGAAGCTCGGACCCAGAAGAAGACAACGAACGGGAGGTTCCGACTCGAGTTCTTCACAAGAATTCGACCTAACAACATATAATCAATAAATCATCGATCATACGAGGAAGAATAATCAAGAACGCCCGAAAACCCCTCTATGACATTTTGTCGGACACCTTCAAGGCGTCGACTAAGAACTCGACCAAAACAACGAATCGATACGATCCAACCATGGAATAACAAGAGAAATGATATAATACATCTAAATAATCATCAATCTATCATAATCCTAAGTTAAATCGGATTAATCGGACGAAAACAACCAAAATACCAAAATTCCCCAAAACTAGATTTCTAGGAAATCTGACTGATTCAGTAGATCGTATGATGTTATAGGACGGATGATTGATGATATGAACCTCCAAACTTCATGGAATTATTGTCCAACAACATCTCTACATGATTAGCACAACATAAGCCTCGGAAGAGAAGAAGAGAAGTGAGAAATGGCTGAAGAAAAACGCCGGTGCCTTAAATAGCCGATTGCCGTAGGTTACGTACGTAATCGGCCATGGCTTACGTCGTAATCGCCATGGCGAACGCGCACTGGAAAATGCCGGAACGTTACGTGCGTTACGGCCGTGGCCTTACGTGCGTAATCGCCTTACGTCATGCTCGCCGATCACTACCGCACGTTACTCGGCGGTGGCTGGCGAGCATGCCCGGCCATGACTCGGCCGGACCAACTCCGACGGCCCGAACGACCCGAAACCCGAACTGAGTACGAATCGAAGATACGGTTACGAAGTACTCGAAAAGACGAATCCGAGCACTAATAGAACACACGATTCCGACTACCCAAGGCTCGAAATTCGACAACGGAATGTAATTACCCCAAACTTTGGGAAATTACGAAAATGGCCCAAAACGCCCCAAAATCACGATACGTGATCGAATAACCAAACCGAAGCTTGCAACATGAATAATAACATTAAATGAACTTACGAGAAAGTCGAAACAAAAGATTTGGACGAGATTCACAAGAATCGAACTCAAGTGCGGAAAACCGCTAAAAGCACGGAACTCAACAAAAGCGACACCGAAACGAGCTCGGATGACAAAAATTGCAGAATTAATCATTCTCGGAATGACGAAGCGGTCATGAGCAAGTCGTCAAAAGCGGACTTCCGCGAAAAAGAAATTACCGAAATCGAAAATTGAGGTTATTACATTCTACCCCTCTTATAAGAAGTATCGTCCCGAAACTTAAAACAAGTAGGGAGAAGCAATATCCCGCCAGGAAAACTCGACGAGATACGCAAGAAACGCGTAACTAACGCCCAGCGGCGAAACGTTACAACAACGCAACGGAATACACGGTGTGAAAACACGCTCCACGCACGACCAACACAACGTCGCCGTTAGGGACATAATAAAACCAACAAGTGACAAGCGTCATCAAATGGATAATACAATCAAGTGAATTATCCGAACAATCACAAAACACAACGAACGAAAATCAATATGATGGACCACCCCAACGGTACATCAATCAAAGCGAGCCAATCGGCCGAAGAAATACGGAATTCCACCGCCCAAGGGTTGGAAGATCGAAAACGAGACAAATTTTCCGAATATAAGGAAATTAGGAAGAGTCGAATGCTCAACAATCACGAAACGAGATCAATAAAACCGAACAATCAAACGATCGAACCACAACGGTCGAGACAACAACAAAAATCGAACAACCATGTTCGAATCACGATGAACAATAAAATTCAAATAACAACTCCCAGTTCACGTCTCGGCTCGAGACAACATATGATCCGGTAAAAGCAACAAGATGTGCATCACATAAGATCCATAGGAAAGGGAATAGCAATTGAAAAGTCACAACGACAAACGAGTAATTTCAAAACACCACACTCGTTCGATCAATAAAAGAAAGGGATAGGGCAAGCTCGGAAAATGTTAACGAACATAACGAGTCGATAGAGTCGAAAATATAGAAGTTCAAAATCGATCCACTTCGAATAAAAGGACTAGTAAAACCAGATGATGTCACTTTCGAACAAGGTTCACAAGAATCGAACCGAACTCGAAAAGTCACAACGATAACCAGATCGACCCACAACAAGATCACAGTTCGTTCGAACGATGAAACCGAAATACGTAACAAGTTCGAAAGTGTCAACGAACACGAGCGAGTCGATAGACCTGAGAAAGAGGAAATGCAGAGTCCAAAATAATACGGGTATTATATTCGACCCCTTCTAAAGAAGTGTCGTTCGAAACTCACAACACGAAATCAAGGTGACAACACAACAAGCAACGCGAAACATCTTTCAAAGGCCTCTCAAAGCCGATTCCGATGATTGTCTTTGAAGCGCGAACTCGAAAGTCTCGGTAGCCAATTCGCAAAATCAATTCGGTGTCCTCGAGTCCACACTTGAAATGTGTTACCGACGAGAAGGACAAATTTACACGTGCATGCCCCGGCACATCACGGTTGAAACGCCTCGGCTCGGCATACCGAAAATACAAACGCTAGATACAATGGGGCATAACGTCGCAAAACAACATAGCGAAGATGCCAACTCAGCACAACAAGGAATCATAATACATATCATATACAACGATTATCATCGTAAAATAATACACACAAACACTACAATGACAGCGGTATCGTTCGGCGATCTCAACGGCCCGAACAATAACCAGCACATAATTACAAACATTATGAAACAATCACATATGTACACAAACGTACAAACCCAAGCTTTAACAGCTCACACAGGTGCGTTAACACGCAAGCCACCACGAAATGACAACATTAAGGATCGTCATCACACCTCCCACAAGGGCTAACAAAATATATGCGTGGCGAACGACTCGACGCTCACGCCACCAATTCAATCACAATTCGGGGTTAACACCGTAACGAAAGTTCGAAAACCATACACGCATTTCCGGTCCGCAAGCAGAATGATAGGTTTTAAAAACAAAAACCACCTTTTGAAAATAGTTTGGTAATAACAGTTGATATTGATTATCATTTTACAAAAAGTAGTACTAACACCATTATCGAGACATTGAAAGTCATCTTGCGATTGAACAAAAATGAGGACACCTTTCTTTTAGTGAAAAACTTTCAAAATATTCGACCCTTGGGTCTAAGCAATCGCATTTGAAAATATCTCAAAATATTTTTGGTCCTCAACTGAAAATTTTTGAAATGTATTGCGGCATTAGAAAACACCTTGAAAACACCGCAAGAAAATAATTCGTTTTAAAAGTACGTCTCGAATTTTAATTTTCTAAGATACTCAAGGTTTTCAAAATAATTCAATGGGTTAGAATGCCCAAAAAGTTTAGGTACTTACACGGAAAACTATAGCGCCGTGTGTCCCGCGCCGGAACCCACCGTGCTAAAAACCATTCACAAAAATGCCAAAAAGGCCGATGACGGTAATATTTCAAAACTCACAAAATCCATTTACAAAATACTAAATTCCGTCATAAGAATTTCGCCAAAATGATCAAGGCCGTAATGCCAAAACTCGGTTAAGGAATCGGTTTTCAAAATAAAACTCGGTCGGTAAAATACCGAAAGCCATTACAAAAGAACTCACGCAATGGATAAAAGAAATAAAGTCAAACATGCACAAGACAGAACACTACTCCTCATATGAACGAAAAATGGGAGTCAAATAATCACATATCACGAAATCAAAATCCATAAGAGGATTCCGTCAATTAACTCATAATCATAAAAATAGCTCGTGTCACACGAGGCACAACACAAAGAAGGGAGACTTACATCCACAGTGCTTACGGAGATAATGGTCGCAACACGATACTAATCACAACGAACCACAATTGATCACAACGGATCGCAATGATCTCGCTTGTTCACAACTGCTCACCGGGTGACACGACAAGACACGACTCCGACAAGACACGACTCGACAAGACCCAACTAGACCCAACCGCCTAGGTTTTCGCAAACCTAAGCTCGATACCATTTATGTAACACCCCAATCCACTCGGGGATATTACACGCCGTAGACCCCTTTCCACAAGGAGCTACCGGGCGGGAGACTACAAATCAAAACCCACATGCGGTCAACTTGACCAAAACATAATACCGTAGACCGATTAGGTCTCTCAAAACATAGCATAACCGTACATCGATGAAACTAAATTACAACTCGATCACATAGTACATAAAATGTCCATCCCCTCAAGGATGACAAGAACTCAAACCGACATATCACCGGCAGACACGTACTACAACCGTGACTAGTATCAGCATTGCATCATCCTCCGAGCCAATCCCGTGGTTGCTCACTCTCCGATCGAACACACGGAATAAATAACAAAATCCCCAACGAGGGTTAGCGATGGAATCGCTAGCAAGTAACCAAGCTATACAATTATACATCAAGAATACAACCGTTATGAAAATAACATTTCGACAAGGTAGTAACACGATCCCGAGTCTAAAGTCTTTTGAAAATTTATTCCTTTAAAACAAACCATGGGGATTACTCGAAATCATTGTAAGAGATTATTTAGAGACTTTGGGGTCTCAGTGTAAAATCCCGAAATATGAATGTTTTTCCTTTTCAAAAGGTTTTCTTTCAAAATCATACAAATGATTTTATTCTCAACTCAAAACTCAAGACCAAAACCATATTCACCAATACAATCGGGATTCAAGATTCAAAACATAAACAATTCGTAGATATCAAATCAACAGTCAAACGTCTCCGTGGCCCCGAAGGGTCCCACCCGGATTAGCCATCAAGAATAAACTCGAACACACCCATAAGTTATCTTGACATCGCACTCGCAAGTGACGATTCTCGGAGCCCTCTCCGGACCTACCCGATTAGATAACCTTATGGTCAAATCGTAACATCGGCCGTACTCGCAAGCACGCGCGCCTCGGAGGCCTCGACGGACCCTACCCGGATAACATCATTCAAATACGCCCATAAGTTATCATGACATCGCACTCGCAAGTGTCGATTCTCGGAGCCCTCCCGGACCTACCCGAATTGATAACCTTATGGTCACAACATACGTCGGCCGTACTCGCAAGCACGCGCCTCGGAGGCCTCGACGGACCCTACCCGACAACATCTCAATTTGCTAAGATACACACCAACAACAACAAAGGCACAATATTCACTACAACCGAAACACGTAACATATAAGTTAATGTAACATAACTTCCACAAAGGCACAACATCCACAAAGAAACCATCATTCAGAAAAAGGCCAACGAGCAAATAATACAAGTATTACGCGATTCAACAATTCTTGATTAACTACTCATTTCTAATATTTATTTTAACAAAATAACATGAAGAGGTAGTTATCATTATTCTTGAAACAAAAGTTTACGTTGGTAATTACCTTCATAAAATCACATCTTCATTTAAAGTAAGTTACGGTTAAATATACCGTCACTAACGAGTCCACGTTAAATTCACGACACATCACATTCTCAAAGTATAAAGAATATAGACGAGATACTCGCCTCAAGTCCAACGCACGCGGAGCAACGGGAAAGCTCGACTTAATGACCGCTACCGAACACTCCGAAGAACACGATTCAACCGGGAAGCTCGGACCCCGAAGAAGACAACGAACGGGAGGGTTCCGACTCGAGTTCTTCACAAGAATTCGACCCTAACAACATATAATCAATAAATCATCGATCATACGAGGAAGAATAATCGAAGAACGCCCGAAAACCCCTCTATGACATTTTGTCGGACACCTTCAAGGCGTCGACTAAGAACTCGACCAAAACAACGAATCGATACGATCCAACCATGGAATAAGAAGAGAAATGATATAATACATCTAAATAATCATCAATCTATCATAATCCTAAGTTAAATCGGATTAATCGGACGAAAACAACCAAAATACCAAAATTCCCCAAAACTAGATTTCTAGGAAATCTGACCTGATTCGGTAGATCGTATGATGTTATAGGACGGATGATTGATGATATGAACCTCCAAACTTCATGGAATTATTGTCCAACAACATCTCTACATGATTAGCACAACATAAGCCTCGGAAGAGAAGAAGAGAAGTGAGAAATGGTCAAGAAAAGCGCGCCGGGCCTTAAATAGGCCATTGCCGGCCGGGTTACGACGTAATCGCCATGGCTTACGTGCGTAATCGCCATGGCCGAACGCCTTTACTGGAAAATGCCGAACGTTACGTGCGTTACGGCCAGGGCCTTACGTGCGTAATCGGCCTTACGTGCGTATCGCCGATCACTACCGCCGCGTTACTCGGCGGGTCGCTGGCGAGCATGCCCGGCCATGACTCGGCCGGGACCAACTCCGACGGCCGAACGACCCGACCCGAACCTGAGTACGAATCGAAGATACGGTTACGAAGTACTCGAAAAGACGAATCCGAGCACTAATAGAACACACGATTCCGACTACCCGAAGGCTCGAAATTCGACAACGGAATGTAATTACCCCAAACTTTGGGAAATTACGAAAATGGCCCAAAACGCCCCAAAATCACGATACGTGATCGAATAACCAAACCGAAGCTTGCAACATGAATAATAACATTAAATGAACTTACGAGAAAGTCGAAACAACAGTTTCGGACGAGATTCACAAGAATCGAACTCAAGTGCGGAAAAACCGCTAAAAAGCACGGAACTCAACAAAACGACACCGAAACGAGCTCGGATGACAAAAATTGCAGAATTAATCATTCTCGGAATGACGAAACGGTCATGAGCAAGTCGTCAAAACGGACTTCCGCCGAAAAAAGAAATTACCGGAAATCGAAAATTGCGGATATTACATTTTTATCACTTGGAAAGGTTTTTAACGAGGTAACAAGATGTACGATTTTAGGGATTGATGGAATGGTCACTTTAGTAGCGCTATGATCAAATGTAACGATCATATGAGAGGATAGATTCAAAGGACGAAGTCTAAACTTAATGTGTCTAGATGCTGTACTCTTTTTCCTACGATCAAGGCATTTTTTCCACTGGGTTTTTGCTTGACGAGGTTTTAACGAGGCAACATGACATGCGCTTGTAGACTAGGCACAAGGGGGAGTGTTAAAGGAATAATACCCATTGTGTGATTAAGTCTGTTAGTTTACGGGCTTTCCTAGTTAGGGTTTGGCTAAGGCCTGATTGTATGTATTTCTCCCTATTTAAATGGAGCTCATCAATGAAATAATACAACAACAACTTTGCACTACTTTCTGTCTTAGTTATTTTCCCTTCAACACTGTCAGAATAATATAGGGGATCTTGAGCCAAAAAAAAAAAAACACTTTGTACCCACAACCTTTCTTTATTCATCAGCAAATCGGGGACGGAGTTCGAACCGCTACACCAACACCTTCATTCACTCCGATCTGTTAATTGATACATATGTTCCATCGTCCGAAATTTCTTCTATTATAACCGATCGGAACAAATGGTGGAGTCGATCTGAGGTTATTGTTAAACAATACTACCTCTGTTCTACTATAATTGCAACATCTGAATTTTCACGCTTGCCAATGCACAACTTTGACTATTAATATCTTTAATTCTTTATTTTTAAAAATTATAAAAATTTGATATTTTGAAATATATTTCGTGGTGAATCTAACAAGATCTCACATGACTATATTTTTTCATATGTATGAATCACAAAAGATGGTCAAAAGACAGTATGTGAACAGTGTAATAGTCAACACGTTGCAATAATAAAAGAACCGAAGAAGTATATATTTGTTCTGAGGTATCTTCCGAATTGATTTACAATTATTTTCTCTTTTATCATTCCGTTCGTGTCCTATGTAACATATGTACCATTTACGTACGTGTAGTATATAATATAGAAAAATAATAATATAAAATATTGATTTTCTATTGTACGTTGATGTATTTGGTCCGTTGACCGTGAGATAATTTATACTACATCCGTCCCTATCTAATTGTCCTGTTTTGACTTTCAATAGTCAAATTGACCAATTTTTAACCAAAGATTATGAATAATTCTTTTATTATTTTTAGAAAGTAAAAATTGTATTCCAGTCAAATTTTTAACCAAAGATTCGTAAATTTCAGTCAAATTTTAGTCAATTTGACCGATCAAAAGTTAAAGCAGACAACTAAAAAAAGGACGGAAGAAGCATTAAATTTGTTTTCACCACATTCAATTTTAGAAACCGAAAGAGTAATTCATAAATTAAACTATTAAAGGATATCAAAAGTTCTACTCTATACAATGTAGTATAATATTATTTTTTGATTACTATGTTATTATTATTACGAGGCATTGCGATCCGTGCGATTCACGGGTTTTGTTTTTCGATAAAATTTTTTTAACTTTTTCTTATGTCTATAATTCAACTTTTTTGTATCTGTTATTATAATTAACAAACGGCTTTGAGCGAAAAGTATGTACTTTTTCCTTTTATTCCATTATGCAAGGTCATACAAAAGAGCGTAAATATTGGTTTCTCACAAAAAAAAATTGTGGGTTATTAGTAAAAAAGAGAAAATGACAAAGTAATACTAATGAACTAAATTTTCTTTCAAGGCCAAAATTTCTGAAAACCCATAAAATGGTAGAAGCGACCGTACTTATTAAACCATCATGCATGTGTTGGCAATTTTTATTTAAATGTTTTTCATGATTTTGTATTCATTTTTGTTTGTAAAATCCTTCTTGTAATATATGAAGCCCTCTTGTCTAATTATTTTCTTTTGTTGTTCAATGTACAACACTCCATGTAAAAGTATCCATTAATATGAGTGAGAGAACAATATTTACAACCTTGTTGAGTACTATAAGTTTACTTTACATAAAATTTTACATTTCTAGTCACAGACAAATATTTAAGACATATGAGTAACTAAAACTCTATAATGGCACTTTAATAAATTTTTTGGTATATTAAATAAGCTTAGTGAGAAACCACCCATCATGGAACTTTAATAAAAAAAATAAAAATTACTGATAGTGATGCAAAAACAACAGACCATAAGTATAACAACTCGAAAATTTCTCAAACTCTTTATATGCGACTCACATAAGTAATGAGCCAAATAGCATAATAATATTGTCATAAACTTCAATGATACAATGTAGATGACCATACATCTAGATAACGTAGTTATCATGGTCTTCTTGTCTGTCATCTTGTAGCTTATTTAACGAACAGTTTCTCTTCGTAATTTACCAAGCAACCACTTCAAGTGGTAAGAGGTCTTCTTCTGTTTTCGTTTGGATTAATATTGTTTAATATGCAAAGTAAATTATTTATACACATAATATGTAGTATGTAACCTTCCATAACGATATGAATGGTCTATTTTAATCTTATATATATAAAGATTGAGTCCTTAAATTTATTGTGAAGTCTTAATGATATTAATTAATGGATATTTTTACATTTAATATTAGTTCATATTATATTATTTCCTCTAATTTAATATATTAAATAATATTAAGTATTAAATCCATGTCTTAAATATTTCATGTCTTAAAGTATTAATTAAAATCCTATAATTCAATTAGCTACCATTTATTTAAAAAATGAGTTTCATGTTAAATTTTTACGATTTAAATTCCTTTATTTGAATGAACTTGAATGCCCATCACTTCATTTTTATAAAAATCGTTACAAACCTTTTTGGCTTCATCTCATTTTATTGTCCAACTAATTGAATTAAGTTGAGTATTCATGATTTAAATCTTTATGAATTTTGTAATAACATTTGCCATAACTATAGCAATAAGTTAATTTTCTGAACTTTTACAAACATTTTCATTAAAGCTTTATTAGTATTTATATTAAAACCCAAACAAGACCCAAACGGTGGCAAAATTCTTTGGACTCATTTATTAACTCTCTTTCATAAATAGCTTCATTTTGAAAGTAATTAAAATAGACCGTTCATATTCTTATGGAAGGTTACATACTACATATTGTGTTTATAAATAGTTTACTTTGCATATCAAACGAAAATAATACTAATCCAAAAGAAAACTGTTGTTGCCCAAAATATTTATCCGAAGATTAATACTGCTGGATGACGGACAACAAACAACAATTGCGGGAGCACTTCCGAGAGAAGATAAATAATACAAGATTTGCCGGGTTTGTTAGGTCCGGGCTTGAATGCTCTCGCGAGATGTTATTAATACAAATATTCGTGGATACAAGTATTAATGAGAGAAATCTAAATACAATGAGTGTAAAAAGACTCTGTTAATCCGGCTCTTGAGCGAAGCTTGGTGTTCTTCGTCCCCGCCGATAATCTGCTGGATGAGATAGGCCGGGAGAAGTAAGACCGAATGATAGCTGTTGCCAAGAGTTGGAGATTAGCCAAGTGCTGTATATTGTTTCTGTGTTGTATGCTCAAATCGTGAGGTTGCCGAAGAAGTGTCCAAGTGCAGGGTGCCTTGCTTATATAGGGGCAGCCGGGTCTTGTCCTGTAGTGGCCGATCGCCTGCCGGCCATTATAATAATGTGCCGATCGCCTGCCGGCTAATATTATAATGGGGCGATCTCCTGGGCTGTCGGGCTAAAGTCCAAGAAAGATGCTGGCTGTCGGGCTAAAGTCCAAGGAAGAGGATGCCACAGCTGGGCGGTCCAATAAGGAGCCATCACGTGTCCGGAATCAGTCAACATGTGGCCCTACTGACAAGCTTTCGGCGGCTTGTCGGCTGGTGGAGAGATTCTGTCAGGCTGTGGTCAATGGCCCGGGATTCGCGGATCTTGTCTCGGATCTTGCACGTGGTGTCAGTCTTGAGGCTCGGTCTTCGCCGACTGGATGGCCATCGGTGGTGATCGACATGAGGCGGTCGTCCCTGGATGGTCATCGGAGGTCGCCATTGGCCAGTTGTCGAGGGTCGGCATCGGTCGGTCACCAAGTGTAGGTCGGCAAGTGCCGAGAGATGATCGCCTCCAGTCGGTCGCCAGGAGTCGATCGCCGAGTACCGAGAGGCGATCGTCTTGATCTCGATCGCTCGGCACCGGGATCCATCCTGGGACCTTCGGTTGGCCAGTCTAGCATGTCCGCTGGGTTAAGGCTTGGTCGCCAGGTCGCTGATCGGCAGACCTGCCTTAGACGATCGGCAGTGACTCGGTCGCCCGACCTCCTAGGCGATCGCCGGTCGGAAGGTGTTAATTCTTGACACAACAATTTCCCCCCAGCTTGCTCCTATGTTGAAGACATGGGGCGAGGTGGTTCTTGCTGGTGATCGTGTCTGGATGAGGACGGGCGACCTGAGCTGACTTAGGACTTGGACTTGGGCTATCAAAGTCGATTGGCTTAGCTATCTTTCGGTCTTATACCTGCAAAAACAACATTGGCCGATCCCCCACGGAAACTTGGTGGTTTCGCTTCGTTTGAGGAATCGTGCACAGTCGCGGAGATCGATGGACCGACTCCATGACCGTGTCTTGGTGCGCGAAGACAATGAGTGTCTCGTGACTCACTTTATTATGAGGGTCCTCTGTTAGGCTGCGCCTCGCCTCGTATTTAAACGAAGGGCGTGCGGTCTCGGTCTAGAGGAGTCCTTGCGCGGGGCAGCGTCGGATGAATCAACTCCACGCCCGCGGCTTGTTAGCTCTGCTTCCACCTCGGCCAGCCATGGAGATGGCCGACCTCGACGGTGTACGTTGAGACGGGGTTGTGGCGTGTGTCCACTGATTGATGTTGGAGAGCCCTCAGACTATGCCGGCCTCGTATTTAAACGAAGGGCGGGCGATCTCGGCCGAAAGGGACCTTGCATGGCCGAAGCAGCCGGTTCCATCGACTGCCAGGGCCATAGCTTTATGATGCGCGGTGGAGGCGATCTTATGCCTTAGTCCGTCATGTTATATGCTGGACTGTAGATGGCGATCGTGTCCACCGGGTTGCTGATGATGTAGCGTTCTGGCCGGAAGACAGGCGATCGTCGCTCGGCGGCCGATCGCTTTATTCGTGGGTCGATATTGGCAATCGGGCGGCGGCTAGTCCCTCATTTAAAATGGACTGTAGGCGGGGATCGAGTCCTCCGGCTCTGCTGGGTAGTAGCGATCGGGCTGGGAGACTGGAGGTCGTCGTACGGGCGCCGATCGCTCTACTCCTAGGCTGAGAAGAAGCCTTTGCCTGGACAGGAAATCTGCGGCTCTAGCCCGGAAGGCTGCGTAGGTTGTCGGTAGGGTCTTCGTGAGATGCCTGAACATAGGCGAGAAGCCCTGAAAACCTCCTAGGACCGCGTAGAGGGCGGTCTCATCGCATACGGGCTCGCCGTTGAGGATGATCACGTCTACTCGGTCGATGTAGTCCGAGTCGGACTCTTCTTCTCCCTGCTTGATTCGCATCATGCGAAGGGGACCTTCTGGCCGAGCGGCCCTGGTGGCGAAGTATTCTGTGAAGACGTGCGCCAGCTCGTTAAAGGAGCCTATGGACCGAGGTGGCAATGAGGTGTACCACCGGTGGGCGAGGTCGTCTAGCGTCAGAGGGAACATTCGGCACCGGGTCGCGTCTGATGCCCCACACCCGGTCATGTAGATGTTGAACTTCCTTAGGTGCGTCTGGGGGTCCGATCGCCCCTCGTACATGGGTGTTTGCGGGGGAGCGATCTGTCTTTGCAGGGCGAGCTCGATGTCGATCGCGAGCGGCTCGCTCGGCGCGGCGATCGTCTTCAGGGCGCCTGACCCGGATTGCAGGAGCGCCTTCACGTCGTCGATCTGACGTTGCATTGCGGCAATCGCCGCGGCTCGGCTGCTTGCGGATCGGCTTTGGGAGCGGGGGCCGAGGCGATCGTGTACCGACCTCCGGACCCCGCTGCTGCCGACCTCGGGAATCTGGCGAGCGGGAGCCAGGCGGCTGGATCGCCTTGTGGGAGCCGGGTAGGCCGAGCTCCTGGTGACGGACACCAACTCCGTCGTCTCGTAGCTGGGGCCGGGCTGCCCGGCCGCGTGTCGGGTCGCTGCCCAGGCGATCGAAGACAGAGGTGCCCCGGCTGCCGAGCGCCTTTCCTTGCGGGCGAGAGCCTCCTGGCGATCGCTCGGCCAGCAATGCCTTGAGCTTCCGCTTGGACTTCCGGCGGGAGACCGAGGGAGTGATAGCAGGAGGCGCGTCGAGAGCACTCCGTCGTTCCTGAAGGGCGGCTATGGCCTCTTCGATCTGTTCATTGGTTCGGAACTGATCGAGCGAGAGGCTCGGGCCGCCGTCCCGGGACGGGATCAAGCGTCTCTGACCGCGGCGGCTGCCTTCCACCATCGGCTGCGGCTCGGACGGGACAGGCAGGGTCCGCCGGTGGTCGGGCCGCGGCTTTCTTCGACGCGGAGGCGGAAGACATGATTTCTGAAGGAATTCTTTGAAGTGCAGTAAGTGTCACTTCAAGTATCTGCCCCGAGAACAGTGAGTGTTCTTCGGGACGGTAGGTATAAAAATTCGAGGGTTGGATGCCCTCCCTCTAGCGCCAATTGTTGTTGCCCAAAATATTTATCCGAAGATTAATACTGCTGGATGACGGACAACAAACAACAATTGCGGGAGCACTTCCGAGAGAAGATAAATAATACAAGATTTGTGGGGTTTGTTAGGCCCGGGCTTGAATGCTCTCGCGAGATGTTATTAATACAAATATTCGTGGATACAAGTATTAATGAGAGAAATCTAAATACAATGAGTGTAAAAAGACTCTGTTAATCCGGCTCTTGAGCGAAGCTTGGTGTTCTTCGTCCCCGCCGATAATCTGCTGGATGAGATAGGCCGGGAGAAGTAAGACTGAATGATAGCTGTTGCCAAGAGTTGGAGATTAGCCAAGTGCTGTATATTGTTTCTGTGTTGTATGCTCAAATCGTGAGGTTGCCGAAGAAGTGTCCAAGTGCAGGGTGCCTTGCTTATATAGGGGCCGGGTCTTGTCCTGTAGTGGCCGATCGCACACGGCCATTATAATAATGTGCCGATCGCTGCCGGCCAATATTATAATGGGGCGATCTCCTGGGCCGTCGGGCTAAAGTCCAAGAAAGATGCCGTTTGTCGGGCTAAAGTCCAAGGAAGAGGCCGCCACACTGGGCGGTCAATAAGGAGCCATCACGTGTCCTAATCGGA
Source organism: Orobanche coerulescens (assembly GCA_033398695.1). Lineage (NCBI taxonomy): Eukaryota > Viridiplantae > Streptophyta > Magnoliopsida > Lamiales > Orobanchaceae > Orobanche > Orobanche coerulescens. The sequence goes on from CM065809.1 coordinate 192,834,525, forward strand.
TCAACATGTGGCCCTACTGACAAGCTTTCGGCGGCTTGTCGGCTGGTGGAGAGATTCTGTCAGGCTGTGGTCAATGGCCCGGGATTCGCGGATCTTGTCTCGGATCTTGCACGTGGTGTCAGTCTTGAGGCTCGGTCTTCGCCGACTGGATGGCCATCGGTGGTGATCGACATGAGGCGGTCGTCCCTGGATGGTCATCGGAGGTCGCCATTGGCCAGTTGTCGAGGGTCGGCATCGGTCGGTCACCAAGTGTAGGTCGGCAAGTGCCGAGAGATGATCGCCTCCAGTCGGTCGCCAGGAGTCGATCGCCGAGTACCGAGAGGCGATCGTCTTGATCTCGATCGCTCGGCACCGGGATCCATCCTGGGACCTTCGGTTGGCCAGTCTAGCATGTCCGCTGGGTTAAGGCTTGGTCGCCAGGTCGCTGATCGGCAGACCTGCCTTAGACGATCGGCAGTGACTCGGTCGCCCGACCTCCTAGGCGATCGCCGGTCGGAAGGTGTTAATTCTTGACACAACAAAAACAATATTAGTTCACTGATATTAATGAATATTTTATAGGGAGTGTTGTACATTGAACAACAAAAGAAAATAATTAGACAAGAGGGCTTTATATATTACAAGAAGGTTTTTACAAATAAAGATGAATACAAATCACAAAAAATATTTAGATAAAAATTGCCAACACATGCGGATATTATTTACGTCAATGTTGATGGTTTAATAAATATGGTCGCTTCTACCATTTTATGGGTTTTCAAAAATTTTGGCCTTGAAAGAAAATTTAGTTCTTTAGTATTACTTTGTCATTTTCTATTTTTTACGAATAACCCACAAAATCTTTTTACTGAGAAACCAATATTTACGCTCTTTTGTATGACCTTGCATAATGGAATAAAAGGAAAAAGTACATACTTTTAGCTCAAAGCCGTTTGTTAATTATAATAACAGATACAAAAAGTTGAGTTATAGACATAAAAAAAAGTTAAAATTTTTTATCGAAAAATAAAACCCGTGCATCGCACGGGTCGTAATGCCTCGTTATTTGAAAAATGAAGCTATTTATGAAAGAGAGTTAATAGATGGGTCCAAAGAATTTTGCCACCGTTTGGGTTTTGTTTGGGTTTTAGTATAAATACTAATAAATCTTTAATGAAGGTGTTTGTAAAAGTTCAGAAAATTAACATATTGCTATAATTATGACAAATGTTATTACAAAATTCATAAAGATTTAAATCATGAATACTCCACTTAATTCAATTAGTTGGACAATAAAATGAGATGAAGCCAAAAAAAGTTTGTAATGATTTTTATAAAAATGAAGTGATTAGCATTCAAGTCCATTCAAGTAAAGGGATTTAAGTCATAAAGATTTAACATAAAACTCAATTTTTAAGTAAATGGTAGCTAATTGAAGTATAGGATTTTAAGTCATCAATACTTAACATTTAAGACATGGACTCAATAATACAAATTTTGATCCTGCAATAAACAGAACATTGTTTTATCTAAACCCAATCATCTTTAGTTAGATTGTTACGTGCGTTTACATTTTCTGCCTCACCACATATAACAAAATAATAAATAATAAAATTTGTGCATTACACACATAAATTTAATGAGCCTAATTATTGTTAAATAAACTTATTCTCCTTTCAAAACTATAACATGTCATTTTTCTATTCGATAATTCTACAAATAAACATGATTAGAAAAAACTTAGGCAGGAGTATTATATAATGACTCCGTAATCAAAACAATAGTTATATACGAAGGGTGTCAACATAAAAGTGACACTATGACCATGCTCTCAAATGGGCATATTAAATGTGGATGCAACCCGGTGCATCATAATTAAGCATTTTGAACAATGAGACATAATGGATATATCATAACCAACTCGTCTTGACCGTCCAATAAGATCGACTAAATATAGTCAAATGTGTAAGGAGCATGCCCTTACTTATACTTGGAGACGAACTATAATTGAGGTCAATGAATTCATGTATTTACCGCAATATGCCATTGCTTTACATGTTAAAGTTCATGAGAATTACTCTTATATTCTTTCATATATCATATTGCAAGGAGACTGTGCATGACTACACCCACATGCAATATTTTATTTTAATAAGATGAAAGATGGAGTTTTTCAAGTATGGGATTGGGTCAAGACCAACGTGGTGTTCCCTCAATTCAACGTGACAAATCCGTCACAAATTGATTTTAACCACGACATATCCGCCACAATCGATGTTTGTTCCATTTGTACGCCACAAATTCGTGACTAATCATGAACAAGTCATAACTTTACCGTTACGGACAATATTCATTTTATTCAATTGTTGATTTAAAATCGACAAAATGGCGACGTAAAATCGCACCCAAACTGTGGTGCGTGCAACAACCACAAATATCGACTTTCAACAATTATCCGTGACTCCCCCAGGACCGTCACACAGTTTGCTTCGACATACGAGAGTGATACCACCTCTCATAGTCTCATCCACCGCAAAGTAGCGTGGGAGATAAAGAACTCAAATACTCAATTCCCCCCAAAAAAATCCCAAAAGAGAGGAATTGAAAAACAGAAACTTTAATAAAATCTTACGTGGGTACTCGGTTCTATATTTGCTTTGATCCTTGAACGGGATAATAAATTTAGCTTCTCTCCATATGAGCAACATATTTTCATGGGTACTCGGTTCTATATTTACTTTGATCCTTGAAAGGGATAATAAATATGGCTTTTCTCCGTAGCGTGCACATTATCATAAGCAACGTATTTTCCTATATACACGTAAAACATAAACATGCTAAGATTCATAAGTGTACAAATCAATGAACAAATGAATCATTAATTAGGAAAAGATAGAGAGTTGAGAAACGCCAGAAAAGGGCTATTGGGCACGATAATCGGCCAAAAAATAACTCGGACGCGGCGGTGCAGCAGCTCGGTATTGGATGAGGTCGGATCTCCAAATTTCCTTGTAAAAATCTGCTTCGGTTCGGAGATAGTAATCAATATTACTCAGAATCCAATCTCCACCGTTGAATATATAGTTATTTGTGTTGGAAAGTTGCTGTAAAAATTTCACACCGATTCGACGGTTAATGGATCAAAAAATATGCTTTTGGTACGACTGCATTGTGCAGAAAATTTACGCGCGGAAATTCTCGTCTCTCGTTTTTTGTTTCGATTTTCTGATCCTTTTTTTCTTGTAGGAATCCTGGACAGACGGGATCTGCAGACTGGTCGGGCTGTATCAGCTTTAAAATTAGGACTGGTGAAGATGATCGGAGCGATCACAGACAACGGTGTGCGAATCGGATTGATGGGAGTGGTGAGCTGGCGATGGACTTTGCGAACGGAAGTCGCGCGGCTAAGGGCTACTGCTATGGATCTGATTCCGGCGACGAACGAGGAAGGGTGATTTCAGACGGCGGAGGGAGGGCCTGATTTCAACCTTGAGCGGCGAGATCGCGGACTGGTCGCGGGTTGCACGGGGTTGTCCGATTTAGGGTTCGTGAGGCCCGATTTTTTTTTAAATCTGCTTTTGTTTGTGTACAGTTTCGTCGAGAAATACTGTTCCGAATCAGATCTTCGCCACTGAATTTGTAGTTCTTTATATCATTAACATGCTATCAAAATTTGAGGCTGATCCGACGATTAATAAACCAGGAAACGCAATTTTCGCGCGGTCTCGCAGTGCAGAAAATTGATGCGCGGAAATCGTGAATTTTTTTTTTTGAATTTCGAAATCAGAGAGGAAGAAAAATTCTACTGTTAGAGCAACGTGCTGATACGCGTTTCAGGAAAAATAGTAACAGTAGAAAGCAAAAGATGCAAAAATATTGTATTGATAACATTGGTAGATGGGCCTTTATATAGGCTTTACAATGAGACTCCTTCCATACATAGGATTCCTTACAAAGAAAGACATCAAGTAGAATCCTAATACCTTTAGAAGGATCTAGAATCTCTACCATCTGTGATACATATCTAATCAGTATTAAGTAAGACATATCACGGGAATAATAATCCTGAAACACTTATAAATTTTTTATTTATAATGACATGAACAAATATTAAAATATAACATTGATGTCATAGAAAAGCTATTTATCCATGTGTAGTCTTGAGAAAAATATTTGTTCCGTTTCATATATTTAAGAAAAAATTGTATATAGTTTAGATATCAATATAGTTTCATATCACATATCAATCTCTCGCCCAAGTTGGACTATTTTTTAAAATAATTATTTTCTGTCATGACCAGCTCTACGTTGACCTGTCAAGGATTACTCACCCTAAGGACTCAAGATCTTCATATACGACAAGAAGAGTAATATATACACCATGACGTCGAACGTAGTATACAGAGAGGTCTTTCTTAATTTGTAAAATAATTGTACATGTATATTTTTTTTCCATAATCAATTTATTCTTTTCATCTTCGCTTAATTTTTTAAAGACACACAAATTAAAATCTTGTTTGTTTTTGTTTTATAACCTACAAAAATTTATTTATGTCGAAATTTACCAATAATAAATAACAAACTGAAATTGAGAAAGAGTTAACAATATAAATTTCAAGTTTTTTTTTTTTTTGAGAATGAATATAAATTTCAAGGTGAGTTAACTAGAGTAATAATGAAAATGAAAGAGAGAAAAGCTAAAATAATAGTGTCTATTTTAAAAATGTTTATAAAAGATAAAATGGCATATTTACATGATCATGGTTTCATCGGCTTTTTGCGGGAGCTGTTGGGGCATTGGGGTAATGTTGTTGTTGTTGGTTTCACCGGCTTTGATAGTCTTCTTATCTATACAACTAATGCTTAGGGATGTCAACTTTATCCGTATCCGATCTTATTCGTCCGATAAACTCGAAATTGGGTCGGGTATCGGCCGAACCCGAGATTTTATGATCGGGTACGAGTAGGGTATGGATATAGTATATTACCCGAATACCCGACCCGATTACCCGACCCGCATACCCGTTTGAATTATATAAATATATTATTATTATATATTATACATAAATATCATATTCTATTATATAATATATATATTATTACATAAAATATTACATTTTAAATATTTATTGTACTAAATTAAATTTATTAATTACATTATATGTATATATGATATATATTAAAAATATTTATATTCTTAAATATAGAGTATACGGGTATCAGAATACCCATTGGACACCCGATTACCCGATGGGCAATGTCTGAACCCGATCCGAATCAAATAAGTTAGGGTATGAAGGAGGCATACCCGTAGGGGTGAGAATTTAGGATCGGGAAATCCCGAGTCCCGGTCCCGTCCCGAGTCCCGACGGGAAACGGGACCCCAAGTCGCGAATTTTACGGGACCAGGACCTTAAATTTTGGTAATTTCGGGACTCGGGAGTCCCGAAATCCCGATCGGGACTATCCGAAGTCCCGATTGAAATTTCTAATTTCAATCAATTTTTTTTCCTTTTCGGGACATTCGGAAAATTTCGGGACATTCGGGACATTTTGAAAAATTATCCTCGGGATCGGGATCGGGACTTAAATTTATCCCATTTTGGGAATCGAGATTCTCAAAGTCTCGATCAAGACCGGGACCGGGACCACCAAATTGGTGATTTTTGACCGGGACATTCGGGACTCGGGACCAGGATCTCGGGATGTCCCGATTCTCAACCCTACATACCTATATCCTACCCGACCAACTGACATAATGGTTTTCTTGATGACTTATTTTCTTTCTTCTGCTTTTCTGTTTGGTGTAACCAAAAAAAAAAAAAAGGAAGACTACAACGTATGAGCTGCCCGTTTTCCCAATAAAAAATAATCTTGAAGTGGATTTCCATTATTTATAAGTAAAGTAACAATAAGACGAAAAGAAAAAAATGTCCCCGCTTAAATTTTTTATATTTTTATTTCTATTTTTTCGAGTCCAATTCATTAATTCAATTCATTTCAACTTTAGAATTAATCTTAATATTAATATAGATATTAATTTTTTCAATATTATAATATATAATTTTTATTAATAATCTTGAAGCTCGATCTCTTTCCCGGATAAACCAATACTATTAATATTAACACTATATTATACATTATTGTTATTATTATCATTAATGTTGTTCCTATTATTATAAATATTGTTGTTGTTGTAGGTATATAATAATTATAATTGTTGTTTTTATCGTTGTTGTGATATACATAATTATTGTTATTATTTATGTATGTATATTGTTATATAATACTACTTGTCATTATTATTGAATTTAATATTATCAAAAATATTATATATAATTAATTATTATCATTTTTAATAATTTTATAATTATTAGCGTATATATTATTATCTAATATTTTTAGTTATTATCAATAATAATTTTTCTTATTGTTATTATTATTATTGTTTAATTTAGTTTCGTAATTTTCAACCATAAAGAACTGAGCCTTAAAAATTATATAATTATACCGTTATGTATGACTAGTCGCCATAGGCGGATCCAGGACCGAAAAATCACTGGTGCACCGATCGTCCCACGAAAAACAACGTCGAACGATAAAATATATATTAAAATTACATTAAAGATAACAAATAATACATAAAGAAAGTCAGTAATAACAAAGCGGGAAACAATTAGGCGAACATGTCATGCTGGAAAACTTACCTCTAGATCGGGGTGAGGTCGAGCCTCTTGGGGGTACTCAGGACAGGGGACGATTCCCCTCGTGTGCGTGTGAAAAAAAAAACAAAAAAAAAAACAAAGGATCCGTACATTTACAAAGAAAATCGCCTACATTTACTGTTCATTTCCTGAAAATGTGCTAAAAAAACATCATTACTAATATTTTTAAGTACATATTTTTCTATAAATGTTACAAGACGATTATTTAACCATTGATCACCCATCTTACTACATAACTCACTCTTCACATACTTCATAGCTGAGAAGACTCGTTCAACACTTGCAGTTGCTACGGACAAAATCAACATTTCTTTAAAAAGTAATTTCTAACATTCGGTTAACTGAAACCCTTCAGCTAGTTTTGTATTAAGGGTGCATCTTAATTTTTTCATCATATTACATAAATATTCTTCAAAAGAAGCAAGTGTTTGCAAAATATTTCAAGGTTGAATAAACAATTTTAAACACTTTAATTAATATCGTCTTGATCAAAACAGATTAAGTAAAATCAAAAAATATATTTAATAGGTATATATGACTTTACCTATTAAACTTCGAGAGTAAAAAATAATTAAATTACTCGATAATTCAACTATTGTCAAAATAAAATAATTGAAAAGATAATACTAGCTATTATCGGGGAAGAGAGTTCTATTCTGAAAAAAATCTGGTGGTGCACGTGCACCACCATGTTAGGCATAGATCTGCCTATGCTAGTCGCAAAAGAACGCTCTTTAATTATCCCTAAAAAATACTCACTCTCATCCAAAAGTTTTTTTTTCGTTTAAAAGATTTACTAGTATAACACCCGTGTAATTCACGGGAACACAAAAAGGACCTCTTATGTAAATATATAATATGTAAATCGTTCATTATAAATTTCATAATACTTCTTCATAAACTACACAATTTGTTCTGTTTGTGATTACACCATTCTTATCGCAACAAAAGATTTCTAGTTTTTTCTGATCTTCACTCTTGATATGGCTATATAAAGCTAACCATGACCGGATACGGGTCTTGGAACCTTGACTCTTAAATATAGTCATGGCAAAGTTCATAATAAGTGGGAACTGACGTATTTGAAATTTAAATGGTAATATGCTATCTAACGGGCTTAATATCAATTGTGGAATAAATACTTTACTCTCAAAATTATTCCCCAAACTTTTTTGTTCAATAATATGGTTACGGATTTGGATAATTATTAATGATGTGACATTGCATAATCCTGATAATTGATCCATATTTTGAATTAGCATAATTGAAACTCTAACTTATGATTTCAAGATGTGATTTGGAATTCTAGAGCACTTGATGCTATTCAACAAAAATCCATTGGATATACTTGATTTTTACTTTTAGAGGTCGTTGAGATTTTGCATATATTATCAGAACTGAGATATATCTGTCTGACTTTTGAAATTATAGCGTTTACTATCTCCACAACATCGTTTGTTGCCAGGATTGCTCTTTCTTCAAAATATTACTTTATGGAAAGTTACTTATAAGCGAATGATAGTGCTTTCAACAATGGCTGCAATATAATTTTCAGCATTCCAAATTAATAAATATCAAGAATAACAATCAAGATTTCTCTATCGACTTCTTCACCCAGCTCACCAGCTACAATTTTGAGGATTCATTCAGAGAAGTCCTTCATTTTTTGTAGATGGTGAGATGACATTGTCTGTCCAACAATTAATCTCATATTTTTGGTCAGTCTTATGAGTTTGCAATGATGCCAAAGTGAAGAAGAGCTTATACTTGAATAAACAATATATGCATTGTCCTTTTGTACAACTTCATATGTAGAATTATACTAAATAATTGTGGCAAGAGTAGTTTTAATAATATTTGAAATTTAAAAAGCTTTTGGAAATACATAAAAGAGTTTGATTTATAACTTAAAATTAAGCACTTCTCAAATTGCAATAAAAAATATAATAGTAGTATATATAATTTAATTACTTGTATGACCTATTATAAATAACCTGTTAATTTAGAAAACTACATCCAAGTCCTAGCCTCAAAGTTACCAAAAAATTTACCAATTTAGATTCTAATATAAGAATAACTTGGATAAGTTAAAAAATATACATCAAAATTTTATCCTAATTACAAATGACCTTACAATTTTAGAAAATTACAAAAAAAAAACTCAATTGATTTGATTGAAGTGAAACGGCACATTTATGGTTATATGATATTTTTTCAAACATTTAGCTTCATATTTAAGAGTATTAAAGTCTACCCATTTTACATTAAAAATAGAAAAAAGTTGAAGTACTTTTAGTAATTTCTGAAACTTGTATTACAAACAATTTCAACGACATTTGGTTGAAGTGAAACTATATGTATATTTATTTTAAAATAGGTTTGGAATTACAAAGTAAGGAGATTATGACTTATAACTTAAAATTAAGTACTTCCCAATTTGCTAAAAAAAAGCAGCATCTTTGTAGTATATGTATATATAAGTGAATTACTTGTATGACTTATTGTAACTGTACCAAACGCGGGGTTAACTAAGAAAACTACATTCACATCCCAGCCTAATTAAAATTATCCTCATTTTTTAAGAGTAAAAAAATACCCAATTTTATTTGTAATATAAGATGAGCCGGGAAAAGTTATAGGGTACTTTTCAGGCATTGAACTTCATATTTAAAAATACTAAATTCAAGAAATTTTACATCAAAAGAAGAGAAATAATTAGAGTATTTTTAGTAATTTGTGAAACTTGTATCACAAAAAACTTAAGTGACATTTGGTTCAGTTGAAACTTTATATCATTTTTATATGATATTATTTCAAAAGGTTAACTTAATATATAGAAGTATTAAAGTTGGCACATTTACATTCAAGAGAACACATAAATAGTTGGTCCTTTTTTTTTGCCAAAATGGTTTAAATCATTAAGTATTTACCGTTTCTGTTAAATAACGAAAAAGGAGATAATTTAATCCTTATATTTGAAAAAAAATTACATAAATTATTTGAATATAATTTAAAATACAAAGGCAGATCCAAAAATTTCAAAAATATACTTGATTTCAAAAGTAGATAAATTAACAAATTCTTTAAAAATAAAAAATAAAAAATCACTTAAAAATCACTTAAAACTATCAATTTTTATTTTCTGAAATTCTCTTTGTACAAAGATGAATCTACGAATTAGTATATTATTATTAAATTTAATTTCTTATATATTTACAAATATCTCTTTAAAAATTCATAAAATCAGTAATTGTATAATTTAGTAAATTTGAGTTTTTTATTTATTTTATTATTTTATATTAATTAAATAAGATTTAAAATTAAAATAGACTAATTGATTTATTCCGTAGTTTCTTTGATTTATTTATAAATAATAATTAAAACCATTATTTCTAAACTTTCAATAATATTTTAATATGATTATTTCGATTTATTTAATTAATTGGGACTTCGAATACCTTTTTAATTATATATATTCAACACTTCTTTTGCAATACTTCCAAGCATCTTTCATTTGAGTTGATATTTCTTTAATTGATATACCTAATTATAGTGGCTAACTAATATAAACTAATTAATTAGTGGAGATATATAATATTTTCACGAGATTTTAGGTTTAAGTTTTTAATATATAGTGCACACTATTATATTATATTTCTCTTTGTTTGGGATTTATATTTATTTATTAATGAAAATGTGAAATATTTCTGTAAATATAATCAATTCCAATTTATTCGTAATTCACATTCCTTAATTCATAAAATTAATAAGGTATGTAAGAGTTATTTGAAGCATAATTATAATGTAATTAATGCAATGATGATTAGGCCACTAATTGATGAGAGATTGACACTGCTCGGATTGAATTGATAGAAACCCAAAAGCTTATGATGCAATAAATTGAATAAGATGCACATTAGAAGATGTTGGGAAAAACGACTAACGTCACAACGAAAAATGCGGAACCTTGTTTGACAAATTCTCAATCTTCAATTGCAACTTTGTAGTTACCGACGAGCAGAGCAAACCAATTACAACTCGACAAAAAATACAAATGATGTCCGAAAAAATATAAACACGAGACACAATATTTTAGCTTGGTGATACTAATACAAATACTTTCATGCATATGCAAAAGCCAGACAGTCCAGTAGAGCTATTAAACTCTTGATTAAAGGCTATAGTAGAAAAGAGATTTCCTGAATATGCATGATTAAGATAGATATACATGAATCTTATGACTGTGGAATGGCCTTTCTTGAAATATTTGCTGCTTGGTCTTGGTTTTCCTCATCAGTTTGTGGCCTGGATAATGGCCTGTGTGACCTCAGTTACTTATGCCATTAATGTCAATGGAGAAATTACTGAACCATTTGAAGCCAAGAGGGGTCTGAGACAAAGGGATCCCATCTCTCCCTGTCTCTTTGTTGTTTGCATGTAATACCTTCATAGATGTCTTCTTGAGCTCAGAACTAATACAAAAATTTGATGCATACAATGCAATATTTTAATGCATCGACATTTTGATACATATAATGCATTGCAATTTTGATGCACGAAATGCATATATTTCATGCATAATTAGTACAAAACTCATGCATATTCGCAATTCGCAGGATAAGAACCATTCTCATTTTATTCTAAATCTATATATATATATATATATATATATATATATATATATATATGAAATGAACAAGAGTGAATTTTGCCATGGTGTGAGAAATAAGAAACACTATTATCCATAATATTAATCAATAAGGAGATTCCGATTTTGCCACAACATCACGGTAACTCGCGTTTGAAATGCTAAATTAAGGGATAAGAGTAATTTTGTCCTTTCACAAACAAATTATCCCTATTTAAAATACAATAGCTTATTTATATATTTATCTATTTTAAATAAAAATATATTGAATTAATTATTTTTCATGATCTACAATTTAAGATGCGTACTGCATACTGAAAGAAATAAAATAAAATAAAAAGAACAGTAGTTTATTTGCTGAAAACTACTGTCCACGACTCATAAAACTGTCCACACTTAATATTTTTTTAATGACATTGTTTATTGTAAACTAGACTCTCTTGCATTTCCAATGATATATGACACGACTCATAATTCATAATCAAATAAAGTAGTTTATTTGCTGAAAATTGATGGTTTCAATGTCGATACCTCGTTTGTTCAACAAAACATGTGCTTATTTCTACTTAGGGATAACTGAACCGAATCCACGTAATAAAAATAATCAGAAATAAAAATCCATGTAACTGTGGAAGAGTGAGAGTTTATTGATATTTTGCTCTTTTTGTGTGTAGAGCCGAGGTGGATGTTCAGGTCGGTCATGTATACTTATGCGTATTACAAGGTGTTAGAGCGTAATTTTTAACTGGTACTTCTAAAAAGTCCTTTTCTGACTTACACAATCCCTATTTATAGAGATACCCGACCAATCAAGAGGCTCACAGCTGGAAAATATTGGGATACGTCAAAAATACTTGTCAGATGGGAGAATATTTTAGGGACACACGTCGGCACCTGGCAGATCATGGGGAAGCAGGAGGACAAGTTGCAAAGAGTGTCATGTGTGCCTGTCCTTTGGCGGTTATTTGTTGACAGACTGACCTGAGGTCATCATCGGGGTCGGCCTTCGTTCTCCATCATTCTGCTCGGTGTGTCTCCAGTGGTGCCTGCTCGGCCCTCACTCTGATCGGACCTCCACATGGTGCCTCGGCCTGGTCATGTAACCGGGTTGGAAGGACCCGACAGATCCGGTTATTGCCTGGGTTGACTTGGTCGGTGACCTGTAGGTACTGAGTTGGATGTGATCTAATATGTGGATGCCAGGTCGGATAGGCTATCATTAAATAGTATGCACGTTAACTTGCGGAATATTTATAGAAAAATTCTAAAGCACCCACATGTGTATCATACATGCATGTATATCCACTATTTGATCTGTATAGAGCAAATGATTTTCATCATGAATTTGATGGTGAATATACATGCAGGTATGGTACTCATGTATCTTAAAACTTTCTAAAATATTATGCTATATCAAAGAAACTTGCAAACTCCATATTCCATCTGTTCCCCAAATTTGTTCTTACTTATCATTTTCGGTGAGTCCCCCGAACTTGTCCTTATACTATTTATGGACACTACGTTTCCTACCTACACAGGTCCCTTCTTCACTCACAATACGCTCCACAACTTTTGTTAAAATTCGTGCCGAAGATTCTCACCAACAAATTTAGGGAAGGGAGAGAGTATTAAACTAAAAAAAAATGAAAACATTCAAATATATTGCTAGATTTCAATACAATTTGTATTCATTACTGGCTGCATCCATCGTTTTAGTGTCACGACAGCAAAAGCAGCAGATAAGCGAAGCGATCAGAGCAGTCCACAAAATCATCGGATGACTGCACTTTAAAGGAAGAATTCATTCATTACAAACAGAAGCAAAAATCTGATTAGCAATATTCAATGTGATAATATTAGCTTAAGGTTCAAATCTTTTTCATTGACCAAATATTAATGTTTATTTGTTTGTTACTGAAATTCATTAGTTGACAAGAATACTCATTCCTACTCGGCTTACTTGGAGTTTACTTTGGTTAGGTTAGTAATTATTTAATTTTAGTCATTTTAACGAAGATACGACTCTTTTTAACCATCTACCATCACTTGTTTTTTTAATATAAATTCAATCAACTAAATTGTAATATACATAACAAAAAATATTATTTTCAAGGAAAAATATAATTTTTTATTAATTATTGAGGTTTTACTTTGAAATTAGATTCTATCTATCGAGACAAGATTATGTTTTGAAATTAGACTAAAGGGAGGAATTAGGGAGTATATTTTTGTGGAAATTCATTCCTGTTATATGCATAAATCTCTCTCTCTCTCTCTCTCTCTCTCTCTCATGCATGCTTCACTGTTCACCTACTAATGTTAGTTTTCTCTGAAGCTCCACATGCAAAAGGGAGACACTGTCAGATTAAAGGAGACATGTCTTTCAGCTTACTTTTGATTTCTTCCTTTATAAAAAAAACTCAAAAGAGTATATGGGATTCATGCAACGATGAGGGCATTAAGGATAAGGCATCAGTTAGCCATCAACATCATCAACTGAAATTTTGTACATATGAAATGAAATCTCTCAAACACTTTTTTTTTTATTATTATTGTTAATATTATCATCATCAATTCATCATAAATATAGTATTATTTTGTTATCATTATATATATTATATATATATATATATGTATTGATAAAATCCATCTAGATATATACTTGTACAAGCTAAGTACCTTGAGTTCTGATATGATGATCAGCATTACTAATAAGAGTATCTTCCTTGAAGGAACATACGATGGAGCCTACGTATACTTATAACATGATGATCGAATCAAGTTGACCGAATTGGATGGAGCCATCAACAACAACCATGAAAGAGAAAGATAACATATCAGATGAATACGGTCACAGTGCTGAAAATCTGACCAATATTTGTGATGAAAATGACGACAACAAGTGCAGCAGGAAAAGAACCGGAAAAGGGCATCCATCGAAAAACTTGGAGGCCGAGAGAAAAAGAAGAAAAAAGCTTAACGACAGACTATATTCTCTTCGAGCCTTGGTCCCTAACATCTCCAAGGTAAAATCATAGTAATAATGATAATTATTATTATTATTAAGCTGCATGCATCGATCACATAATTGAATACAACAACATTACCCCAATGCCTCAACGGCTCCCGCAAAAAGCGGAGTAGGGGGGATCGGATGTACGCAGTCTTACCCCTGTCTTAACACAAATAGGCTGTTTTCGGATGATTCAAAATGAAAATTGCATCGAGAATTGCATGGAATGACTAGTACTTCATGAGAAGAAGTGCAGCCAGTTTAGTGCGTCATTTTGTTTTATTCCATTATAGTCCAATTGAATAATCGAAATAATTAGTATAATTTCCATCATTTGTTGTCTAATTTAATTTGTTCCAATGGAATTTGTACTTGTGTTGGGCAGTTAGATAGAGGTGCAATTCTTGGAGATGCAGTCAATTATGTTAAGGAGTTGCAGAAACAAGTTGAGGATTTGCAGATTGAACTTGAACAAGATTCAGATGATGATATAGTAAGAAACTGTAGTGACCATAACAGCACAAAAAATGGGCCTAGACGCGGAAATGGAAGCTTATCGAGTGATTTCTACAATGATACGTTCTTCAACAACGGAGAAGAAAATACAAACGAGGCTGCGCAACAAATGGAGGTAATAACGGTTCGAAATATCAATTTTTCGAAAAAATAAAATTGTTTTATGTGGAACATATATATATATATATATATATTTGGAAAATGCATGCAGCCACAAGTGGAGGTGTTCCAAATAGATGAAAATGAGTTATTTGTGAGGGTCTTCTGTGAGCACAAGCATGGTGGATTTGTGAGGCTAATGGAGGGATTGAGTTCACTGGGGTTTCAAATAATCAATGTGAATGCAACAAGACATACTTGCCTGGTTTCAAATGTCTTCACAGTTGAGGTAACTATTTATTCACCATAATTTTTTTTTTTTACCCAATATGACAAAATTGCATATTAATATGCTCCTACGTTCAATTCCATGGATCGTTTAAGAAAATACAATTTTTTTTTCTTAAATTTTATGGAATGGAAATATATCCTTTCCCCGGTAACGAAAGTAAGGATGAAACAGACAGTTCGATAAAAAATGACAAAATTAAAAACACTATGGGGCTAAAAGATAATTTTATTATGGTGAAATGCCCGACTCCATTCATAATAACTTCGTTGAGATTTATGGTTACAGAAAAAGGACAGTGAAACTTTCGTGGCGGATCATGTAAGAGAGTCGTTGCTCGAGCTAGCACGGAATCCGATAAGAGCATGGCCTTGATCTTACAGCAAAGAAACTTGTATAATGGCAGCAGCAGAGGATGCTAGTTAATGTATTTTTGCAAAAAAAAAAAAAAAAAAAAGAAAAAAAAAAAAGAAAAAAAGAAAATGATTGTTATCCTGGTACAAAAAAACTACAAGTAACATCATATTTTCTGCAGTAAGCTGTAATGCTACATGATTTTCTCCTGTCATTGATCATCATCCATCTTGTGTGTGTATGACAGCTCTTATTGTTTTAGTGATTTGATAAATGAAATTGTATAGAAGAATTCACAAGTAACATTTACACTACCGAAAAAAGGGATTTAGTCGACGATAAAAGTCGTAGGCTAAAGGCTGAAAGTTGTTGGCTCAAATAAAGGGTATCGGCTAAACTCTGGTCGCATAAAATAGAAAAGAGTCCTCGGCGGCGGCGGCTATAGTTTACACATTAAACAACCACGTCCCAAAATTCTTAGCATCTCAGTTCCTGTCGAACCCAAAACAAACCACTCCGTGTGTCGATAAAATAAATGTCTAACTTAATCAATAAATTATTTTAACTATTAAAAAAAAATATTAACGAATAACCAAAAATTGCCACACCTACAATAAGATAATGGCCTATTTGCTAAACTTCATGTTTCATTTGCCTAAACGTTAGCTATTTGCTATATATAAATTGAAATATTGACAAAATCAGCGGTTAATTCTTCACTACTTTAATATAAAATATATTTTATTAAAAATAAAAAGCAACACAAGAAACAAATATGACCAGCTATTTCATTTTGACCTAAAAGCTGACTTTTCAATCACGCCATAAATCATTTTACCCAACGCATTATTTTTTTTTATACCGAGATTTCAAACTTACACTTGACTAATCCTCGAGATAACAGTCAAAACCCCATAGTACTGCTACTAGTTAAATCGCGAGATGTGTATTTGACTCCCAGATTCTTAAATATCATCAACTACCGCGCACAAGAAGTCGTCCCCCAAGTGATTGCTCCATACTGGATCCTCTCAAATCCAACCGCAGGGTCCCAAGCCCTCAATATTTAATTGTTCCACCACACCAACATACCTCAAAGGGCTAAAACCTAACCCTTAGTCAAAGACTAAGAGATCATTGAGCCATGAGAAATTCAATTACAAAATGTTGCCACTAAGAATTGAACCCCTGAGTTGAAAGTCAGGTGGCCAACTGCGCCAAGACAGCTGGTTACCCAACGCATTATTTGACCATATCAACAAATCAAAAGCCAAAAACCAATCAAATAATTATTCAAAAGCCAATTTATCTATAACACCCACAATACCTAAGCCTATTTTAGTATGTAAATAACTGGATATATTTCGGGAAGAATCAAGCTAAGACGGCTCTCATTTTCTGTACCTCAATCAAAAAAATTAAACCAACAAACCCTTAAGAGCCTAAAACAGGAAACCGTCGTATAAAAACAAGCAGTTCAAGCAAAAAAAATAAAACAACGCAGCCTCATCAGTACGTAATAATAAAACGATAACATCCTTGCAAGAGATTTTAACAATAATTTCCTGAAACCCAACATTCAAGAAGCAAATGTTTCAAAAAAAAGGCAATCAAAATTCATCCTCATCCTCCTCGGCAATGTGTTTCGCAAGCTCCTGCTCCTGCTGTTGTCTCTCTCTCCTCTTCTCCGCACTTTCCTTCTCCTTGTGTGAATTAGGCGGGAAACGAAGAGCACGCACAGCCTCGTTATGCATATTCAGACAAAAGGCAATCCTCGAGTTAAAAGCAATCTGAGGCTCGTTCGTCGAGTAGATATCCCCAGTCTCCTTCGATACCATCCACCCATTAGCATGATCCAATGTGGCGTCAATCGCGCCATCTCGAATTGCTTTGGACACGATGCTCTCGGCATCAGCAACGGGATTCGGAGAATCGAGCCTCAACTTCTTAGCGACATCAGCCAGTGAGATTTTCGAGTACGAGATGCTGATATTGCGCAAGCCCGTCCTAATAACATTGTGGCGTAGCCTGACGATTAAATTTTTAGTTCGATCAGTACTGAAGGTGGTGGCAAATTTCTCGGCAACCGTTTTGAAAAGCTCCAAATCTCCAATTCGGACGGCCTGAAACCCATATACCAAAAAAGGTCGATATCAACTGGTTGTGCGAAGCTACAATCTGATACATTTTAGGGTTGATTTGAGAATTACCCCCTGAAGTTTAATTTAATTGCAAAAAAGCCTCCTTATCCTTTTAAATTACAAATAACTCCGAAGATTTTATTTACCTTGCATAAAAAAAATCTCGAACCCACTTGAAGGTGCGTTTTTGTCATAGATTCGTTCCACCAAGACCCCGTGATTTTGGCAACTAGGAGCCAAGGTGCATTCAATGATTCGATGACAGCTTTCCTTGAGACTACTGGTGTTGTGTTTGAATGTGACTATCGTGTCTATGGAGAAGAGGATACTACTTGGGATCACAACAGATTCACTGGCTTCATGCTGGAAGGATATGACTATGCAAGAGTTGTTAAAAAAAAAGCAGCGTGTGCCACAATAATTAACCATGAAATTGATCCTGAGGACCCTCATTTTGTCTTCTTGTCCGCCATGAGGGAGGAGATCTACAGAGGGCCGATTTTAATTTCTTTCCAAGTGAGAAGAAACCTAGGAGATCTCAACGCAAATGTGATCCCAAGTCGTCGCTCCCCGTTCCAGCGACTTGAAGGTGATCATAGTGCCGATGGGTCTAGGAGGTTAGGAGAGATAATGACGCACGTAGCTGTATGTACAGGGTACGGAAGCTTGTATACATCCTTCGGTTATGTCCTCTCCGGGGATAAATCCGAATCCGCCGTCTGCCAAATCTGGACCATAGGAATTCAATATTTCAAAATACCGCCTTCCACACAAGCTTCCGTACCCTGTACATACAGCTACGTGCGTCATTATCTCTCCTAACCTCCTACACCCATCGGCACTATGATCACTTTCAAGTCGCTGGAACGGGGAGCGACGACTTTGGATCACATTTGCGCTGAGATCTCCTAGATTTCTTCTTACTTGGAAAGAAATTAAAATCGGCCCTCTGTAGATCTCCTCCCTCAGGGCGGACAAGAAGACAAAATGAAGGTCCTCAGGAACAATTTCATGGTTAATTATTGTGGCACACGCTGCTTTTTTTTTAACAACTCTTGCATAGTCATATCCCTCCCGCATGAAGTCAGTGAATCTGTTGTGATCCCAAGTAGTATCGTCTTCTCCATAGACAGGATAGTCACATTCAAACACAACGTCAGTAGTCTCAAGAAAAGCTGTCATCAAATAATTGAATGCACCTTGGCTCCTAGTTGCCAAAATCACGGGGTCTTGGTGGAACGAATCTATGACAAATTATCTCATACGATCAGAATGTATCAACCCTAACCACCCTAAATATTTTCTACACTCCACGAGTTATCCAGGACATCTAGAATAATGTGAAATGTTGAACTTGAAGGGAGCAAAAAATTACCAATATGAGTCCTAGATTACGTAAAACATGAGATTATAGGTGTGGAAATTATTGGATGGTCAGTGGATTGTGACATATATGACCTTTCACAGTCTTATACTCACATTTGTAAGCTCAAAGTAGGGCCGCAGCGCTGTTTCCATCCCTTTCTGCATGAAAACAGTTCGTTCTGGAATTTCACCAAGCAGTAAGCGGACAATCACAGCCCACTTGTTGCATTGAACTCGGAAACCAAGAGCAGAAACAGGTGCTTTTCTGGCAGCTTGGAGCAGGGACTCTTTAGCATCAGTGTACTCCAACTGAATTGTGCGAATTTTTCCCAGGTAAAACAGGTACCGACAGAACTGCAGAGGATACAGAGAGGATCAAAACAATTAAATTGTATAGATATAGCCTTTTAATATACGACAGTCGTCACTAGTGATGTATTTAGAAAGAAAAATATAAAAGGTAGCATAAGAAAATAATAATTTGTCCATGCTTGAACAACACGCTTGGTCAAGAACCTCCGAGTACACAACATATTATCTGCGGTTCATGTTACCATTGCTTCTTTTTTGCATCAAAATCCACTTGATATCATGACCAACCAAGGATTAAATCAAATGACAAGGAAATAAAAAGGACAATGCCTCGTTAACTATTGACAAACATAAAATTATGAAACCAATATCTCGAGATTACCTGCTGGTTTGAATGGGCTTCAAAGCGAGGAGCCTTTGATCTCAGTTTCTCCGCTTGATCATACAAATTGTAATGAAGGTAGTTCCTTAGCAACAGATTCATAAGAGTTTCCTACAGTATGCCAGCACACCATCAATCAGAAAAAACCACTAGCTCAATCATAAAGCAACTGATTGCACAATAACAAACATACCTGCCCCAACTCATCGTGGCGCAAAGTTGCAGTCCGGTGCAATCCAAGAAGATTGCTGTAAATAAAACACTATCTTCAATCGGTTGTGAAAAAATACAAGTTACAACAAAGACACTCTTTAACCAAAAACAAAGCGTACATAGTCCAGTTTATGTATTCTCTTAAACATAAATTGACTAAAATATTTAAAAATCAGTGGCTATGCATACCCTCGTATTTCAGCAAGATCTCCAGTAAGTTCGTAGCTCAAGGAGTAGTAAAAGTAGAGTCTTGATGCTAGGACATCAACAGTTCTTCTGTTGAGGACTCTTAGCCGAGCAATGCCAGCTGAAGAGCAAGCCTTAGCCTGACAGTAAAGAATAAATGATTCATCATTGGATTGCAAATGCAAATTTTCAGACATCATTTAAGATGGCAAACCTCGGACATCATTCGATGATACTACTATACCTCACTGTATCTCTTCTGATCAATCAAAAATATTAGAACAAGCAAATAGCAGTAGATCTCAACTTCGGGCAAGGAGTGCTTTGCAAGGGCTTGAGTACCAGATATTGCACTATCAACTTCCATGTCTTGCTCATCTTCCTACAAGCATCATGACATATCATAGAATGGTGGTTAGTCTGCAAATACAATCCTATCCGACTTCTACATTTTCTGATTTGAGGAAAGAAGACAGCCTCAGCATGTACCATTAGACAATTTTCAGAACACCAAATTTACCAACCAAGGCGGTATTACGCCAGAAAAAGGTAAATAAATTTTGTTTTATAACTTTTTAAACAAATTACAGTGACATATCCAGATTTTGGTGTGCATCAGAAAACAAAATAATGAAGCAGAACACGAAAGGGAATATAGAAAACTGGAAGTTTCATTTTTCAAGTATAATTTTTTCCACTTGATTAACACCAAACTTCTTTTACTCACAACACAATCAATTAACAAATGAGATCAGAAAAAAAATCTAAAAATCTGAATTGATCTATGGGCACAAATTAATCAATTAACGTTTTCATCACCAAGTTCAACAACTTCCTCAAAAGTTCGATTTGCTTACCTGAGGAACATATGTAGACAAGCGAGAATGCACCTCAGATCCAGGGACAAGTGCAAAATTAAGAAAAGCATAAACTACAGTGGCGTTTAGCTTCTTTCTCAGCTGAATTGTCCACCGAATAGCTCTCACAATTCTTCGAACTTCTCGAGCATAAGCCCCCACCTCAATCAACCCAGCAATGTCCTTCAGATCTAATATAACCAAACACACAAAATTCAGGTTGGGTCTGGATTCAAAGGGAAGTGATCCGTGAGAGCAGCATCATTTAGTACCAGTTTTTGTTTTTCTTATTTCCTTCTTCTACTCTAATAAGAATCATTCTTATAAGCATTTCATATGAGCCAAAATATTTATTAAAGGAATAGAAAATGCAAAACTTAGTCATGTTTCCCTACATGTTTTACTTCAAAAAAAGATACAAGACCTTCAGTTTTATCAACACTTTTTCCCTAAATCTACTACATCATATTTTCCTAAAATCGAAAAAATAATTAACACCAATTTACATGCGCACATTAAATAAATACTCACGCTGAAGAGTGGAAGGAGAAGTGGGTGAGAGGGAATCGGAGGGGGCGGGCTGCTGCTGCTCCTTCATCTCAACATCTTGAGTCATTTTCGTCAAAATCTGAGAAATAAATGCCGCCAATATAACAGATACATATAATATCGAAATAAAGCATACAAACTCCATTTCTTTCTAATAATTTAGGTTTACGAACCCTGATTCCTCTTTTACCTGAAATCGAGTGAAGAAGTGATTCTTGAGATAAAATTCGATCTGTACCCCTGGAAAAGCAGTGTTTTCGATTACTTTCTTTGGCTGCAAGTCAGAAGAGACACGGTTAAATATTTCCCAAAAGGTTCAAAAGAAAAAATGAAAAGAAGGAGAAGAAAGAAAGAGATTGGTGTGTGTGTGTGTGTGTGTGTAAGATTGTTTGGAATACGAATCAGACCACTCCTGAGATTCGATAATTTGGAAGAGTATCTTCAAGATAAACCCTAAAATTGAAGGGCCTGTTTGATTTAACCAGTCACCCAAAATGATCAGTTTCAAGATGTGGGGGCACTTTGGTAATTTACTCTACATTTCTTATTCACTTTGGTAATAATCCATGCTTTTATTTTGTTTTTATTTATTAATTTTCGATACCGAGTTTTCAAGCTTACACTTGACTATTTTCCAGGACAACAGTCCGGCCCTCAAAACTGTTATCAGAGATGTATATCTGGCTCCCTGATTCTTAAATATCCTCAACTACCTCGCACAAGGAGTCGTCCCTCAAGTGATTGTTACATGCTGGATCCAGCCTATCTAGCCGCAGATTCCCACCGAGTTCAGTCGTCTCCCAATGATTGCTTCATGCTGTATCTCGCCCTCCAACCGTGGGTTCCCACCAAGATTAGACCACTCACACTGTCAATTGAAATCCTTAATATTTAATTGTACCACCAGTTTATCCAAGGAGGCTAGGGCCTGCCCCTCAACTGAAATTGAGGGGTCATAAACTCCTAAATAAATTCGCATCCCTTATGGGGTTCGAAACCGGGTCTCTCACTTGAAGTGGAAAGACTTGGTCATTGGGGCAATCGCAATGGTTGTACTCCATCCATCTATTGTTGGGGTATAAGGGTTTTTATGGAGATCCGGATTTTCCAATGGATCGTGTAAACACTTTCCGAACTGATATTTCTACCCTATGCCCGGGTTACAAGAAATTCAGCCTAGGATAATCCAATGGAACACTTACGAATCCAGGCACAGAAACGTAAGCCAAATTGCTAGAGAAATTCTGTGTTTATCAGGAAGATAAAGAGCTCAGAAAAGGGTGTGTCTCAGACTCATGAGGAGAGCCCTATTTATAATGTCGGATTAGGGTTACAAGTAGGTCGATTTTAGGGTTTTGATGACGGCGCCGTCATTAGTGGTCCGAAATTAGGGTTGACGGGTGGTTAACGAAATTAATCAATTTTACCACGTCTCCTCTAAAATTCGGAAATATCACTAAATCCCAGTCTAAATTTGAAGACCTTTTGGGCGCCCCCAAACCCGCGAGCTCATCGCCCCATGGACCCGCTGAAGCGGCGCCCCTAGACCCCGTCACGGGCGCGCCGGACCCCAGACATTAGTTCGTATCGGCTTATAATTCGATCTTATACATGTGTGCACTCCGCACATACCCGATCATATATTAGAATACGAATTATAAACCCCTTAGCTCACATATTAGTTAAATTACACAAAATGAATGGTGACACTAAAATCACCAACAATCCTCCCCATTTTAGTGTAACCCATGAACCAATATAACATTAATCCAATCAAACCAAACCAAGACATAAATGAAAATATCGCAACGATTGAATTTCCATCTTAGTATCATACACTTTCAAATACTCGAGAATTAGGGTGTTCTAAGAATTGAACCCTTCAACCCATTTGAATACCTCAAGGTAAAATACATACAAGTTTATTGAATTTCTCTAACAAAATACAACTTGACACTATTATAAAGCCGAGTGTCCTAATCCTCTCATGACTGTATCAAGGCCAAGTCCTCAACCTCTTGAAATGCGGCTACACTTCACAATCACGTAGGTAATTCCTTTACTTCATGTATCTGCACATACATTTTATCAAAGGAATTATTAAGAAGTTAAACTTCAACCTAGCCAATCTTAACCGAACACATACCTGGGATGAATAATTTGTGTGTTCCAATCTATAAGTGTGAGCTTTCCTCATTGAATTCAACTCCTAATGTCATATTAGAAGGGAATTGGGTGTCTCACCATTATAGAATTAGATGGACTTTAATCCCATCCCAATTACAGACTTGTGCACTAAGTCTCTTGACAGACCCTTAGTCAAATGATCTGCCAAATTTTGTTGCGATTTCACAAACTCAACCGAAATAACACCATTCATGATTAGATCTCTAATCATACTGTGTCTAACACCTAAGTGTCTAGACTTGCCATTATAAACTTGGCTATATGCCTTAGCCAAGGTTGCTTCATTATCACAAAGGATAGAAATCGGTGCTATCGGCTTAGACCACAAAGGAATCTCATAGACTAAATTTCTTAGCCACTCTGCTTCTTTACCAGCAGCAGCTAACGCAACAAACTCAGATTCCATTGTTGAGTGTGTAATACAAGTTTGCTTCTTGGAAGCCCATGAAATGGCACCTCCCAAGCAAGAATACCCAACCGTAAGTCGAGGAATGGTCCTCCAAGTTGTTTATCCAACTTGCATCCGAATGTCCTTCCAAAACCGAAGGATATCCCAAGTAACTCAAGCCATAATCCATGGTTCCCTTGAGATACTTAAATACTCTATTCAAAGCTTGCCAATGTTGAGCACTAGGATTACTAGTGTATCTCGCTCAATTTTCCCACAAAGAAAAGCAATATCGGGCTGGTACTTGTCATGGCATACATCAAGCTATCAATGGCCTTAGAGTATTCCAATTGTGAAATGGGAATGCCGGTGTTAGGCATTAATTTCACACTAGAGTCCATAAGGTCTTGACGGGAGAACAATCACCGAAATTAAACCGTTTGAGAATTTTCTCAATATAATGACTTTGAGTCATTACTAAACCTATGTTCACCCGCTTAATTCTTAATCCAAGAATTACATCAGCCTCTCCCAAATCTTTCATGGAAAATTTAGATGACAACAATTCATTAGTTTCATCTACTTTCATTTGGTCGATCAAAATCGGCATGTCATCTACATATAAGCAAATGATCACTCCAGCACTAGTAGTTTCATCAAATCTACTATAAACACATTTATCACATTGGTTTAACTTAAAACCAGAGGACAAAATAACCTCATCAAACTTTTGATGCCATTGTTTGGGTGCTTGCTTCAGCCCATACAATGATTTCACAAGTTTACATACCATATGCTCTTTACTGGGCATAACAAAACCTTCTGGTTGTTTCATGTAAACTTCCTCATCAAGTTCACCATTCAAGAAGGTCATCTTAACATCCATTTGATGGACAATCGATTGTGAATACTTGCCAAGGCAATTAACAATCTAATAGTAGAAATACGCGCCACCGAGCATAAGTATCAAAATAGTCGACACCGGTTTTTGTCTAAACCCTTGAATGACCAACTGGCTTTAAACTTGTCAATAGTATCATTGTATCATTTTCCTTTTGAAAATCCATTTGCAACCAAGTGGTTTAGAACCCGAGGCAAATCACATAACACCCAAGTGTCATTTTCAAGAATTGACGACATTTCGTCATCAATAGCTTCCTTCCAAAAGACAACATCTCGAGACTCCATGGCCTCTCGAAAAGTCTTAGGATCATCCTCAATCTTTGTAACAATAATGATTGAAAACCAATTTCGTCCCTTGTCCCTTCTACCAAATAGAGTTGGAAGTCGGAACCGAAATTTTTAGCAATTCGGCCTCTTTTGCTTTTCCGAGGCTCTTGTGTTGTTGGTATAGCAACACCATCTGAGTTTCCTGGATTTTGCACTTCATTAGTGCCAAAATTCAGATCCTTAGGCCTTTGAATCGAC
Source organism: Orobanche coerulescens (assembly GCA_033398695.1). Lineage (NCBI taxonomy): Eukaryota > Viridiplantae > Streptophyta > Magnoliopsida > Lamiales > Orobanchaceae > Orobanche > Orobanche coerulescens. Next base: position 192,860,156 of record CM065809.1, read on the forward strand.
GAAAAACGCATCTCATCAAAAATCGCATCCCGTGACTCAATAACGGTGTTAATTGATACGAAATCATTAGGTTCTATTACATAAAACCTATATGCCTTGGAATGTTCAGCATATCCAATGAATATACAATCTATTCCACGTTCACCCAAAGTTTTCCTTTTAGGTTCGGTAAGTTTTACAACCGCCCGACATCCCCAAACCCGAAAGTAACTCAAATTCGGCTTTTCTTGAACCAAAGTTCATATGGGACGCTTTTGTTCTTTTTATTTGGAACCCTATTCAGCAAATAGCGGGCCGTTAACATGGCCTCTCCCCTTAATCCCTCACTCAATCCAGTAAGAACGCATCGAATTTACCATTTCTTTTAAAACTCGATTTTTGCGTTCGCGATTCCATTTTGTTGGGGCGAGTAAGGTGCCGTGGTTTCATGAATGATACCCACCGATTGGAAGTATATGGGATCCATATATTCACCTCCCGATCAGTTCTAAGACATTTAACCGGATTGCCTAATTGCAATTCCACCTCGCTTTGTATATTTTGAATTTATCTAAGGCTTCATCCTTAGAATGCAACAAATACACATAGCAAAACCGAGTACATCATCAATAAATGTGACAACATACTTTTTATTACCCAAGGAAGGAGTAGAGTAAAAATCACACAAGTCATCAGTGTACAAGTTCCAAAATAGCCGAATTCCTAGTGACACTTGGAAAGGGCTGTTTTGTCACTTTTGTAAGCATGCACATTTTACATTTTTCAAGATTCATGTCAAAGGTGGAATCAATCCATCTTTGACATCTCATGCATCCTTCTAAAATTGACATGACCCAATCTTACATGCCAAAACATAGAGTCATCAATTTTAGAAGTAGAAGACACAAATGCAGAATTTTGAACAGTTATAGATTTATCAATAACATTCAAACGAAACATTCTATTATTCAAATATCCAAATCCAATAAACATTCCACCACGAGATAGGATAAACCTATCCGATTCAAAACTTGTCTAAAACCATCGAATTCAAACCACTACCACTAACGAGATTCTTTCGAATCTTAGGAACAAACAAAACATCAAAAAGTCTAATAGTCTTTCCAGTAAATTCAAGACAAACGACACCGACACCACAAATAGGTATAAAAGAATCGTCTCCCATTTTCAAGACCGATCCATCTTCAAGGGGTGTTAATGTTTCAAACCACCGTTTATCCTTGCATACATGGTTCGTTGCCCCGAGTCGATCCACCAAGCAACATCATCATCCTGCACATAGAATGATTCTGGAATGAGTGAGACATAATAGACATAATTCGTTTAGAATTATCAAGGTTAGTCAATCTTGACCTCCTTTAACTTGGTCCTTAGACCCATGTCCACTTCCATTGGCTCCACTGTTTCCAAGTACCATTGTTGCCTAGATTCACACGACAATCACGCTTGCAATGTCCCGCCTTGTTACACCTCCAATGTGTAACCTTGTTCCTTTTGTTGGAGTTATTAGGGACAAATTTCTTGCTTACGCTTGCCATGTCCTTTGTTATTCGGGTTCCTTGGTTTGCTTTCAACCATATGAATCGAGGGTCAGGTGTTCAACTTTTCCTTTGGTTTTATCGATTTGTCATTATCCTTAGACGAAGAGATTCTTCAATGCGAAGATGACTAGCAAGTTGAACCAAAGACAGTTCCTCCTTTTGATGTTTTAGGTTATGTTTGAAATCTTTCCAGATGGTGGAAGTTTGTCAATCACACTTGACACAAGAATGGATTCGCCCATGTTCATGTTGTGCGCTTTAAATTGACCCAAAATACGAAGGAGTTCATTGTATTGTTCTATGACAGACCTTGAATCAACCATCTTATAAGCATTAAAATCGCTAACCGTAAACTTCTTACTCGAAGCATCCTCGATGTATTTTGATTCAAGGGTGTCCCACAATTCCTTCGCACTCTTAGCATCACCATGGATATCGAATAAAGAATCGACATACCGTTCAATATGTGGCCTCTGCAGATGTAGTCATCGTTGTCCCACTTGCTCCTCTTCCCGGTTTCCTCCAATGTCTCGTTTTCAACCACCTCCTGGCCCTGGGAGTACTCAAGACATACGCCGCCTTTAAAGTAGTCGGCATGAAGTGCATCTTCTTCCGCCAATACCAAATCGTTGCCTTCGAACTTGTCCAGCTTGTTGAACTTCGTAGTCATCTCGCGGATTGATTCACCATCTCCGTAAGACGAAAATATCACCGATTGTTGGGGTATAAGGGTTTTTATGGAGATCCGGATTTTCCAATGGATCGTGTAAACACTTTCCGAATCGATATTTCTACCCTATGCCCTGTTACAAGAAATTCACCTAGGATAATCCAATGGAACACTTACGAATCCAGTACGTAAACGTAAGCCAAATTGCTAGAGAAATTCTGTTTATCGGGAAGATAAAGAGCTCGTAAAAGGGTGTGTCTCGGACTCATGAGGAGAGCCCTATTTATAATGTCGGATTAGGGTTACAAGTAGGTCGATTTTAGGGTTTTGATGACGGCGCCGTCATTAGTGGTCCGAAATTAGGGTTGACGGTGGTTAACGAAATTAATCAATTTTACCACAGCCTCTCTAAAATTCTAAATATCACTAAATCCCGTCTAAATTTCCGAAGACTTTCAGGGCGCGCCTAAACCCCGCGAGGGCTCATCCGCCCGTGGACCCAGCAGGCGCCGCCCTAGACCGTCACAGTGGGCGCCGCCGGACCCCCGACATTAGTTCGTACCGGTTTATAATTCGATCTTATACATGTGTGCACTCCGCACATACCCGATCATATATTAGAATACGAATTATAAACCCCTTAGCTCACATATTAGTTCCAATTACACAAAATGAATGGTGACACTAAAATCACCAACATCTATACTAGGGTAGAATATGTGAAAAAAATTCTTAATATTTGTTATTATATATTAAAATTTTATATTTATGAATTATATATCATACTGGAAGCTTTTATGTCATTTAAGTTTTAAATATATATTAATTAATGTATGTTTATTAATTTTCATATTAAAATTCTTATATTGATAATTGCATATTTCAAACCAAATTTAATATTATTTCCGTATTTAAATCTCATTCAATTAATTAAGTTTTTTTTTAAAACTCATCCAAAATATATATGTGGTTTCTAATAATTTATTCTAAAATTATGAAAAAAATAAATAATAGACATGCCACGTGGATAGACTTTCTTTTAATGGCAATTTATATTATGGACCGGAGTGTATGATATATCACTAGTCATTCAGACTCGTGCGTTGCACACGGGCTCTATCTAATTGGTCATAGTGTAATATGTGGTATTTATTTTCGTCATTAGGTTTGTAAGTTGTGATGGTATCACAACTTTTGTAAGCATCGCATGAGTTTAAGATGAATGAGTTTAATTAGTTGTTTGGTGACTTTTATATTTAGACGAAATATTCGGACGTCACGATGCACACGCTTAATCTAAATGTTCATAGTGTATTGTTCAACACTAATTTTCGTCATTACATGGCCGTATATAAGTGTTCATAGCGTAATCTTTGGACTTATTTTCGTCATTATATATCTAAGTTGTGATGGTATCACACCTTTCTAAGCATTTACACACATTTAAAATAGTTTATTGACATTAAAAGAGTATATGTGAAGAGACTTTTTTCAAGATGCTACATTTAAAAGAGTCTCTTCACATGTAACTTTTTAATATGTATAAGTTACATACTAAATATCAAAGGGAGGTTAAACGCATACGGTTCTTCAAAATAAATGTAACCCTTATATAAAATCGTAACAAAGTGGATATTCGCTATATTTTGAGATCTGGCTTGTAACAATTAATTATCCTTTTGGTTTATCATATCAAATACGGTAGTTCCACATTACTACGCTTAATTAATCGAACTTTATTTTATGCACAAAAACCATTTAAGTTTCAATATTTTTTATTGTTGTGAAAATCGGTCCAATGTTGTTAGTATATTTAATTTGTACCAGGTTGCATATATAAATATATTTGAAGACATCAATCTCAACATATAATTTTTCTACTCTTAATAACTAATATAACAATTTCATTTTGCCAAATTTATTTGTCATTCTACAAATGAAACTAAAATTATATTAAGATAATCAGTTAATCTCCATAGTGATATTATTTATTGAGTAAGATTTAAATTTAATTTATAATAGATTATATAAATGGTATATCTATATTTTTTAAACTACATAAATCGTCAAAATGATATTATTTATTATGTAAGATTTAAACTATAGTAAAATTATATAAATGATAAATTCTCAAAATAACATAATCACTTAATTGCCGATACTAATTGTGGATATGATTACCCGAATCATTAATACGTATTTGTTTTATCTATAGTCTATTGCTTTGCACCATTTATGGATAAAGATGATAGTGTGAAGATATTTTTATTATATACTACCATTTTCAATATGTAACATCGACATAACTTACACAATCATATCAAGTATCAAAGTCACGCAATATTTCAAGACGTTTAATTAAGAAAGTGACATTAACACACCGCAAGACAAAAAACTAAATTAAGAGCAAAAATATTAAAATGCACCAACAAAGTGTAGTAATAATTATTGGACTAAAAATTGAACTCGTCACATTATTTTCAATAAACTTACTTGCTAACGAATCAATAGTATTAGCCCATTTATCGGTATTACATGAAGCAAAATATTGCATGTTTAATTTGTAGCATATATTAATATGAATGCTAAGTATTCATCCCACCGATGGCCATGGCGTCGTTCTTGTTTTTGTTGTTGTTCTTGTTGTTGTTGTTGTCTTTGTCGTTGTTGTTCATTGGCCTTTTTCATGTTTTGTTCTTGATACAATTTTTTTGATTCTCGATATCTTTCTTTAATGCTTCTTGACGCGCTACAAAAAATAATTAGATATAGTTGATCGTTAGTAACTTAAATACAGTTAATCAATATATTGCATTTTCGATCAAAGTAAAAATGTTCGTGCATGTACCACATAATTGATAAGACAACGATGTGTAGGATCTCTTAAACCATTAGAGAAGATGACATTACTACCAAACCTCTTAAGCACCATCTTTATGTCCTACATCACACACACAAACACACGTGAAATTTACATAAAACAATATAAATCAATATGCTAATTAAGCTAGACGATATGATGCTTACTTTACCCCATAATAAGTTGAATTCAACGCGCACGCTTGTGTGGAGGAAGTTGTGTTTTGTTGTGTGTGATTTTGACACATTATATAGTTGATAAAATATTTCAGAATCATGGATTTTGGAAGGTAAAAAGACTAACACTAATTGGTGTGTTTAATTTATGCATTCACGCACCAAACACTTCATCTCCACATTTCACTTTCAATTCGTGAGCCATTTATTATAACCACTTTACATTTATAACTGACAAATGCTTCATATACTTAACATATAAATGGCCATTATGTGAATATTCATTGTACACTTAACGAAAGTTGCTTGACATGCCTGGAAATCAATGTGGAATAACAAATATGATACAATCAATTCATCAAGCATTAATAATGACCACTTACATTTATAAGGCTTCTTAAGCTTTATATATATAAGATGGATTCTTGATAAATATATATTAGATAAATAAAAAACTGGCATAAATATCCTGATCTATTATCCACTTATGTCTTGTGTATTACTTCTGCGTGTATGTATATTACTTCACGAACTCGATCGCATGATATTTACAACTCTCATTTATTTATTTTTTAACAAAATTTCTTAACGTTGGCATATTGTAGTTTACAGTTTTATTATTAATATTTATTCAATTATTTTTTTTCATCTACATAAAACATTCAGCATCCCATCATCACTGTATAAACTGCGTCACAGGACTTTGGTACATTTGTCATCAACATTCAAGAATCAGTAAGCCTGCCACAGCCAAATCCAGACATCCTCAGCAACACAGCAGCCAAAAGAATCTAGCCGCCACCTTGTCTCTTAAAAGCCAATCAAAATCCCATCACTCTGCTGTATAAACCCCAAAAACATATGCTACACCACTAACAAGCTTAACACTTCTCCATCTCCTCTCGTTCGCATACTTCCTCAACCCCATCTCGATCCTTCCATGCTCAACATGTTCATCATTTTCTAGAATTTTCTCTTGCATTGATTTACCCTTCGGCTAATACCCTGGCTAAAACGACACCGTCTTCTAGTGTCGGACAACCCCCTTGGCCTATGTCTGGTGTCATATAGAATGCAATGCGTCGCCAGCTATGCAGATAGAGTCTTAACTGATACTTCCACAAAGCAGCTCCCATGGATGTCTGAATTTCAATTCTGACATGCTGTTCAGATCCTTTTTATTTGAAAACGGGCCTGATTTTGTTCGAGGTGTCTCCGAGTTTCCTCCATATGAAGTGTTTCATCTGGGTTCGGATCTGGTGCAGTACAGCACCATGCTGTGCACCAGATCCGCCGTCGGATTACACACGCACACACACACACCCGTGCGGGTGTGTGTGATCCAATGGTGGGGTGCAGCACAGCATGGTGTTGTACTGCACCAGATCCCCTCCCGTTTCATCTTAGCTGAATCCTTTTCTATTCCCAAGTCTGCATATTTTTTCTCCAATTCAGTAACAAACATGTGTAACTTCAATAGTCCAAGTAGGACATATGACAATAATAAGGGGGCAGCCCCGGCCCTGGGGGTAGGCGTGGAGTGCGCCGGCCCAGGGCCCACAGAAAAAGGGGCCCAATTTGTCAGAATCTGACGCAGTAAATATCATTTGACGCAGTCCCCAGTTTCCCACCAACTCAAAATCTGCCGCAGTAAATATCATTCCCACCAACTCAAAATCTGCCGCAGTAAATATCACAGTTCAATTCAGGTACAAAAGAAGAATCAGAATTACGATATTTGTTTAAAAAGTTTTTCTTTTAAAAATTGCACCCACGAGACAAGGAGGATGCAGACCTTTCAAAATCAAAGATTGCACTAAAACGCAGAGTTTGAAACGCAGAGAAGTTTGAAACTTTTATAGACTAACAACTCATTGGTACTTCTAGACAAGGACTGGTTACTGTGGAAAAATGGTAAGTACCTTGTAGAGAGGGTATAGATGCAAGAAAGCAGTAGTATCACAAGGAGTGACACCATATCTAACACCATTTCCAAACAACTGCAGAAGATCACGCTCGAAACCATGGCCATCCTTAAAATCTACATATCCCCTTATAGATGCCCGCCCTGCAAATGACGGCTTACCAAAACTTAGAAATCTTGCCACCACCATCACATCCAATCAACACCTTACACACAAAACAACATGTCATAACATAGCTAGAAATTTAGAAAAGCAGATTACACCAAGCCCCCTAAACTACGGGGTTTTTTACACTTTGCCCATTGAACTTTTTTCATTGCACTCACTAAAGTATGGTTCTTTTTTTGTTTTACAATTTCCCCCTGAGACATCCCATTTTGTATCATGTGGCAAAATGAAGTAAAATGGGAGTAAAGCTAACAAAAAAACAAGTTTAGTGGGTAAAGTACAAATATCTTATAGTTCAGGGGGGCGTAGCGTACTTTGCTCTACATAGAAATTCATGAGGTACTACCATCAACTTCATTGCATTTGCTTCTCAATAATGGACGACCTTAGTTTTAAGAATATTATCATCTGCAAGGTGAATTGACTTGAAGAAACCAGATTCTTGAATATGCACCACTTTAGATGAGAAGCTGACGGTTCCTTTAGGAAGTTCATTGCTTAAGGTTCCGATAAGCACCTTCCTATTGATACGTCGAACCTCATGATCACCCCTGCATTTATGCCCGCGTGAACAAATTGACACCCACACATAGCACTTCAAACTAAGCTCCCAATTACAGTATCAGAAATAATTTAGGATAATTACAGAAGAACCCCAATTATCTTTCAAAATTACAAAAGCAAAACAAATGTCAATATGGCAATTCTGATTTGAAAGATAATCAAGTGTTTTTGTAGTTAAGCTGAACTTCAAGGATAGTTTTGTAATTAACCATCCTTTGATAGTCCGACCATGAAATTTCTATAGAGAAGCTGTCCATAAGAAACTCACTCAAGAGGCAGTTGTGCGGTCGGCATCCCAGTAATAGACGACGTGCTCACTAATCCGAACAAACAAATAGGAATTTTTGTAAGAGCTGATTCAGAGCAACCAAACTCTCAAGGAAACTTGTTCCAAGATCATATAGAATAGTGTATAGAAGGGCTACCATTTTTTTATTTATTTTTTTTGGATCGGAAAATTTTAGTTGTTAGTGGTTAGTTCACCAAGCAGCAATACGCTCCAAGATTTCTTAACCAAGTCTACTTTTAACTCCATTCATAATTCGTTCCCAAAGGGAATCGAACCCGAGTCTTCCGAGGGGAGGAAACTGTTGGGGTATTAGGGTTTAAGATGGAGATCCGGATTCCCAAGGGATCGTGTAAATACTTTCCGAACTGATATTTCTACCCTATGCCCGGGTTACAAGAAATTCAGCCTAGGATAATCCAAAGGGACACTTACGAATCTAGGCACAGAAACGTAAGCCAAATTGCTAGAGAATTCTGGGTTTGTTGGAAAGACAGAGAGCTAAGAAAAAGCGTGTATAAGACTCAATAGGAGAGTCTTATTTATACATGTCGGATTAGGGTTACAATAGGTCGATTTTTAGGGTTACTTGAGGCGGCGCCGTCATTAGGTCTTAATTAGTGATCCGAAATTAGGGTTAGACGGATGGCTTTTCCAAATTGACAAAATTAGTAAATTTTAGCATAATCTCCCTCTAAAATTCGGAAATATCACTAAGTTACCAATCTAAATTTCCAAAGATTTCATGGCCGCCCCAACTCCTGAGGGGCTCGCCTCGACCCCGCTAGGAGCTCCGCCCCTAGACCCCGCCCACTGAACGGTCAGCGGGACCACCGCTGGGGGCTCTGCCCCCGGACCCCGACATAATCGTACCGGCTTACAATTCGATCTTATACATGTGTGCACTCCGCACATACCGGAACATATATTAGAATACAAATTATAAAATCCCTTAGCTCAAATATTAGTTCTAATTACACAAAATGAATGGTGACACTAAAATCACCAACAAAAACTGGTGGCGAGTGGGCTAAGCCCCCTAAGGCGGCTGTGATTTTCTCGACGATGCCAATGGCATCTAATGCCTTCCAAGATTTAGTCCACAATGCAAAAGCATATCCATAAGTCCTCAAGGTGTCTGCTGACTCTAACACCAAGCTCAGAATTCCCAATCGACCAAAATCGGAACCAGCTCAAGATTATATTGATTGAGATTCTGAAATTGGTGAATAACATTGATGAGACAAATTTGTACTTTAGAGAGAGAGAGAGAGAGAGAGTTACTAGGTAATGAGGCCAGCGACTCCAGCTCAAATAATTACACAGTCTTCTTCATTTTCCATAACCATTTCTAATAAACCAGCCAACTTTTTGCAAACAGAACAGCAAAAAAAAAAAAAAAAGGTAGTAATCTCGGTCTCTAAAATACTAATAAACCGCTTTTGATTTCGAAAGCGGCTCAACCCAATTCTTTATGGGTTGCTACCGCCTAAACCGGCCCGCATCTGGCCGGGTGGGACCGCAAGTATATAATTAGAACCCTGTATTTTTTTTTTAGTAAAGAATTTGAAGGAAAGTCAGTTGGAAACCGGAAGTTTAGCCCGCCCCAATAAGTGTAGGAACCGAATCCTACGTGTGTGTGTGTGGTCCATTGTTTTAATACTACCTCCGTTCTCTTATAATTGCAACATCTGGATTTTCACGTTTGTCAATGCACAACATTGATTATTAATATCTTCAATTCTTTACTTTTAAAAAATTATAAAAAATTGATATTTTGAAAGTATATTTCGAGATAAATCTAACAAGATCCCACATGATTATATTTTTTTCATATGTATAAATCACAAAAGATGGTCAAAAGAGAGTATGTGAACAGTGTAATAGTCAACACGTTGCAATAATAAAAGAAAGGAGAAAGTATTTTTTAACCCATGTTTTGACAAGGCTGGGGCCCCTGCTAAACAACAATAACTCCAACTTTTTTGGAGGGAATTTTAAGAAATTACATAAAATTTGCATCAATATGTAATTTGCATCAACATCTTTGTAATCTATATTTTCTTAAAAATAATAAAATTTGCCTTAGAATTAAGATCCTTAGAATATAAATATCCCGTGACATCGTCGTAATTTTCACTTTCTTAAAAATAAAATGAAAGTCTACTTCATCAGAATTTCAGATGAATCGAGTTAAAAAATAATTTTATTGCTAGCTCGAGTATCTTTTATTGCTTCTTTTAATTTTTTTTCTCATATTTCAACATATGTATATTTTTCGTAACAAAAATTAATTGTAGTGATATCCTCTCCCCTGATATATTATTTATATACTTGGTTCATATAATTTACGTAGTAGCCAGTTTTTCGGGTACCCGAATTTTTCGGGTGTTCATAACCGGGTTTTCGGCACTGAATTTACGGCATCTGGTTTTTCGAATGAAAATGCGCCCGTGACCCGACTGAAAAGTCGCACTAAAATGCAGACTTATTTTTTCTGGTCGGGTCATAAGATTCACCCAAAATTTAATACCACTAATTTTAAATTTTTATAAATAATTTGTAATTTTAATATAAATTTATTTTAAAATTTATTATATAAATTAATTCCATGAGTACTAAATACATTATAAATATTTTCCGTACAATAAGTAAATTTCAAAACTAACTAAATATTTTTATATATATCATTTTTTTATTATATAATTATGCTTAATTCAATATTTAATTATATATATGAAAGAATATATTATTTTTATTTAAAGATTTTATAAATTTCCAAACTAGTGAGAATAAATACCATGAGTGAAAATACATTAACATGTATTCTCATATTAAATATATTTCATATTAGTTGAAAGATAAAATTTCATATAATTGCAAATTAAATAATTAAATTTATAAAAAAACTAATTATTAAAAATAATCGGGTTTTCGGCACCCGAATTTACGCAATAAGTCGCCCATGACCCGCCCGACTATATGACTTTTTTCGGTCGGGTACTCCCAAAAAATTTAAAAATTTTAAAAATACCCGAAATATTTAGTTCGGGTCATCGGGTATTTGGGCCGGGTAGTTCGGGTCGGGTATTTTTGAACACCCCTGGTAGCCACCTATGAAAGTTCATTCTGAATTAAAAAAAAAAATCAAAATTTCAAGTTATTATATCACATGTTTATATTACCTTTTCAGAACTACCTGAGAAAAGTTGCACAATAGTTCCATAAAATTTAGAAATCATTTAACCACAACACAAGGAGTCATGAAATGCACACTTTAGAAATAATAATTAAATCCTAGCCACAAGAGAAGGTTTCCCGACGTTGCTGTGAGTTTTATAAGTCGTCCGCAGTAGATTTCTACACGTCTGGATATTTGTAACTTGCAACAATAACAGCATCCTAACTCAAAGTTACACCAACGAACACAAATTCTTTCTCAATCCAACAAAACAAAATCGCACAAAAGCATAACCCGGCTTTCCTAGCCACCCAGCACGCAAACTATCTAGCTGCTATCCGGAAATTTAGCCTCATAATCTTGGGGAAGCTGCATGAAAACAAACATAAGAAACATCAATCCACGTGTACCTAATTCCAAACTACTCCCTCCGTCCCACATGAAGAGTCTGTTCTGGTTACGGTGCAGCTTTTTAATTCGAGTCATTTTAACGATTGTACAACTCGTTTCAAACCATCAATTTTCACTTTTTTTTTAAAGAAAATCATTAAACTAATATTGCAACTTATATAAAAAATCTTTAATTTTAAGAAATATTGGAAGTTTTATTTTGAGAGCAGACCCTTCTACTGAGACGAAACCATGTTCTCAAAGTAAAAAAGTGGAATGGAGGGAGTAATCATCCACAAATGGTATTTGGGGGGGGGGGGGGGGAACAAAAAAAAAAGAGCCAAGTTGTTACCATGAAAGTTGCCGTGATCATCTTTCCCGCAAACCACCTACCATGGAGAGCGCGCTGTGCATTGATTGCGGAATCAGTACGTTCGAACCGCAGGTATACAAACCCAGCAGTGTTCCTATTCATCAAATAGTTGGTTAGTTGAATTTACATTCTTGCCAGGGGTTCATTGTCTTCACCATTAGAAACAATTATCATCAACTGCACCTAATCAAAACTATGTTGGGGTCGATGACATGAAGATTATAGTCCCAATTAATTGTCTAAACTTCGTTAACACTATAATTCAGGCAAAAAAATTAAAGTGACAAAGTTTTACGCCGGATACCACTCTTATCGCAACCTTCATATGAGGGAAAAATGAGATGAAATTCCACAACCATCAACATGATAGGTTTCTCCGGTTACATGAAAAATATCTCGATAATTGCTACAAATCATGTCTTGCTATTATAAAATCAACACGTATATCATGAACATGACTCTCATTAGAAACAATGATGTGGGGAAAAACTTCATTTTACGCACAAAGGATGAGAGATGCCAAATGTAAAATAGCAAACAAACAACCAAGATATCTATAGTACGATGGCTACATATATAATCATTACATAGCAAACCATCATTACTGAAAGCGCAGATCGGAAGACATAAAAAACTCAAGAGAAGGTTTTTTTTGTGAGTTCTAATAGACTGGTCTTACAGCGAGACCATACCCTAAAACTAAATCTTAAAATAAAAAAGTACCCAAAGATTGAAACTCCAAAATAAAAATCTAAAACACTAAAAATGAACCCTAAAAAGTGAAAAAACAACAATTTAAAAAAGATGATGAAAGCTTGAGAGAGAAAAAACTTGGAAAACTGGAAAACCCTGAAAAGATTTCAGGAACTAAGAAACTGAAAAAAAAAAAAAAAAAAAACTGAAAAAAAAACTATAAAAAAAATGGAAAAGGATAAAATAAAAGGTTCAGAACCAAACTTTGTCGTCACTTTCTTATAACAAATGGGAGGAGTGCCGCATGAGAACACCATTAATCTCATGGCATGCTCCAGAAACAAGTGTATATGTAATGATAACCTCAAAATCAGGCAATTTTTTTTCCAAGGGGTCATAGCTATAAAAATATGGACTTACTTTTCTACATAGATATGCTTTAATCTCCCATATTTTGAACATTCCCCCTCGCAATCTTCCTTTATATCCAGATCAAAATCTGGCTCCGACTGCAACAAAATGAACGCATACTGAATCCAAATAGCAGTTAAAAAAAAGGACTAAAACACATAGTATGCTCCCTACTACCTCTGCGTTCGGATCAAACATGTTCTTTAGCAATAAACATTCACTGGGAACACCAACAGAATCCGATGGAATCGTAAGAGCAGGCATAGAAAGAGCCGCAGCTGCCAAGCCTGGAAGCAGGGGGACAGGAGTCTGCCCAAGAAACGGCACTGATGAACCAGTGATGCTGCAGAAGGTGAAAATATTTTCCAAAAAAAAAAGGTTTTTAATTAATAGTAATAATAATAATAATAGCAGGAAACACAGGAACAAAGAAAACAGAAAGATACTAACCTCGATGCAGTCCCAGAGCGATCCAACTTCTGCATAAGAAGTGCTCGAGAGTGTGCATTCAAAGACTGGAAAGGTGAGTGCTCAGATCAGCATTATGAGTAAGTGCAAAAGGTATATAAGATACCCAATATATCGTTACGGTTAATGCAAATAGAAAAAATATAAAAATAAAGAATGACTAAAACAACGCACAAAGAGACTATCACGAAATAGAAACGACCAAAACAATGTAACTAGACTCTTCATATGTTCGTGATGGAAAGTAAGAGCACACGTGAGACATGGAAGTGCAGAGCATGACTATTTTGACTAACCAAGCCATTGCCCTCATCATCATCAAAATCAGCAATATTTGCCCCAGCATCCTGCATTCCAGCTTGATCAGTGACAGCAGACACCTATGAATCAAGAAAAGCACACGAGAAGAAATCCCGACATAAGTAACTTCACAAGTGACCTTTTCCTCGTGACAGAACATATACAGCTAAGCTAAGACACCTGTATGCATCCCCCTGCGAATTGCAAGAAGAGTGACTACAGTAAATAATGAAGAGAAAAAGAACAGGAGAATCGCATTACCTTGATTGAACGTCCTGCAATCTCTAGTTGCCCATTTACATTTTGAGCAGTCTTTGCAGCTTCAAGGGTTGCATACTGCAGGGAGACCAATTTCATGCAAGCATTTAAGTCCAAAGATCACATAAGTATTCGTAAGAAGAAAATGCAAATTGCTCAGTACCATATAATATTATTCTATCATATAATGGCTCTTCATGCACCTAAAATAATCAATTGTACAAGCAAAAAACTATCATCACAATCATAATGGAAATCATCTAATAGCAAAGTCAAATTCACCTGTATAAATGCAAAACCTTTGCAATTCGAAGTCCCCGGGTCAGTGGGCATCTGGATCAGCTCAATGGTGCCAAATACTTCAAATACCTGAACAATACTTGGAACATGTGAATCAATTTACTATCGAACTCTATAAAACATGCAGGAAATCAAAATCATAAAAATAGAATACAAACATAAGCTAATTAGCATCTCTTGATCAAGTTATATCAACATAATATCATCTAATCATACGCAGATGATGTCCCACCTCACGAAGTTGATCTTCTTTGATAGTGACTGGCAGATTGCCGACATACAACTTTCTAGCTCCACCTGAGTATGGGCCAAGACCTCCCACAGATACCGCAGGTGTCGGCTGAACAAGATTCTTTTCAGCTTCTGACGGCTTAACCATGACTGGCTGACCCATAAGAGGCTGACCAGAGAGGGCAATTGCCATAGGAACTGACATTGCATCATAGAATTCAATGTATCTGCAGAACCATATATAACATCAGCAATTAAAATATGATAAAGTAATATTATTGAGTCATGTTCCATGATGTACGTGTTGATTTTACAATATCAATCATGTAATGTGACATGACTATAGCAATTATCGCTCATCACCATCTCATGATATTTTTCCTGTAATCGGAAAAACCTATGATGTTGATGGTTCCGGAATTTCATCTCATTTCTCCTTCGTACGAGGTTGCTACAGGGAGGTCATCCGGCGTAAAAATTTTAGACAATTAATTGGAACTATAATCTTCATGCTACCAGCCCCAACATAGTTCGGATTAAGGTGCAGTTAATGATTGATGATGATAAACTATCATTATTATATGGGGTCGCAACAACAGAACAAATTTCAGTAGATGGTTCCGAGCACGCATTTTAACAATGCATGATAAATCATGCACATTTACAAACAAGTGTGTGTGAGATTCTCATCTGGGTTGTTTGTTTGTAATGCAGATAAAATATCTTGGAAGCCTAGTAGCTGAATTTAACAACTTAAACCCATGGAGACAAGGATCCATCTTAGATCAATCATTCAAGGCCAACAACCCTCAAAATTCGAACCAGGACCGACCAAAACCACTGCAGAGAATCACACTCATTATCTGTAAAAGTTGTAGTCAAATCCTACCGTACCCCCCCCCCCATCACCTGAAATTTACTGTAAACAGATGAGAAGTTGTTGCCTCTTCAACAAGATGAAAAACGAGAAGCCTCCGTAGCAATAGATATGAGAGAAATCTCTACCCAGAAACAGAATGAAGCAAATAAACCAGGAATAAGGACAAGTGGGTAACTATATCCTAGCTGCTGATTAGAAAAGAAATAATTACCCAACTCCTTTGGAGCGTCTGGTATTGCGATCCATAATGAGCTGTACATCTCTGACCTAGGAATTTATCAAGCAAAACATCATCCATCAATCTCCTAAAAGAGTAAACTTTTAGGAATTAAACAAAAAAAGGTTCCTGTCAGAAAATTATCACTTCTAAGGTACTGAGTTGAACTCTCCAAGACTCATCAAATAACAGCATAACCATAGCATTAACCTAATACTAGCGCAATATAGGGACATCTCTAAATATAAGGTTTGCACAAACAAGTAGCTAAAGTAAAATTGATTACAATCGGCAATAAACAAGATAAGAAAAAATTAGTTTTCATTTCTTTCCATTCACTGGACAAGGGGGGAGGTGTATATTAAAGATAAAATGAAACGCTGAACTCCGACCATCTTGTCTTGTGATTTATTTTTTCTTATCTTAGTACGGCAATGGTGCAATATACATTAAGAGGCAAAAATCTAGTGGAACTACCTATAACCAAAATAAAGATGTAAGATAAACTACAGAATATGTGGTCCAACCTTGCCAACTCTAGAGAAGAACTCATAGACATCTCGTTCACCCGCCTTCAAGGTAATCTATGGAAATTGCAACACATAAATATCAGTAAACCTCCATGTGAATCCAACAAAATAAGGGACATTTTACTTTTGCAGTTCCGACACCTGATAAGCAAAAACTGTCCTCTGATCTCGTTCGGGATCAGCTTCTGGCTCCACCGCGTCTTCCTTTTTTTCTTTGTATCTTCTGCAGACAGAAAAAACATCAATGCTAAAATGCTACTGTACCCAACAAAAATTACATAATGATCTTGCTAGCTAATACATGAACAGCAGCCTTGACCATCTGCAAATTTCTTTGCTCCTTGAAAATAATCAACAACATTGAAAGATCCACATTAAAAGACAACTGTTCCACAAGAAAGCAAAAATTTCTCCAGTATGCTTAAAAGATCCAAACCCAAGATAATAACCCTGCAGGCAGCTCCATAGAGTCAATATGCTTTACTAAAACATGTTTGGTAGAAAAAACAAACATCATTTTTGAAGTAATGAGACCAACCTGGCGAAAAAGCGGCAATTAACAGAAATGTGAACACTGAAAAACTTCAGGCATTGAACTAACAACAGGCTGGTCCCTCTATGGCAAACCTAATGTTACATTTTGCACCATCATATTAAAAGAACAACTTTAATATCATAGAATGACAAATACATCAATATATCAAACAATCCAGCTTAACCAACAGAATCATCATATCCCACAGAAACAACCAACAACCCTCATCTCTGAGCACACATGCAAAACAAATGAGTATTATACGAATAAAAAAAATCCTAGGACAGCATGACATGAACAATGTAGTTCTCTAAAACTCGAGAGATAAGTTTGACTAGTACAGATAAAGTCATGCATGTCCGGCACAAAATTGATTTGTCCCATTAGTATCATACACATGGGCTTTTCATCTATGTGATATCCTAGTATATGCAAGTTGACGATAATGTGCCAACTCTAATAATCCAATGAAAGCCCCCCACCCCTCCCCCACCCCCCCACCCTGCCAACCCCACACCCAACCGCACCTACTGACCTACACAATTTTGTTATATCTAGTGGAACATATTTATCATATGACTCAAATCACCAAAATACACTTCCGCAAATATATTTTAATTCCTAGGAAGATAACAACCCCCCTTTTGCAATCCACATGTGGACCATGACTGCAAGGTAATAGTGGAAAATCCAGCATAACTTCCAAACACAAAAAACTACACATTTGACAGGTAATCCAGTTCATCATCCATATTTATTTATTTTCATTTAAAAAAGAGAATTCACAAGCTTACCTGCTGTCATGGTCTCGACCTCTGAACTCTCTTTCTCTTCGTCCTTCTTTAATATCTTTATCAATGCTCGAAATGTCCCTACTTTTTTCTCTTCCATGTTCTTCCTGATGCCTCTCTAAGTGACTTCTGCTTCTCTTGGACCTCTCTCCTTCTTCCCTGTCCCTGTTTCTTTCTCTTACGTAGTCACGTTCTCTCCTCTCTCTGTTTCCCTCCCGTTTCTTGTCACTATCTCTCTCTGCATCTCTATCTCCTTCTTCCCTGTCCCTGTTTCTTTCTCTTTCATAGTCATGTTCTCTCCTCCCTCTGTTTCCCTCCCTTTTCTTGTCACTGTCCTTCTCTGCATCTCTATCTCGATCTCTGTCCCTATTTCTCTCCTTTCCACTGCCGTCCTCCTTGTCCCTCATTCTATGCTCCCGACTACTTGTGTGTTTGTCCTTCTCAGCTTTCTCCCTACCTCTTGAAGATTGGCCATTCCGCATTCTCCTGTCTTGTTCATGGTCATTTGACTCTTTCATTGACCTCTTTAACGGGCGATCAAAATCGTCATCATCATCATCACTCCTATCTTTCCCATGGACACCAGACTCTTTCCTAGACCTCGGATGCTTTGACGGGCGATCCAAATCATCGCCGTAATCATCACTTTTGTGCTTCGTCCGATTCCGATCCTTCTCTTTAGGCTCAAGTATTCCGTCACCCTCCTTCACCTTATCCTTGGACTTCTTCAGTTCTGGATTCTCTACTGTATTCTCTAAATACTCATATTCATCGAAATCCATTACAACAAGGCTCGTAACCAATTAACTCAAACAAAAAATTGAATGAATCTGCATAACCAAGCAAACAGCCAAAAAAAAAAAAATTCAGAATGTAAAGCTGATTAAACTTTTATCAAACTAACTGATTCACTTATTGCAGCTATACCTAGACTCGTTCTAGACAAGAATTCCGCGTTGCAAGTCAGAGAAGACGTCAAATGTTATTATGAACCAGATTTATTCCGTAAAAGTTTACTATAAGAACAATCAAACATACTCCGAAACCCTAAGTTTCGAAATATACGAGTAAGACCAAAAATTATGGAAATTAGGATATAACATTCAGCAATATACTTAACAAAAAAGAGTACCGAAGCCTGAGTCTGAGCCCTGAGGAGCTTTCTAGCAAATTTCCCCAAACAATAAACCAAGTCGAGGAGTGGTGCTTAAGTAAATTAATCGAAATATTTGGGAAAGGACACCAGTTTTAAGGAGACGATGAACAGGGCCTGGATCTTGTCATGTGGTCTGAATGTTATGATTGGGCTCGCTTTTGAGGCCCTATAAGAAGTTAAAAATCCAAGTAACATTTTACGCCTTTTTCAAGGGCTTGAACCCAAACGGATGCATATGCAAACGGTAATGGAGAAATCTTGTATCGGGTTTAAATTTCGGATTCAAATTTGTTCGAGAATCGATTCGGTAATAAAATTGCAAAACAAACCAATTTATATTGGTAATGATAACACAAATCTAATCAATTTTGGAGTTTTCAAAATTCAGTTCGATCAATTTAATTAGTAGGTTTAGTCGGTTGACCAAATATTTCCTTATGAAATAAAAAAAAAATATCTAGTTCTAGCGTGTAATTGTTTTTTTTACTAATTTAAATTTAATCTACATAAACGGCTCATTTTAAATTTAAATCTAATCTGTATCAGTTGATAAATAAACTAGATAATAAATTTTCTAAATTTCTATAGACATACTATTGATTGTCTATTAATTTTTTAATCTGATCAGATTAAATATTGATTAAGAAATACTAAATCTGTTAATGACAAATTTGCTCAATAAAACGTAAAAAAAAAAAAAAAAAATAGGGCTTCTAATATGTTTACTAGTACTAATATATATATACACATATATATATATATAATTGTTGATTTTTTTAATATTCAAATTTTGTTCGATTTAGAATCGGTTTGAATATCTACAGCGCAAAATAAAACCGAATTAATCAATTTGATGCAAATTTGTCTCAAATTATTTGGTTTTACACATTTCGGTAACTAATTTCAATTTATTTAGACGTTTTTTATCCGGATCAATTTTTCGGTATTGTTCACCCCTAATTATGTGTACCCACTTATATGTTTCAATGAATTTTTTTAATTAAATATTCATTTATTTATAATGGAATGTTCAATTTCTTTACAATTGAATGTTTTCCAATTTCCAAAAGAAGATTTATTAGTTTTTCACTCTAGAATATTATATTAAAAAAATAATGAGCTATTCAAATGAATGTTCATTATTTTTCACAAAGAAGTTGATAGTTTACTGCTAAAAATTAGATAAATATTATGTTAAAGAATAATAAAATAAATATAAGAAAAAGTCAAAATTTGACTCAAAAACAATAGAATCTTCCTCCTTCTGGGGAGAGTGACTATACCCCTTATCTTGGTCCCGTGTTATTCGTGCACCTTTCACCCGCCGCCGCCTCTTTTCCGGCGAACATCACCACACCGCCGCCTCCATAATCAAACCAACACCACCAAATTAAACCTCTCATCGAGATCTATCTTCTGGTATAACTCACGCGCCATACAACCACCTCTAACATCTTGATTTCACCACCACCGCCCCCTAAACACCATCTTTTTCGTCTTTTCTTGTTGGGTTTTTGAAGAATCATATATTTTGAGCCGTATTGAAGTAACAACTCCGACAATGTCGGGCGATCAGCGGCGGCAAGATCAAGATCCAGAAGAATGGGAGCAAGTGCAACGTAGGAAAGGGAGAAGGAATGATCATCAGGAAGAGGGAAACAACAAGGTTATTTCGAAGTTATTTGTGTCGAATCTTCCTCCGAAGTGCTCGTCCCAGGATCTTAAGGAGGTTTTGGGAGGCTTTGGTTGGTTCGAGGGGTCGTATATCGCCAGAAAACTGGACAAGTGGGGAAAACGGTTCGCGTTCGTGTCCTTCTCGAAGGTTAGTGATATCAAACGATTGGTGGAGGAGATGAAGGATGTGTGGATCGGATCGTACAAGTTATTTATCACGATTGCTAGGTTCGTGGATGGTGAGAAAGTGCAACTACCGGAAAGAGACCCTATTCGGAAGAAGTCAGAGGTGTATCAAAAGGTCCAAGTGAACCCTAATTCCGGGGAAGGAGAAGGAGGGGGTGGTAGTCCGAAAACTAAGGGGTTCAATGATATGGCAGCAGGTAATAGACGCTCGTTTGTGGACTCGGTTTTGAACAGGAATAAAGTGGATGTCATTAGGGTGGACGACGCCGTGGAGAGGTTTTCGAACTGGAATGGGGTTGCCTTAGTGGGGAGGGTGGTTGATTTTAACACTTTGAGTTCCTTGAACGTGATGCTTCGTAAGCATGGCTGCTTCTCTTGTGACATTAAGTACTTGGGTGGATTTACTGTTGCATTGGTCTTCCAAGACAGTGATGTGGTGGAGACTTTCATTAATGAAAAGGCTAGTTGGTCAACATGGTTTGAGTACCTAGTGAGGTGGGATGGTAATGTGGTTGCGGAGGAGGAACGTATTGCATGGCTTCAAGTGCATGGTGTTCCGGTACGGTTGGCGCTCGATCAAGTGTATGATTCGATCGGTTGTAGATATGGGAAGGTGATCAAGTCGGCATGCTTGTCCAGTGATGACAAGGATTTTTCGGTAGCATACATCGGGGTGCTATGCAAGGTACGTAATCGGATAGTGGATCGAGTGGATATTAGTTGGAGGGGTAGAATGTTTAATGTTTGGGTAGATGAGAACGTTGGAGAGTGGGTGCCGGATTGTGTTGTTGAATCGGAGGAGGACAAGGATATAGTGATCTCAGAGGATGAGAAGATTGATGATAGCACGCACAAGGACGAGAATGTGGATGTACAGGGTGAGGAAGGGGAGTTGTTGGACAACGTGGCGACTGATGGGGCTGGAAACAATGGTGGGGAGATCGATGGGGGTGATGAGGGTCAGGGTGAGGTTGGCGCTCTTCCAGTCTCAACGGCTTCGGCTAATGGGAGGAAGAAGTTTCGTAGGAAATCTTTGTTCAAGAATCGGAGCGAGAGTAGCGGCTCTTTAGAACGTCCGAATAAGAGACAGAGGGAAAACAATGACATCTTTGGGTTGGATAAGTTAATTGGTATCATGTCCGATGCAGTTGACTCGAGTGGTTGCAATGAAGAAACCAGCGATGGCGTTTTCATGACCCCGGATCTTAACAAGAGAGTGACTGGTCCTTTGGGAAGTGGTTCTTCCGAGTTGGCTGTGAACGAAGGGTGTTCTTGTGAGGCTGCTGATCCAAGTGGGGTTAATGCCCAGAATCATATTGATATAGAAGTAGAGGCTACGGTGGAACTGAGTAGAGCTTTGGGGGTGGAAAATTTGGTTGATTTTGTTCCGAAAATTACAGAAGAGTTGCACAAAGAAGGGTATCAAGTCGCTGACCAATGAATTTTATTTCATTGAATATTCGGGGTTTAGGGAATCTTGGCAAAGCTGATTGGGTTCGTAGTATTCGGGCTCATAACGAGGTTAGTTTTCTTATGTTACAGGAAACGCAGTACAGTTCTCTGGACACGGTGAATTTGGGGAGGTATTGGGGGTTCGGGGATTTCTCTTATGATTGGGTTCCTGCTACGGGTAGGTCGGGTGGTCTTTTGTCTCTATGGGATCCTCAAGTTTTTGCTATGGATAGGGTGATTAAAACCTCTAACTGGCTTCTTGTGTCCGGCATGGTTAAGGGGAGTGGGCGTGCTTTCCATGTGCTTAATGTTTATGCTCCCCAGAATATTGTGTCTAAACGGATATTGTGGACGGAGATTAGTGGTTTAGTGGGAGATGGGGATGGCAAGTGGATTGTGGCGGGGGACTTCAATTCGGTGAGGAGTGTGGATGATCGACGGAATTCTTATTTCAATGTGGCTGAGACTAACGAGTTTAATGATTTTATTGATGCTTCGGACTTACATGAATACTCCTTAAAAGAGAGACGTTTTACATTTGTTGCAGGTGACAAGTTAAGCCGTATTGATAGGATTTTTGTAAACTGGGAATGCTTTATGGAGTGGTCTACTGTTGAATATGTTGCTCTTGAGATGAACAAATCTGATCACAGTCCGTTGTTATTAAAGACTAGTTCGAGAAACTTTGGTCCAAAACCGTTCAAGTTTTTTAACTCTTGGATCGGTCGGGAGGATCTGGGGGCTTTAGTAAGAGAAACGCTTGAGGATGGTTCGTTTATTGGGCACCCGGATTCGAAGTTGTTAATGAAATTCAAGGCGTTGCGCAAGAACATCTCTATCTGGGTCGCTGACGTCAAAGCGAAAGAGACGAGCGAGAGACGGTTGTTGGAGGCCGAGCGCAGTGAGTTAGATCTTGTCATGGAAAGTAGAGACTTATCAGAGGAGGAGGTTTGGTCCTTGGCAGAGATTAAAAGGCGGCTTGGTGAACTTGACGAGTTTAACTTGCGTGATTTGAAGCAGAAGGCTCGGTGTAATTGGGCTTCTCATGGGGACGACAATTTGAGATTTTTTTTCATGGTACCATTAATAAACGCAAGGCTTCTAACTATCTTCCTGGTTTAGAGGTTCGTGGGAGGTGGGAAACGAACCCGGCTATCATTAAACGGGAAGTTATGGGTTTCTTTCGTGATAAGTTCAAGGAGAGTATTCGCACACGTCCGACCTTGGTGTGCTATGGTCTTTCGGTTTTGTCAATTGGAGAGGCCGAAGGACTGATTAGTGAGTTTACTACTCACGAAATAAAAAAGGCGGTTTTTGACTGTGGTGCTGACAAAGCCCCGGGGCCTGATGGGTTTAATTTTAGATTTATTAAACTCTTTTGGGAGATGTTCGAGAGTGACTGTGTGGAGATCCTGGGTCATTATCACGAGTCCAGGCGGTTTAGTTCGGGGGTTGGGTCTTCGTTCATTACGTTAATTCCCAAGGTGAGCGACCCTTCGAAGTTGGGGGATTTTAGGCCCATTAGTCTTATTGGGTGTGTTATTAAAGTGGTGTCCAAGGTGCTGGCAAATCGTATGAAGGGGGTTATGGGTAGAATTGTGTCGGAGAACCAGTCAGCTTTTTTATCTGGGAGGTATATCCTTGATGGACCTTTGATGACCAATGAGGTGATTGCTTGGGCTAAGAAGAGAGACAGAAAAATGTTCTTATTCAAGATAGATTTTGATAAGGCGTATGATAACGTCAATTGGGAATTCTTGTTGTCAGTTATGTCTCAGATGGGTTTTTGTCCAGTTTGGTGTGACTGGATCCGCGGCATATTGATTTCCTCTAGAGCCGCGGTTTTAGTGAACGGTTCTCCTACGTTTGAGTTTGGTTGCGAAAAAGGGATTCGTCAGGGAGATCCACTTTATCCGTTTTTGTTCATTATTTTGATGGAGGCGTTCTCGGGTATGATGAATCAAGCTTGTGATATAGGCGCTTTTTATGGTGTCAAACTTCCAAACGACGGCCCGGTTATGTCTCACTTGCTCTACGCCGATGATGCTATGCTCATGGGGGACTGGTCGTCTTTTAATTTTATTAATATGAGGCGTATCTTGCGTATTTTCTATTTATGCTCCGGGTTAAAGATTAATCTCCACAAATCGGTGCTTTATGGCGTGGGTGTGGAAGATGAGGTTATAGCGAATGTGGTCGAGTCTATGGGGTGTAAAGCGGGTGCCTTACCATTTACGTATTTGGGCATCAAGGTTGGGGCAAACATGAATAGAGTTTCGAATTGGGAACCAGTGGTTACTACATTTAAACGGAGGTTATCCAAGTGGAAAGCTAATACTCTTTCGATTGTCGGGCGCCTTACGCTAATCAAGTTGGTTTTGGATAGTTTGCCTACGTATTATTTTTCTTTATTTAAGGCCCCTAAGAAGGTTGTAGACGTTTTAGAGGGATTGATGCGAAGGTTTTTATGGGGTGGGTTGGAGGACGTGCGAAAAATGAGTTGGGTATCGTGGGAGGTTGTTACTAGAGGCACTAAAGATGGAGGGTTGGGGATAGCGTCTCTAGAGGTTAATAACAATGCTTTGCTAGTCAATTGGTTGTGGCGATTTCTTAATGAACCAAACGCGCTGTGGAGAAGAGTTATTGTCTCCATTCACGGGTCTTCTAGGAGTTGGGGCATCGCGCCTTTAAATAACACCATTACGGGTGTCTGGAAGAACTGTGTATCTTTTTGGAACAAACATAAGGTCGATGGGGTCGGTTTAAATGGTGTCATTCGGGGCAGCTTCGGAAATGGCGGTCAGATTCGTTTTTGGTTGGACACTTGGTTGGGTGATCAACCTCTCAAAGAGTTGTTCCCTTCTCTATTTGCGCTCGAAAAGTCCAAGCGTGTGCTGATTGCAGGTAGGGTAAAGGTCATAGGGGACACTCGTGTGTTGAGTTTAGGGGTGGGAAATAATACCGAAATACCGAAATACCGTAGTTACCGTACCGAAAAATACCGAAAAAATACCGAATTATCGGTATACCGTAGGACACGGTACGGTATATTACCGTACCGGACATTTTCGATACGGCAACGGTTTGAATATTTGCATACCGGCGGTATACCGTGCCGTACCGAAATATCGGTATACCTTTACGTCTGCGCATATACCATGATGCGATATGTACCGTAAACACGGTATATTGCTAAATGCCATACCTGACTGGCCACTTGTAAGATTAATAATATTAATATATATATATATATATATATATATATATATCGAGACACCAGGAGAGAGAAAACCGGGCACACCATTATTTTTAAGAGTGAGACTTTGTGCAGGAGCATCGTGAGATGCTATTTTATTCTGAGAAGACAGCTGTTCACACGTTGCTGTAGAAAATGGAGAGGTTGAGATATTTTTAGGGGAGTCCTGAATATATTTATTCGTCTCCCCACATGAGATTGGTTTTTGGGACAGTGCTCTTTATATATATATATATATATATATATATTATATTATATTATCTTAAAATATTAACACCTAACCCTAATTCACAAAGTCACAGCACAGCAGCCTTCACTTTCAGTTTTCACTTCACGACTCACTCACCTCACCTACTACACAGTGCCTTCACTAACACTTTCAACACAACGATGCGGCGATTCTCTTTCACGGCGTGGAAATCATTTCTTTTCAAATTCCTTTCACTCTGAGGCTCTTTCACGGCGAAGAGTCTGAAAACAAATCTGCCCGACGAGCTCTTTCACGGCGGATCAACCAGTACGACGGAGCTCTTTCACGGCGGAGCTCTTTCACGACGGGTAGTCGGTCCGTATTTTCGTGGTGAGTTCGAGTTCTAGTGTCTCTTAAATTTGTGGTGATTCTTATTTGTCAATCTTCAATTTATAGAGTTTGAATTTTGATTGAATATAATACCTAATCTTAATTCCCAATTTCTTATTTCTCTAATTAATCGACTAAGTATAGAATAAATTTGGCTCTCTTTGTTTTGTAATCTGACTTGCACTTGCTGTGTATTTTCGGAATACTTTGGGTAGTTTTCTAAATGTGAATTCAGTAGTTTTGTCTGAATGTGAATTCGTGTTTAGACGAGGTAGTAGCAACATTATATAATCTGACTTGATGCTCTTTTTTTTTACAGTGGATCATATAAATGGAATCTGAATCTTCTCATTCTCTAGGAAGTCCACCCGAAATACCAAATACTACAGAATCTGAAATACGTACTGAGTGTATAAGTCGAAAACGAGGAAGAAAAAACTCGACATCAAAACCTCTTGTAAACCCACAACAAAGAAGTAAATATTGGGAGCATTGTGATAAAGGGTCAAGGAAGTTAGATAATGGAGGCGTGCAGAACTTAGGGATATGCAAATATTGTAAAACTGAGATCCCTGTGAACTACGGAAGTACAAGTGGGTTGATAAACCACTTAGTGAAGAGGTGCAAGTTGAGTCCAATATATGAAGCAAATGAAAGCCAGAAAGGTCAATCTGTGTTGATGAACGAGACAATGGGGCAAGGAAGCGCTTTGGTTCATCATACATATAATCCAAAAAGGTGTGAAATGAGGTTAGTAGAATATGTAATTATTGATGAAGTTTCCTTTCGGGCTGTCGAAGGTTTACAACCTTCTGCATGAATTACAACCGAAATTCGTCATCCCTAACCGAAAGAAAGTTGCAGGTATGGTTTTTGAACTATTTTTGCTTGAGAAAGTGAAGTTACAAAGTGTGATTAGTGGCCATAGAGTAAGTATCACAACTGATACTTGGACATCCATCCAAAATATCAATTACATGGTCATCACAGCTCACTTTTTAGATAGTGATTGGAAGTTGCATAAAAGAATAATTAACTTCACAAAAATCACTAGTCATATTGGGGAAGAAATTGGTAAGATGGTTGAGGTTTGTCTAAGAGATTGGGGAATTGACAAATTATTTTCGATAGTAGTCGACAATGCTTCTTCTAATGATACTGCAATTGACTACTTGAAAAAAAGAATGAAAAGTGAAAATACATTATTGTTTGAAGGGAAATACTTGCATCTGAGGTGTGCTTGTCATATACTTAACTTAATTGTTAAGGACGGCTTGAAGGAGCTTAATGCTTCAATTAAATCTATAAGGAATGTAGTCATTTTTATTCATTCTTCCCCCTCTAGGTTGAATAAATTTAGGGAATTTGCTATACTAGCCAAGTTTGCTAGTACGTCAACTGTACCTATGGATGTCAAAACTAGGTGGAATGCAACTTATAAAATGCTTGATGTTGCACTGAAGTATAGACGAGTGTTTGAAAGGATGTCCGAGGAGTGGTTGCCTTTTATGAATTATTTTCGTGAAAGGGATGAAAAGGGTAAAAAAGGGTAGGGCCGCCGGTTGTAGAGGATTGGGAAAATGCAAATGCTTTTGTATACTTTCTAAAAAATTTCTACGATGTCACTTTAGAGCTAAGTGCATCAAAAAATCCTACCTCCCAATTGATATACCAATCAATGATTGCATTGCAAATTGAGATCGATAAAAAGAGCAATGACGATTCGGATCCAATTCTCAAAAAGGTTGCAAGTGCGATGAAATTGAAATTTGATAAGTATTGGGGGAATTGGGATAATATGAATCCTTTGATCTTTATTGCCAATATTTTGGACCCGAGAAACAAGCTTCAAATGATCAAAGTTAGCATAAAAAAATTGGGGGCTAATTCAACAAAATTCAAAGAGTTCATTGATAAGGTTAAGAAAGACTTTGTAACTTTGTGGGCGGAGTACAAGGGAATAAATGATACCTTAGATATTGAGAGGAGGTGTGTCCAAATAGGGTGTAATGATGGAGACAGTAGTACTAGTACCGGTGGCGGTCTTTGGGATGAATTGTTTAATGATGTTCAAGCACAAAATGAAGAGGAACAACTTCAAGAGATATCCAATGAAGTGGACAAGTACCTAGCCGATGAGATTGAAAAACGGTCTAATCAATCTTTCAATTTGTTGGAGTGGTGGAGAGGAAGTGAAGCGAGGTACCCCCTCCTTTCAATGATTGCGAAGGATATTTTTGCAATTCCAAGTTCAACCGTTGCTAGTGAGTCCGCTTTTAGTTTGGGAAAAAGAGTTGTGGATCCTTTTAGGAGTAGTTTGAGTCCTAAAATGGTAGAAGCTTTGGTGTGTACTAATGATTGGTTAAGAGCGGATTACGACTTTCGTAAGGATCCAACCGAAGATGACCTTATTTTATATAAGGAAATTGAAGAAATTGAAAAGAGTAAGAGTTCCTTTATTTAATTACGTGTAAATATAAATTATATTTGTTTATGTGTAATGTAATTTGATGCGTACTAATAATTTTATTTATTTTTACAAATGCAAATCTTTGTTCAAGATCGTCGTGATGGTGGTTTGCAAACATTAGTTGAAACTATCTTTTTGTGTAATTTTTGAAGTGTAATGCTTGGTTCATCTACTCAAGACTATCTTTTTGCTGAAGTGCAGTGAGCACTTGAAACTATCTTTTTGAAGTGTAATGCTTGATTCTTTAAGTGCAGTGAGCACTTGAAGTGTGCAGTGCAGTGAGCACTTGAAACTATTTTGAAGTGTAATGCTTGATTCTTTAAGTGCAGTGAGCACTTGAAGTGTGCAGTGCAGTGAGCACTTGAAACTATTTTTTGGTTTACTATCTTGATGTAATATTTTTTGGTTTGTAATTTTTGAATTGTAATGCTTGGTTCATCTGCTTTTTTTTTATGTTCATCAAATCGTGGATGTATATATTGTTTTAAATATATCAATATGTCGATTCGGTACAGAATGGTATGACGGTAATTTCGGTATACCTTGAATATACGATATGCCAAATTACCGTGTGTTATACCGAAAAACGGTACGGCATCGGTATGTATTATGTTTCATACCGATATCTCGGTATACCGAGTCTCGGTATGTCGAGCGGTTCGGTACGGTATCGGTATGTAATTTTATATAACGAAAGTTTCGGTACGGTATACGGTATGAGTAAAATAAATCGGTACGGTACGGTATACCACCCCTAGTTGAGTTGGGAGTGGACTCGTGCGCCAAACACTGTTGCCGAGTTATTGGACAAACAGAGGTTAGAGGATCAGTTGTCATCGGTCAACTTGGAAGACAAGGTCGATAGCTGGATGTGGTTCCATGGTTCGAGTTTGGATTTCCAAGTTGCCGCCGTTAAAAAGTGGTTACGTGGGCCGGTTAATGGTGATGCTACCTTTGGGTTCAAATGGAGTTCGTGGGTTCCAAACAAGTGTAACATTTTCATGTGGCGCGCTTTTTTGGATCGGCTTCCAACCAAGACATGTCTAGCTCGAAGGAACATTAATGTTGATAATTTGTTCTTGCGTTTGGTGTGAGTCTTACGATGAAACCGTAGAACATGTTCTTACAGGTTGTGGTATTGCTTTGGGGGTTTGGAACTCGATTGCTGCTTGGTGCAAAATTCCTAGACCGTTTGCTTTCCACGTTAACAATTTGGTAGACCTGCATGAGCATAGTGGAGTGGTGGGCACCAAGAAAACGGTTCTACATGGGATTATTATTATCGCATGCTGGAGATTATGGAGAGCCAGGAATGACAAGGTGTTTCGTAGCAAGGCGCCCAATGTGACGGACTTGGTTGCGGATATCAAGACTGTGGGGTTTCTTTGGTATAAACATAGATTTAAAGAGGGGGTAGTGGATTGGGATAGATGGTGTTTATTTGATGTAACGTGATTTCTTGGTTTGCTTGTCTTGGTTTTCGGCTTCTACCTCCGCCTTGGTGATAGTTGTCGGTTTAGGTTGGTTTTAATGAAAGTCTTTTTTCAAAAAAAAAAAAAAAACTATACCCCCTGTTAGCACCGTTAGAACTATATTAAAGTATAAGATTTATTATGTTAATTAATTATTAGTGGATTCATCTCTCTCTCCTTCTTGAGCACGTGCACTGACTGTTCTGCTTTTTTTTTTATATTTAATTATTATGTTAATTAATTATTACTGGATTCATCTCTCCTTCTTGAGCACGACTCTTCTTCTTCCTGGTGTTTCTTTTTTTTTCTCTCTGTCAATACCACCGTTTCCCAAAAAAAAAAAAAAAATACACCACCATTTGAAGAAAGTTCAGAGAAAAGGGATCACATATCATCTTTGCTTTCTTCTCTGTGTCAATACCAGAGAGTGATTTTGAAAAAAAAAAGAAAAAAAAAATACACCACCATTTGAATACAACTATTTCAGCAATGAAAAAAAAAACTAAAACAATCCAACTTGAATACACCATTTGAACACAACCTTTCATCAGACATCATGAAAAAAAAAAACTTGAACAATCCAACTATTTCAGCAATGAAAAAAAAAAAAACTAAAGCCCCATATCAATCAAACTATTTCAGCAATTTCTTGATCAATTACTCCAACAATCTCTAAAGCAATCTCATCACCGTAATCTCTAGGCTGCAAAAAAAAAGTAAAAAGACATTAGTAGAAGATGATGAAATTAAAAATCCAAAAATATATAACATACAATTTATCTTTTATGACATGAGCATAATGCGTATGCAAATTTTAATAATAATGCTCCCTGAAACTAGGAAAAGTACATATACTAAATAAATACATATACAAGAAAGTTGTTACTTTCTTATGAAAAAAAATACTTGGTATTGAAATTTGAAGTTCTTACTTGCTATTTTCAGTTCTTCATTATTGTATTTCTCCATTACCAAAATATTGGGTTGGCAACTGACCTAATAAAAATAAACCAAGAGCAGTTGGAATAACTTAGTAACAAGTCAATGATAACAAACTTGTAATGATAGCTTAATGAAAATTAAATAAGAAAAAGGCATACCTGTTATACTAGAATGAATGCTCCGGTTAAAGGTTCTTGTAGACATATCATGCAATAAACCCATAGCACTGTTAGTCATGAAATTTGATGTGCCTTGAGATGGTAAGCTTACATGAGGATGTATGCCTCCAGAATGCATCCACCGCCAACCATTATCAGAAAAACATGCATGTTGTGTCATTTCAGATATCCCCTACAGTACACAAAATAAAACTCGAATAATTCTAAAAATAAATACATATTATACTAAAAGAGATGCGACTCTTTTTAGTTAAAATAAAGTTGATATATACCTCCGACATTGTACGACCATAGCTCAAGGGGTCTTCGGGTATGATGTGGATTGACTTTTTCTTGCGCAATTTAGTTTCTAATGGTCCTTTTATCCTTTTGCTAGATTGACCTTTAGAGCGTCTTTTTGTTGGCTCTCGTAATTGTTGCTCTTCTTGCAATTTTGGATTAACATTATTCGTAGCGGCCATGATGCTCTTAGTCGCATCACCAACGGTGTCTATGAAGTTATCAATCTTTGCTTCCACTTCTAGCATTAGTGATTTAGTTAAAGAAAACACATCAGTACTTCTTGAACCTTTTGACACAATCCTTTGTGAAACACATGACAACTCGCTATAATGGGCTGTTTGAACTGGATCAACGTCATTCGGTATTATCTCTCCCATTGGGTCACAGATAAAATCGTTTGTAATTGTTTGTGACCATCTTTTCAAATAATACTTGGAGGGTAAGGTATTGTACTCCAAGTGGCGTAATAGCTTCAATGCATGTGAACAAATAATTCCATCAAACTCGAACTTTCGACATGTGCACGATATTGTTTGTTCCAAGTGGTTATAAGTAAGTGTGCGAATCTTTTTCCGACCTTCAAGATCCTTAGCTATGTAGGTACGTACGGATCCATCATCATTCTCTAACTCCAGTGACAAATCAATCGTCTGCTTAAGAACTTCTTGAAAACAATAAAATAATTTCCTGGTGTATTTTTTCGATGCTTCACGCTCAACAGACCAGCTACAATTAAAATTAGGTGTCGTTTGCTGCGTAAAATGAGCAGCTGCTCTTTCTTTTTCATGTCGATTTTCCATGGCCCTAGAGTATAATTGTACAAACTCTCGAAGAACAATCTTGCCATGATTAAAATAACCTTTCAAGAACTTATTAATGCTCTCGCTTCTCTGTGATGTGGTCATGCCAGCGCAAAAGTGATTATGACTGTATACTTGAGCCCATTTTTTTCTCAATCCATATATTCTTTGCAACCATTCATTATCTCTTAGCTCATTATCTTCAAGCAGTTGTTCCCAACGTTCTTCAAATTCTTCAATAGTTTCTGGATTATAAATACAATCTTTGAACTGTGATGAAAATGATTTGTAACCATTACTACTCAAGTTCTTTGCAGCATTTTGACATAAGTGCCACAGACACAATCCATGATGACTTTCAGGTAGTAGTTCAGCAATAACATTTGATATGGCTGCCGACTGATCAGTAAATATGCTTTTTGGCCTTTTCCCCCCCATAGCTTCAAAGAAAGTGGTAAACAACCATGTTATGGCATCGATTGTTTCACCATCCAATAAACCGCATCCAAAAAGTGTTGTTTGCCCATGATTATTGATACCGACAATTGGCGCACATAACATATCATAATTGTTCGTTCGAAACGTTGTGTCAAAACACACTGCATCACCAAATAAACCATAATCTCGTCTTGATTTGGCATCAGAAAAGAACACACCCCGTATCTCACCATTTTCATGTGTCCGAAAAGCATAAAAGAAGTGTTTGTTTTCTGATTTCTTTTGCTTGAAGTATTCAAGGAGACAATCTGCATCACCCTTCTTGAAAAATTCTGCCCTTTTCCGTTGTATCAAATTATTACAGTCGGACCTGATGAAATTAAGATTTTGGGCTCCACCAGCTTCTTCAGACAAGTATGAGAAAATTTGACCTTGTTTTATTCCAGACGTGTGCATTTTCTTCATAATCTCAATCTGTGAAAAGTCGATTTTCCTTTGTGACCTCAAATAATGAGAATGCACAATTGGGACAAGGTCGTGAGAATGCTCTGCTCTGAACTCAATTAACTTATACTTCCCTTCCGGAACCCATTTAACCACAAATATCGCCTTACAATCAAATCTCGTGTTATCTCTTTTTTTCTGTGGCGTCTGTATCTTTTTGGAAGTACCCTCACACGAACAAACAAGTGCTTGTCGTTGGATGATATTGTTGTCAGATTTCTTCTTGTTTGTTCTCTGTATCCTTATATTAAAGCCAATCCTCCTTGCATATGCATTATAAAAATCATAAGCTTCTTTTATGGTGTTAAAAACCATTCCAATTTTAGGATCCTTGTGATCAGTGTCCTCTTCAATTTGATTATCAGAACTTCCACCCTCTTCTTCGAACATTCGAGATTTCTCATAATCAATATTTGCATCCATAACGCGGTCTCTGTAATTATTCATTAACATTGTGGAATCAGAAGTTTCAAAAAAAGTAATAATTCTCTTTACTATGTGCTGAACATCTTGACATCTAACTCCATTTAAAAAAAAAAATACACAATCAATTCGTTACATAGGATCTTACCAAATAAATTACAAGTTCTAAGCCACTTTATAAGCTACATACAAGATTTAATCCTAGAATTTTTTGATGGCAAAGATGGACTACATTTATTTTATTTTTTCTATAAAATATAGTCAATATTTAAAATTCTATATTAGCTGAAAAATATAAAATGATTCATCTGTAAAAATGATGCAATATAAGCTGAAAAAAGTTCAATATAAATCTACAAAAAGTTCAACATCTGAAAAATATAAAACGATTCATCCATATAAAACTACAAAATTGATATAAACGATGCAATATAAGCCTAAAAAAATTCAATCGAGTCCATAAGTACGTTGCCACCCCCTCAGTGAGTACTCAGTAGCTCCGACCGCGATACTCCAAGAACCTCCATCACATCCACCTGCAACTGTGTAGATGTACTATCGGCATCAACCAATCGCCCCTCGACAGGAATGCGAAGGATCTGCCACACATCATGCAACATGATGGTCATCTCTCCGAACGGCATGTGAAAAGAGTTCGTATCGGGCTGCCACCGCTCAACGAGCGGGGAAATCAACGGGGAGTCAATGTGTCTGAACATGGCGTCCGTCAGGTGGGATAACCCAGTCCCACTGATCCGGCTCACTAAAGAGGGTAACATCACTTAGCGCCACTGACTCAAGCTCTGACAAGCAGCAGTCCTGGTGTGACACTTCAGCAGACCTCTCATCTCTCCAGTCTAGGCATGGCAACGGGGCGGGGATGAGGCGGGGATCGCCATTCCCGGCCCCGGCCCCGGTTTGTAAAACATTCTCCCGGCCCCGGCCCCGGCCCGGTTTGTGATACCCTCCCCCGGCCTCGGTCAAACTCCGGTCAAACCCCGGTCAACGCCCGATTTAATATAAAATATATAAATTTTTTAATATATATATATATTTAATAAATATATAGTTTTTTTTAATATATATATATATTTATATAGTAAAATATATAATTTTTTTAGTATATATATATATATATACACAGTCCGGCGGGCGGGGACCCCATCCGGCCGGACCCGGCCCCGGTCGGGTCGGGTGGAGCGGGTTTCGGGGCGGGACGGGTCAAATTGCCATGCCTGCTGTCCAGTCCAGGTATGCGCGGCGACATGCCCACCGAAACTCGGGATAACGCTGCCGTCGATAGGGCCACCATGCATCTCCTCAGTAACCATCCATGATGTGTCATCCTCTGCCCTACGTCGTTTACTACTGGTAGACCTAGAAGTGACAAACCTCCCCCCTCTCCCCTTCCGAACCCGGCACAAAACGGACGAAGAATCATCACCGCCCTCGTTCATGTCCTGATCGTCGTCCTCGTCGTGCGAATAATACTCGCTCGAATCCTCAGTACCAAACTCAGTATAAGGTAGGTGCTCGAATCCCCTACGCTCTGCCTCCCGCTGTCTACGAACGGAAGCATCAACACCACGAGCTCTGGTGTGACGCGCTCCAGAACCCATGAACTCTGTGACTAGTGACATAGATTTGTCCGCTCCTCCTCTCATCTGCATTTAGCAAACAATACAACTAATGAGTAATAATCATACAAACAATACACATTATTAATTATAAATTGAAAATTTTATTTTTTTTCGAAAAAATGGCTGGAGCGTCCGGCCAGGACGCCTGCACCAAGGCAGGGGCGTCTGGTCTGGACGCCAGGGCCATGGTTGGGGCGTCCGATTCAGACGCCTATTCCATGGCGTAGGCGTCCGATCTGAACGCCTGTCCATGGTTCGGACGTCCAACCTGGACGTCTATCCTATGGCCATGGCGTCTGCCCTGGACGCCTACGCCATGGACAGGCGGGATCGGCGGACGCCTGTGCCATGGACAGGCGTCATCGGCGGACGCCTGTGTCAAAAATTCGACCGCAACCTCCGTCGTGCACTCCGACACGGCGGGCGGCGGCCAAAACATCAGAAACCCGAAAAAAATATTTACCTGAGCTTTTCCTTTTCCAGTCATGGCGGCGGACGGCGGCGGTGCGGCGGCTGGTGGCTTCTTTAGAGTAGGTCGAGAAAGAAAATTAGTGAGAATGTAGAATTACAAATCTGCTAAATATGAAGTAATGACAAAAATGTAATATTATAAGGCGGTGTTTAGTAATCCAGAAAAAAAAAATTGATCCATTATCGGAAATCTGCCGGCCGGCCCTCCCGGGGGCAAGCAGTGCCGGGCAGTATAGATTTGAATTAAAAACAAAACAAAATTGGTACACAAAAAGGGCGTTTGGCAATTAAGGGACTTGGACTCTCGACACTATTTATAAGTATGAACTAGGGTTGCTCTCCTTGCCTTTTCATTTTTTTTTTTCTTCCCGCATTTTTCCTCTCACTACATTAGCTTGGAATATCTCTGGAACGTCCATCTCTCTACCAAGTTTTTTCCCTTCTTCTTAGCGAGAGTCCGCCCTTTGGATCAAATATCTGAATCTGAGAATCATACTCATATTTTTTTTTTTAACATGAACTATTTATTTCTTTTTTATTGAATCTATCCAGTCAGGGATAAATCTATTTTTTATTTGATTTTTCTTTTTCCTTCTTCTCTATAGTACTCTCCAAATGGGGTGGTGGTATATGTATATTCGTACGGCACACCACCCGCAGGTGATTCAAGGCCTATATACGGCGGCCAGACACCACGCGTTCCTTAATCTCAAGGCCCAATTTCTCGGCCCATTCATTTTACAAGTTCCTTCATGTTTTGGCGCTCAAACATGAAGTATAAGTTTCAGAAGACATTTCATATTCATATTTGCGAGAACGGTAATTTCCAGTCTCTAATTTCATTCTCCCCTGTTTGTAACCTTCCAGTCGCTAATGTCATTCTCCCCTGTTTGTAATTTTCCAGTCTCTAATTTTCATTCTCTCTGTTCATTTCATTTCAGAGTGGATTGTTGATATCGCAACTCAACATTTTGCCTGGACTGAATTGAGGTTCGATAAGAAAAAAATTCGTTGTATTCTATTGCTTGATTAATAATCTTATCGGTTTTAGTTTATTATTGTCCAATTCGTTATATGTATGTGTGTGTGTGTTCATTCAATCGGTTTGAAAAAAGGATGTTTGATGGAAGAGCTTAAGTATTTGATATCATTGAAAAGAACGTGACATGACATTTGTTATTGCTTTAGCAGAAGCTGGAATGCTGCCGCCTCCAGAAGCTGGAACTGTTACACCTGTAGCAGGTGAGGATTTTTCATCATTGTATGGTTGGTTGAATTTATTGTTCTGTCCGCTCATTTCATTTCAGAGTGGATTGTTGATATCTCACCTCAACATTTTGCGTAGACTGAACTGAGGTTCGATAAAAAAAATTCATTGTATTTTATTGTTTGATTATTATCCGATCGGTTTTAGCTTATTATTGTCCAATTCGTTGTGTGTGTGTGTGTGTGTATGTTCATTCAATGATTTGAAAAAGGATGTTTGGTGGAAGAGCTTATGTATTTGGATCTTATAGTATTGAATTTGGTTTTTATGGGACGTGACATCACTGACATGACAATTATTATTGCTTTAGCAGAAGCTGGAGCTGTTACACCTGTAGCAGGTGAGGATTTTTCATCCTTGTATGGTTGGTTGAATTTGTTATTTTGTCTTCTGCGTGTTGTTTATTTCGTCTTTAGTTATGTTCCATGATATACGAGTTGATTTTACAATATCAATCACGTTTGTGTTACATGATTATTGCAATTATCTCAACTTATCGTCGTCGCATGATATTTTCCTTGTAACTAGAAAGACCTATGATATTGACAGTCTTGAAATTTCCCTTCAAATGAAGGTTGGCATCCGGCGTAAAATTTCTTCAGATTGTTTTGCATGGATTATAGTGTTAATTAATTTTAGACAATTATTTGATAATGTGATCTTCAAGTTCATGCCAACAATTAATTGATATTGTGATCTTCATGCCACCGACCCCAACATCGTCGGGATTAAGGTGCAATTGATGATGATAATGATGATTGCTTTTACTTCTGTGTATTGAACTTTTGGCTCTTAAATTTGATAGCAACACATTAAATTTTTAAATTTAGGAATGGGTGTCCATTTTTGGTGCCTTAAACGCATTTAGAAGTTTTATAGAAGGAAGAAGTTGAAACATTTTCAAAAATACTGCTAAGTTAAAGATAAGTTCAAGACATTGATCATAGTTAGCAGTGAAGTTAAAATTGATAATAAATAAGGGTACAAAAATCAATTGATTCAGTTCGTTGATATTTATAATCTCTCTATCGGGGACACTTATTGGGAGACGGGAGGGAGTATGTCCATGTCTGATCATCCTTTCATTTCATGGTGATATGGTTATTATCTATCTTAGATGATATTTTGTTTTAGATGGAGTTTACCACTATGAGGGTCTTGAAGACATAAGTGACCTTCCAGACTTGGGGCTACCAGTGGTTGTAGACAATATTTACCATTTTGCGGGACGTGTTGACCTTCCAATTCATCTGAAAGGTGAATCTCGTAGGGCTGCTGTAGTAGAACAACTAATGGGCTATGTCGGTGAAGTCATGTTGGCGTGTGAGGCTAGAGATACGGTTTCGGCTCAGGCCCCAGTACAAGTTGGTGAGGAACAGGTTGGGTTGGAACAGCAGGTTGAGGAGGATGAGGAGGAGGAGGAGCTGGAGGAGCCCCCGCCTAAAATACGCTGCATGTCTCATGTCTACCGCCGCAGCCGTCGTTGCTGAATTTTTGCTTTTACTAGTGGTGATGATGTATTGGTCGTTAAATACTGTTGCTGAATTCTTGATTTGACTGGTGGTGATTTCTGTATTGGTGATATAATGGTTGTTAAATAGTGTCGCTGAATTCCTGCTTTTATGGGTGGTGATACATTGATCGTTAAACACTGTTGCTGAATTCCGCTGGATTCTTGCTTTTACTAGTGATATTTTTGTACTGTGGTATATTGGTTGTTAAATACCGTCTCCGAGTTTTTTTTTTTTTTTATTTTTTTGATATCGGGTTTTATTTACACTGACTAGTCGCGGGATAACATTGCGGCCACAAGATCAAGCTAGGTTAAATCGCGAGATGTGTGTATCGCTCCAGGGTTCTTAAATATCCTCAACTACCGCATGCGAGTCGTCACAGTGATTGCTTCCATCTTGAAATCCAATCCATGCGAGTTACGAGATCTGGCCTCCACACTGTCGGCTGCCCTCAATTTTTAATTGTTCCACCAACGTCTTGCAGGGCTAGCCCTGTCAATCGAAAAGGGATCATTAGGCCTTGAAATTCAATAAAGTTTCGCCATAGAATTGAGCACGACTCAACTAAATTGAAGGTCAGGTGACCAACTGCGCCAAGGCAGTTGGTTTACCGTCTCCGAGTTCTTGTTTTTCTTATTGGTGGTGATGTTATTTACTGTTGATATAAACCAAACAAAAGCAAACATACCCAATATATCCCACTCAGAGCAGGGTCTGGGGAGGATAAAATGTACGCAGACCATGCCCCTATTTTTTACGACAGAGAGACTGTTGATATAGTGGATAGTAAATTCTGTCACCGAATTCCTGCTTTTATTGGTGGAGATGTTCTAGTTCTTTTTTTATTTATTTTTTACAGTAAGTCAGGACTCGGGAGACACTCTTTTAGCAACGATAAGAGCAACTCCAAGGCAATCCCCTATTTTTACTCCCTAATATATAATAAAATAATGATTACTTAAAATATAGGGGATCAAAAAATTATTTTACTCCAATGGTAATCCCTATATTGGTTCCCTATATTTCAAAAACAATATACATTAAGCCCGGAAAGTGCTTTCCGCCCAATAATAATAATATTATAACACATAGCAATCAAATAACAACAAATTAATTGAAAATGAGAGCAAGAGCTGAGGTGGAGGTTATAGGGGCTGGTTATTTCGTCCCCAAAACAAGGGGTTCTATTTTCAATAACCTAAAAAATATAGGGATGGGTAGGGTTGGAGAATGATTTTTCAAGTAAAACCCCTAAATTTTGTACAAATAAGCAGATATAGGTAAGAGAGACTCAGCCTTGGAGATGCTCTAATAATCATATGAACGGGCTAGCAAATAAATCCTCTTATATCTATACTATATAATACTTACCCCTCTAATTTAATGTGGAAGGGGGATTTAATTGTAACTTTTAATTGTAAATATATGAAGAGACTATTTTAATTGTAACTTTTAATGTAAATAAACTAATTTAAATACAAAAGTTATGATAAACATCACAATGTAAATGCACCTTCTAATACACAAGGTGGTTAACATGAACTTTTAAATGATAGTATAAATTACAAGATGGTTAAATTTTAGTTATGAAATCTTAGATACAATCGGTGCATCGCACGGGTTGAATAAACCCAAAACAACCCCGAAGCAATACACGGGTTAGTAAAGCCTCATTTCATATAACTAATTACATAGACTAAAATAAAAGGACAATAACAATAAAAAACATATAAACTTTTCTAAAAGCCATTTAAATTCCATCATCTGCTCATTCAACCGTCTGTCTCAACATTACGTACAATACACGTAGATATTCACCAAAGATCGTGCATCGCACGGGTTGGATAATGTCTCGTGTAACTAACTACCGGAACCATGGAATTTCTTTTTGACTCCGCTAAGTTTATGTTTGGTACATAAGATAATTTATTTTTTAAGCTTATTTAAAATATTTTATTTAATACGTCATAAATTAACTTACAAGTTTATTCATAAGATATTATTGAGATACTGCACAAATAAGCATATTGAGATGCTACTTAGCATTAGACCCGACAATTTACCACACGACACGAAAACGACACGAGAATTTAGTGTTTATGTTTGCATTTTGAGTACACGATACAAAAATACACGAACACGAAAGTACACGATCGAGATTTAGTGTCGGTTTTGCGTTTACCCTTTGGGTACACGACACGACACGAGGTACACGAAATAAATAAATAATAAATATATATATATATATATATATATATTTATTATAATATTTTATAACATAATTTAGAAATTTATATTTAATTTTATAAAAGTATACATTTTATGAATTCTATTTGTACTAAACTTTAAAATTCGAAAATATAATATGAATTTTCATAAATTTCGTGTAACATTCGTGTTTTCGTTGCCATTTATTTCGTTTCGTCTACTAAAACCTATAAAAATTAGAATTTAGGACTTTTGGGCAGAACCGCAGAACCGATCCGAACGCGCCGGCAAGCGGTTCGGTTCGGTTCCTAGCAATAAATTTTTTTTTCGGTTCGGTTCGTACTGTTAGTATTCGGTTCGGTTCGGTTCGCGGTTCCTGTCTGTTTTAAAGAGGAACCGATCTGAACCGCAAATAACCGTCCGAACCGCATCGAACCGGGAAACTGACCCTCTGAATATAATATAATATAATATATTCTTATTAAACATAATTAATATAATATAAAATAATATAATATATTCTTAATAAAATAAAATATAATATAATATATTTCGTCCAAACCATACAAAATCGGTTCCGGTTCGGTTCCTGTGCGGTTCGGACAAAAAAAACTGGAAAAACCGAACCGCGAAATAACTATGCGGTTCGGTTCCGGTTAATGTATTTTTCTCCCAGGAACCGAAAAGTTCCAGGCCTAATAAAAATAATATTAAAATATGTGGGAATCAATTTTTTAATACCAAAGCATAAAATTGATAAGTTCTATATCCTCATTCATAAAACTATAATTTTTTGGTACCATTTTGATTGAAAAGACTAAAATGTCCTCTCTTTTTGTTGTATTGTTGACTTCTCTCTCTTTTTTTTTTATTTAATTTAAACAACTTTTCTTCTCTTTTTTCTTTTTTACTTTCCTCCTCCGATCGATATTAATGTCCAAGAACCAAAATTTAACTACAAACATATACATCAAAACAACACAACCATTTTATTTTTGACAAAGAGTCTCTCAAAAATCTTATAGCAATCACAAGATTGTTCGAAAATAAAAGGTGACGGGGAAATTGGACTTCATTTGTCGTCTTACGAGTTCATAAAGAAGGTATGTATCATTATTTGAGCGATGAAAAAAAAATTCGAGATCTGTTCTTACGGACACGATCGGCGCACCGATGGGAAGCGCGTGTGCAACGA
This sequence comes from Orobanche coerulescens, assembly GCA_033398695.1. Classification (NCBI taxonomy): domain Eukaryota; kingdom Viridiplantae; phylum Streptophyta; class Magnoliopsida; order Lamiales; family Orobanchaceae; genus Orobanche; species Orobanche coerulescens. The sequence goes on from CM065809.1 coordinate 192,902,013, forward strand.
TCGTGTCAACGATCGTCTTAGCGACCTTAACATCGTGCGCAACACTAACGTGTACACGCTCGTTTAACACGATCGTATAAAATCGTGTGCGGCGATCGTGTTCATGGCGAAACTTGCACACGATCACGCACGGTAGTATACGGCCGTGTGCATCGGTCGTGTCAAGCGCACCGTAATATTGTTCGCTCATTTTTTGAATAGTTATTCATCTTTTTGTAATCGGATGTCGTGGCGGCGTATTTTGATACATCACGGTGGTCATTGGGAGCGATCGACATATGTAGACGGGGACTCCTTTTTGTCTATATCGACACGAGCAAAGTTAGTCGTGCAAACCTCGTGGGGGTTATCGGAGAGGGTTTGGGTGGTCCAAATGAGTCCGATTACAAATTATGGTACTTGACACACATGGCAAAGGAAACAAAGTAAAAGTCCTATTAAGGGCGATACTGAGATACTTCGATTACTAGTAGAATACAAGGAGGATCCCGAGGTCTATGTTGAGAACAGCAGACTCCTCCACTCCCGAGGTTAATATGGGATGTAGCGGCTCGAGAGTAGAGCCCGACAACATAAATTATGACATGCCTTCCAAAGAGTATCAATACGAGGAAGATGAGGAAGACGAGGAAGATGAGGAAGATGAAGAGGTGCATACATCGAAGATGAAGATTGTTGTAAAGACTTGCTTGAGTCACTATATGCGGAATTTCTTGCTTGGGTTCGCCAAGCCCAAATGGATAGGACTATGAGTCGTCGGAACTTCTCATCCGACCATCAATCTGAGCGAGCATGAGCATCTACAATCAATGCGTAATCGATCATTCCATTTCGGACCCGGTAGTGCCGGGACTTTGGGTTGGGTCGGCGGCCTCCACCGGTTCTGGTCGGCTAGGTGGGGTCCACCTTTCGTTCGAAGACGAGTTGAGGATAAGCGTAGGAATGTATCATTTGGAAAACATGCTACAGTGTATCACCGATCGTTCGCCGATAAACGTATAGTGTTTGTGCTGTAAGAGTGGGCGAAGAAATTGTCGGTTTAGGTTGTGTGCTATTGAGGTGCAACTATTTGGAGAATTACTAAGTTGACATTGGAGCACAAGCTGTTACCACTGATTTGAACCGTCTTTGCCGCACGATCGGTCACTTCGAGGTTGCCGCCCATTATTTTGCTAAAAGATTGGCCAGGTGAGGGTCACTTTGAGGCCAAAGGAGATGATTGCAGAGATGTGTAGGGAGTATGGCATTGACATGCTATACAATTTTGCTCTCCGGACGAGGAATATAGCGATAGAGAATACATATGGCGGCTTCGATGAGTCGTATCAGAGGCTCCCATCTTATACGTATTTGTTAAAAGCAGCGTAATCCAGGGACAATTTATGATTTGCAGACGACTCGTGAGGGAGTGTTTCGCCACATGTTCGTTGCACTCGGACAGAGTATTAGGGCATTTGATACGTGCCTTCGACCGGTGATTATAGTTGATGGGACCCACCTAAAGGGAAGGAATAAAGGAACTCTATTTGCGGCCGTCACATTTGACGGGAACGAGCAAGTTTTCCTCTTGCTTGCTGTTGGTCTCGGTCCGATAGAGAACGACGAGTCATGGACTTATTTTCTGTATAACCTGCGCAGATGCTACAATCCGACGGAAGATTTACTGATTGTGAGTGACCAACATAAGAGCATTCAGAATGCTGTTCGAGCCGTCTATCCGAATGCATTCCACGGGTTTTGCTATCACCATCTTGCAAAAATCGACCTCTATGGTGCGCATGCTATAGGACTCTTTAGAATCTACTGCCTACACGCATCGAGAAGAAGTTTTGAAAACTACTTTTGAAACTACATATCGAAAGCCTAATGGGGCGCACAGCGCCTTTACGAAATTGGGCGAGAGGTGGGCTAGGTCGAAGTGTCCGGACGACGCTATAACTTCTTGACATCAATCTTTGTTGACTGCTTTAATAATCGTATGTTGTGGGCTAGACGTTTACCTGTTTGCTCGTTACTTGAGATATTTCGCCTAATTTTAGAGAATTGGTTTGATGAGAAGCGGGGAGAAGCTACGTCAAGAGACCATGAGTTGACAATGCACACTTTTGAAAAGCTTTCTAACTCTGTGCAAGCGAGTCTGACTCTTACCGTTCGAGCTACCACCCCACTTGTTTATAAAGTCGAAGAAAACAAAGTTTCTTATGAGGTCGACCTTCGAACATGGACATGTTGTTGTCGTGAGTTTGATTTGGATCAGATTCCATGTCGTCATGCCGCTGCCGCTATAAGGTACATGTCTATGCTGTTGTGTGCACGATCGTTACCCACGATGGGCACGATCGTTACCCACGATGGGCACGATCGTAACTCACGATGGTCACGATCGAAACCCACGATGGGCACGATCGTAACCCACGATGGGCACGATCGTAACCCACGATGGGCACGAATGTAACCAAGATGGGCACGATCGTAACCCCACGGTCGCCATGACCGTAACCCACGATCGCCCTTATCGTAACCTACGATGGGACACACGATGTGCACGATCGTAACACAATGGGCACGATCGTAACCCACGATGGGCACGATCGTAACCCACGATGGGCACGAACGTAACCAATGATGGGCACGATCGTAACCCCACGATCGCCATGACCGTAACCCACGATCGCCCTTAACGTAACCTACGATGGGACACACGATGTGCACGATCGTGTACACAATGGGCACGATCGTAACCCCACGATCCCCGTGATCGTAACACACGATCAACGCGATCGTGTTTTCCCATCGTTTGCAAAACAGGGATGGTCTGGATTTATCACCTCATCAATATAAAAAATACATTATCCTATACAACATCCTTGACATAATTGCTTATTGTAGCGCGCGGCAATGGTTTGTCGTGTATGATTTTGTTAGTCGTTATTTCAAGCAACAAGGCCTTAGAGAGACTTATAAGGAGCATATTAGTCCCATCCCACATCCCGATGAGTGGAATGTCCCACCGAGATCTCATCCATCATTTGCGTACCTCCGGAGAAGTGCGACAAGCCCGGCCGACCAAGGATGAGTCGCGCACGATCCATTGTTGAAAATTTGCACGCGGTGGGCGGCCTCAGTGTGCGGTAGGTGTAAAGGAACCGGCCACAATAGAAAATCTTGCAAAGCATTCATTCCCATAGGGGTGTGGATTTGAATATCCTGAAGAAACTCAAGAAATCGATGAACAACCGAGGCAAAGGCGCCGGCAGAAGAAGAGGTGTAGCATTTGCCGTAATGATGACCATGACATAAGGGGATGTCCATACCGTGAAACTTAAATTGCTTATGTATTTTTATATTTTGTGACTTACTAGCAACAATCATGTGTTGATATTTTGATCCTCGATGGACCCTGTATTGATTCAGTATTCTGATTATTAGTTGAAATGCATAATTTTGTGTCTATTTTCTTTACCTTTGAATTGAAATTTAAGTGTTCAGTAATGTAAAGCAAATAAAGGTGATTATGGAGCCAAACATTAACCATAACAAAGTAGCTCACTTCAAAGAGCAATAGTTTACAGTTCCAAAGCATATAACTTTACAAAACAAAATTTAATCACCATCACACAAAATATCTAATAATAACATAAAAAACAATCAATTGGATCCCTTTTCCCCAATCTGCTGCTGTATCTTTAGTCTTGTATCACCGTCTTCATGAACTTCCTCTTCCAAAATAAATTTTTTGCTTTTATTCTCAGAAATCTCCAAATCATTATCATCATCACCATCTAGTATGACTGGAGTGCTCGCAGTGTTTTTAAATAGGCCTGTTTCATGGAACACATTAATTTGCAATGATAGTCACTACACATACAACAAAATCAAAAAACTTACTCTGAGCATTGAGTATCTTCCTCTCGGCCTAGTTCTGTATGGTGGGTTGGGAGTAGGTATCCTCCTTCTTCTTTTTGGTGATGGTGCTTCGCTTCCTCCTAAATCGGTTTCTCGTAATCGGCCGCTCATTTCGCGTATTTGATTTTAATGAATTTTAACTGATGTTAATTGATTAGGGTTTGAAGTGAAAAAGGGGTGGAGACCGACCGACGATGGGATTTTAAAGTAAAGGGGGGGACCTGGGATTTTATAATAAAGGGGGGGGGACCGACTTATAATAAAGGGGGGGTGGGGGGGGGGGACCCACGATGGGATTTTATAATAAAATAATTTGACCTTTGAAGTAAACACGATCGTGTACACGATCACCGCGATCGCGTGTTCCAATCGTGTGACACGTTGGCAACCAGGTGTCAAATTGGCGCTGTATCCACGTATGCACACGATCGTGTACACGGTCGTGTCCACGATTGAACACACGATCGTGTACACGGTCGTGTCCACGATTGAACACACGATCGTGTGCACAAGAACGTCAAGAATTTTCACCAATTTGTCAAATTACTCGTCAATTTAGGTGTTGTTACTTATATATTAACAATTATTTGTTAATGATACACTTATATAAAAAGTTATTGATTGAATTACCATAATATATTGCATATCATGTGTCGTCCAATTGTTCTATTAGTTAAATGCGGATAAGTTCAATCATCTGGATGAATTACCTCATATACTAATGAATTACAACGAAATGACAAATAGGAGTTCGTATAAGAAGCCATATTGTAATTAATGTTTGAACAAGCGATGTTTGAATCACAAAACATCATTCTAGATAACACAATAGTTCAAATTTGCAAAAATACCAAAAGTTCATATGCACACGATCGTGTACACGGTCGTGGCCACGATTGAACACACGATCGTGTGCACGGCCGTTCCACGATGGTACTCACGGTGCGTGTGCACGGTCATGCCCGACCATCGTGCGCACGGCGACATCGGGCGCATGACCGTGGGTAGGTTGCACACGATCGTAACACACGATGGCCACGATCGTGTGCATCCATCGTGTGTAACACAGAGCCAACACATTCAGATTTAACAACACTGACACATTCAACCAAAACTGTCTAAATACAACATAAATATTGTACAACACAACATAAACCATTCTACATGTCTAAAGACAACATAAAGATTTTAGCAGCTAGACCATATCGATATTTCTTAATATATTTTTCATTAAGTTCCTTGATTTGGTGCCTTGCTCCTGGGTTTGTAGAGACGAGTCGATCCAAGTACATGCACGCGAAGGGGCCACAACTGTGATTGTCGTTTTGTATGAACTGTAGCTATCGTGGCATAATTTTGAAACTCATCTCCGTGTCATACTTCGTTTTCGATTGGTTGTTCATCCAATACCCGGATGGAGTCTTGCAAACTCGTTAGCCAAAACTAACTACAAAAAGCCAAACCACAAAAGTAAAAAATATCGATATCAAACCAATGATATACAAGTGAGTAGGTTATAGAACTTACGTAAAATAGGGAGCCGGCAAGTACAGTGCTAACTCTACCGACACCAACACTACGGACTCCCCTCCGAAGCCTCGCTCGAGTCGCAAGCACATAACAGTCTATCACCTCGGCATCAAAGTCTTCACGGCTAGACTCTATCCGGTCAAATAACGCCTGGGTGAGAGCATGCCCAGTCTCCAAACACCGGACAATAGCATCACGTGGCTGCTCCCTCCTAAACTGTAGGTAATCAAGGGGCTGCTGAGTCCGCTCAACAGAATGATGAATCTGAGAATGGTGACTGTGCTGGACCTCAGAATGGTGGGTAGGCGGATGCTGAGAATGGTGACTCGGCTGACGCTGAGAATGGTGACTCGGTGGCGAGAATGATGACTAAGCCGACGATGAGAATGGTGACCGTGTCTTTGCGCGAGGCGAGTGACGTGGAGGGTCGGGAATCCTCCGCCGGGCGCTGCTAATGATGCGTAATGACGAGGCCTATCATGGCTCCCAGTGAGTAGTGTCTGGGCTCCTAGACGTCTATGCATAGGTCGAAGAAATCCACGATCCCGAGAAAGCACCGTGAGAAACTCGAGCAATAAATCCGACTCGAATCGTCGTACAAGATCGCCTTCAAACGGCGATCGAAGTACTCATCCTGCTCGTGTCACAGGTGTGGTCCGACAAGGAAGTCGTGGACACAACACACCCTCTCTGCCGCCTCTCCCGGTCGATGTCTCTGCACCATCTCGGTGGGGTACTCTGTGGCGTCGCTTCGACACTTTATGTGCCGACTCATATGTAATCAATTTTCCAGTGACCTTCTTCAACCTATCCATAACTTTCTTCCTCGGGATCGGCAGCTCATCCTCCTTATTCCTCACGGCTATTCTTACGGGCTTAATGAACTTAACATCATAAGGCGAGCCATTCTCAAAGCTCGGGTAGTAGTACTCGGCCTCATCCTCCTCCGGATGCGGTAAAGAGGGAAGTACTTTGTCTTTGCAACAATAGTCATTAAAGCATACCATTAGATGGGCAATCACATAATGTTGAAGAGATGAGTGAAGTTAGGAGAAAATACGTTTACAAATTTATGTACCTTATCGTCGAAGAAATGAGTGAAATCACAAAACATCTTCCTCGTAGTCCACATCAAACACCGGGACTTGGACAGCTTTATCTCGACTACCACACAATGCTCCCAATGCAGAATCATCTCATACGACCATATTTGTAAAGCCCAAACAGACCATAGAAGTGATAGTCCTTGTGCTCTTGTCCCTCCTTCATGGCAACGTTGCCTATGTAGTAAGATAAAACCCCAAAGGCATAAGAACCCCAAGGAAACATATCCCACTGCTCGAAATCCTCCACTAATGCCCATGCCCATGTCTCGACCATCATGTCGTCACGGCATAGGATAAAGTAGTAGTATATAAGCAAATTGGCAACCTTGAGATAATCTCTTATGTCTCTACCAAAATCTCGAGCATTGAACCTCTTCCGCAGAACACTAACCTTAATGTTTTTGCCATGGAGTATTATGTGGAAAATACCGTCGGACGGAAGGAGATGGTCGTCCTGGGGATGGAAGGTAGAGTTTCCAAAATGGAGTCCCGTGATCAAGGCGAAATCACGGGCCGTAAAACGAATGGTCCTCCCGCAAACCTGGAACCACGACTCATCCGGGGGGATTTGATCACCCTCCAATTGACGAGCAATCAAGTGATGTAGGGCAGTATTTGGACTCCCATTCCTCCTAACTTTAATCAAGCGCCCAGACCCCTCGGTCAAGCTCTCGATAGCTCGATCATCAACAACGGAATTGCGGCCCATACTCCTTAATGTCTCAATGATCTCTTTAAATACCGCCTCCCGTATGTAAAGATTCACTTGACGTGTAACAAAACGCAATGTAGGTCTCTTCCATACGCAACCAGTCTGCAATATGGACATACAACTCATAAGAATATGATAAAATGCTTAAGAGAACGGAAAAAAAAATTCTGCCTTGCACACGATCGCATGCACACGATCGATGCCCGTCGTGTGAAGACCATCGTGTGCCACACGACGGTTCACACGACGGAAACGATCGTGTGCTGCGATCGTGTGCAAGGCAGAGCTTTTGCACTTCTAGCACCACGGCGGCACACACGATCGGCGGCCGTCGTGTGTAGCCATCGTGCCCACGAAAGACCATCGTGTACGATGGTCTCATCTTCTTCAAGACGATCGTGGGAAGATGAACAACCGTCGTGACACGATCGTGTGTGAATGAAAATACACTAACCGCGGCTCATTGTGGAATTGCTCTTGGATGGAGTGTCACTAGCGGAACTTCCGGCGTCTTGATTCTCCGTGGTAGTCGGAGGTCGACATTTTACGGCCGGCGAAGGGTTTCACGACGGAGACTTTTTGCGAGAGAGGAGGAGAGTTTTTTGGCAGAGGAAAATATTGAGTTGTGGGACGGTTTTTTTATTGTTGTTTTGTTTTAATAATCTTCCTTTTTCTTTTTTAGTTTTTTTTTTCTCTTTTTGGGACTTTAAGGGTAATAAAGTCTTTTAACACAAAATGGTACCAAAAACTTATAGTTTTATGAATGAGGATATATAACTTGTTACTTTTATGTTTTGGTACTAAAAAAGAGAGATCCCTTAAAATATTAATATTGTTATTTTTTATAATATTTTAATATTTATTTTATATTATGTATCTGACACGAAAACACGACACGAAACGACACGAATTTACGTGGTACACGACCCGACACGAATTTATTTTGTGTCATGTATGAATTTGAATTTTTAATACACGAAACACGAAAGTACACGACACGAACCATTCTTAACATAAATAGCCTTCTTGCACGCGGGCTGCGTTCAATCCTGTAAGCAATTTTCTAAGTAACTGATTTTTTTATTTATATTACTACAGATTTTGATATATATATATATATATATATATATATATATATATATATATATATATATATATATATATAGGGAAGGGTTATAATAAAAACCATCCCCTACATATTAACTAGGAACCAATATTAACCATTCATTGAATCAATATAGATGGATGAGATTTATTTCAAAAATAAGGAAGACTATATAACTTTGACCGAAAATTACCTAAATTAGTCAAACAAGGTTAAGGATGTCAAATTGTGTTACCATCAAACTTACCATAATTTCTTCAGACGTGATTTGTGGAAACGCTATACAAGGAGTACAACTAAAAATTGAGGTATTTTTTATTTAAATCGCATGATGCTATTTTTTTATTGTATTAGTTATGGCATGTATCCAACATGTTGTTAATGCATTGCTTAATATTTTTTCTTTATTTTTGTATTATTTATGAAAATAAAATGTTATTGCTTATTATTGATATATACATTGCTTATATACATTGCCTATATATATATATATATATATATATATATATAGGGATAGGTTCAGGTAGGAAAGCTTTTTTCCGAAAGAAATAAGAATGATTCTAGGCCCTTGATCTTTGGTGATTAATGACTGTGATTTGTGCACGTTGTGGTAAAGAGTTAGCCTAAGTGTGCTACGCGAAATATTTTTGAGGGGATATTTTTGTAATTATACAGATTTTATGTTTGGTATTTCCTACAATCATGGGATTTCATATCCCACTTCTTATCTCTTCCCAAATTTTAGCACCTTTGATAATATTGTTTTGATAATTATTGTGATGTCATTTGTGTGATAGTTAGCACTTAAATCTCTAAAATTTTGCATTGTTAATACATTTTATTTCTGTTAATGTTTTAATAGTAAAGTTTACCATTAAAATGTTATCTGTATTAGCACATTTAATAGGTAATACTAGCATATATGGTATGTAATGCTTGCATAGCAGTTTATGGGATTTACAAATGGAGTCTTATTGTATTTATTGTATTTTTTTAATAAATGACGCGAAAATCATTTTGTACCTATACTTGAAAACGAGTATGATTATTTATCTTCCAAAAAAATAAAGCACAACACATTGTATCAAAATTGACTGTATTATACACAATAAAGCATAACAAAAAAAATCACATAATTGGAATATAACCAGAACCGCACTCTGTGTTCCAATTTGCAGCACACACAAAACAAATGGTTAGCACAACAGTTCCGATTTTTAAAAATAAAAATCAAATAGAAAAAAAAGATAATGTTAGTTTTAAAAAAAATAAAAATAAATACACCAAAAATATAAAATATTTGAACGACTAAAAAATATGAAATCCCATAAAAAAAAGATATTAACCTAAAATATGAAATCCCATGAATATAGGAACTTCACATGATTTTAGTAACTTCCCATAAAATAAATTAATCAAATTACATTGGTACCCCCAATAATTAAATTCGTTAGCACTCCTAGTTTCCCGTGTTAGCACACCAGAACGAAATCTGGGTCATTAATCTCCAAGGATTAATGGCTCACAATCATTCCTATTTCTTATACTTATACCATTTCACTCCATAACCCACCCACATATATATATATATATATATATATATATATGTGGGAATCAATTTTTTAATACCAAAGCATAAAATTGATAAGTTCTATATCCTCATTCATAAAACTATAAGTTTTTGGTACCATTTTGATTAAAAAGACTAAAATATCCTCTCTTTTGTTGTATTGTTTACTTTTTATTTATTTATTTAATTTAAACTACTTTTCTTCTCTTTTTTCTTTTTTACTTTCCTCCTCCGAGCGATATTAATGTCCAAGAACCAAAATTTAACTACAAACATATACATCAAAACAACACAACCATTTTATTTTTGACAAAGGGTCTCTCAAAAAATCTTATAGAAATCACAAGATTGTTCGAAAATAAAAGTTGACGTTGAAATAGGACTTCATTTGTCGTGCTTCAGAGTTCATAAAGAAGGTATGCATCATTATTTGAACGATGAAAAAAATTCAGATCTGTTCTTACGGACACGATCGCCGCACACGATGGGAAGCCACCGTGTGCAACGATCGTGTGCAACGATCGTGCGCAACGACCTTAACATCGTGCGCAACACTAACGTGTACACGATCGTTTAACACGATCGTCTAAAATCGTGTGCAGCGATCGTGTTCATGGACAGAAACTTGCACACGATCACTGCACACGGTAGTATACGACCGTGTGCATCGGTCGTGTCCAAGGCAGGCAGTTTTATAATATTGTTCGCTCATTTTTCTGAATAGTTATTCATTTTTTTGTAATCAGATGTCGTGGCAACGTATTTTGGTACATCACGGTGGTCATTGGGAGCGATCGACATATGTAGACGGGGACTCCTTTTTGTCTATATCGACACGAGCAAAGTTAGTCGTGCAAACCTCGTGGGGGTTATCAGAGAGGGTTTGGGTGGTCCAAATGAGTCCGATTACAAATTATGGTACTTGACACACATGGCCAAATGAAACAAAGTAAAAGTCCTATTACGGGGCGATACCGAGATACTTCGATTACTAGTAGAATACAAGGAGGATCCTGAGGTCTATGTTGAGAACAGCAGCTCCTCCACTCCCGAGGTTAATATGGGATGTAGCAGCTCGAGAGTAGAGCCCGACAACATAAATTATGACATGCCTTCCAAAGAGTATCAATACGAGGAAGATGAGGGAGACGAGGAAGATGAGGAAGATGAAGAGGTGCATACATCCGAAGATGAAGATTGTTGTAAAGACTTGCTTGAGTCACTATCTGCGGAATTTCTTGCTTGGGTTCGCCAACCGGCCCAAATGGATAGGATTATGAGTCGTCGGAACTTCTCATCCGACCATCAATCTGCGAGCGAACATGAGCATCTACAATCAATGCGTAACTGGATCATTCCATTTCCGGACCCCGGTAGTGCCGGGACTTTGGGTTGGGTCGAGCAGCCTCCACCTTCTGGTCGGCTAGAGGTGGGGTCCACCTTTCATTCGAAGACGAGTTGAGGATAAGCCGTAGGAATGTATCATTTGGAAAACATGCTACGGTGTATCACCGATCGTTAAAGTCGATAAACGTATAGTGTTTGTCTGTAAGAGTGGGCGAAGAAATTGTCGGTTTAGGTTGTGTGCTATTGAGGTGCAACTATTTGGAGAATTACTAAGTTGACATTGGAGCACAGTGTCACCACGATTTGAACCGTCTTTGCCGCCACGATCGGTCACTTCGAGGTTGCCGCCCATTATTTTGCTAAAAGATTGGCCGGTGAGGGGTTACTTTGAGGCCAAAGGAGATGATTGCGAGAGATGTGTAGGAGTACGGCATTGACATGCTATACGCTTTGCTCTCCTGACGAGGAATATAGCGATAGAGAATACATATGGCGGCTTCGATGAGTCGTATCGAGGCTCCCATCTTATCTGTATTTGTTAAAAGCAGCGTAATCCGGGGACAATTTATGATTTGCGGAGCGACTCGTGAGGGAGTGTTTCGCCACATGTTCGTTGCACTCGGACGAGTATTAGGGCATTTGATACGTGCCTTCGACCGGTGATTATAGTTGATGGGACCCACCTAAAGGGAAGGAATAAAGGAACTCTATTTGCGGCCGTCACATTTGACGGAACGAGCAAGTTTTTCCTCTTGTTGTTGGTCTCGGTCCGATAGAGAACGACGAGTCATGGACTTATTTTACGTATAACTGCGCAGATGCTACAATCCGACGGAAGATTTACGATTGTGAGTGACCAACATAAGAGCATTCGAATCTTTGTTGAGCCGTCTATCCGAATGCATTCCACGGGTTTTGCTATCACCATCTTGCAAAAAATCTGACCTCCTATGGTGCGCATGCTATAGGACTCTTTAGAACTGCTGCCTACACGCATCGAGAAGAAGTTTTTGAAAACTACTTTTCGAAACTACATATCGAAAGCCCTAATGGGGCGCACAAACGCCTTTCTGAAATTGGGCCAGAGAGGTATTGACATCCAATGCTGTTGAATGCTTTAATAATCGTATGTTGTGGGATAGGCGTTCATTAAGTTGCTTGATTTGGTGCCTTGCTTCTGGGTTTGCAGAGACCCGTCGATCCAAGTACATGCACGCGAAGGGGCCACAACTGTGATTGTCGTTTTGTATGAACTCTAGCTCTCGTGGCATAATTTTGAAACTCATCTCCGTGTCATACTTCTTTTTCGATTGGTTGTTCATCCAATACCCGGATTGAGCTAGCACACGAGGCATCAGACGCATAATCGGTCGCAGTTGGTTGAATCGGTATCGACCATCTTCGTGGTGGTGTGACAAGGAATCGTACAACTCCACGGTCCATGCTATGATGTCAATCTTGATAGTCACCCAGTGGCTTTGGTCGAGGCAACAAATGGCAATGATCTGTTCAAACAAAATATGTAATCATATAAGATCATCACATCAAACATAGCGAATCATTTATAAATATAAATTTCAAATGGCAACAAATCGTCAATTATTTATAAATATAAATTTCAAACTCACTTCGTTGCAATTTAACCATGGAACCGTATGTGTTGTATCAAGACCTGTCATGTAGTCCTCGATGCATTTAGGAATTTTCCACTCCTTGTAAACCGGCTTCCCCGTCACCTTGATACCAAGTGGATCATCCGGATGGAGTCTTGCAAACTCGTTGGCCAAAACAAACTACAAAAAGCCAAACCACAAAATTAAAAAAATCAATATCAAACCAATGATATACAAGTGAGTAGGTTATAGAACTTACGTAAAATAGGGAGCCGGAAAGTACAGTGCCAACTCTACCGACACCAACACTACGGACTCCCCTCCGAAGCCTCGCTCGAGTCGCAAGCACATAACAGTATATCACCTCGGCATCAAAGTCTTCACGGCTAGACTCTATCCGGTCAAATAACGCCTGGGTGAGAGCATGCCCAGTCTCCAAACACCGGACAATAGCATCACGTGGCTGCTCCCTCCTAAACTGTAGGTACAACTTCTTCAGAGCCTCGCTATCTCTTGGAGGCGCAACCACAAAAGGCTCCCGAAGAGCAGCAGATGGTCGACTCACTCACGGTGGAAGACTACGCTCACCCAAATGCTGCGTTCCGGCACTCTCACCATCTTCGTCACCCTCAGCATCCCTCTCACAACTATAACGATCAGAGAGGTATGCAGTAGCCGCTCGATCTCAAAACTCGCCATTGCTCGATCGAAATGGAGGTTGCTGCTCAGACCACCACCCTCACTTGAAACATCGCCTTTGTAATGATGCTCGTCCTGAAACCATCGAACATCGTCCCATCTTCTGAAACGGCGCCTCAAATGGCTCATGCGATGCTCGTAATCAAGGGGCCGCCGAGTCCGCTCAATGAATGATGAATCGAGAATGGTAGTGTCTTTGGACCTCGAGAATGGTGGGTAGGCGGATCCGAGAATGGTGACTCGGTGTGCCGAGAATGGTGACTCGGTGACGCCGAGAATGATGACTAGCCGACGATGAGAATGGTGACTGTGTCTTGTGCGGAGGCGAGTGACGTGGAGGGTCGGGAAGCCTCCGCTGGCGCCGCTAACAGATGCGTAATGACGAGGCCTATCATGGCTCCCGGTGAGTAGTGTCTGGGCTCCTAGAACGTCTATGCATAGGTCGAAGAAATCCACGATCCCGGAAAGCACCGGAGAAGCTCGAGCAATAAATCCGGACTCAGAATCGTCGTACAAGATCGCCTTCAAACGGCGATCGAAGTACTCATCCTGCTCGTGTCACAGGTGTGGTCCGACAAGGAAGTCGTGGACACAACACACCCTCTCTGTTGCCTCTCCCGGTCCGATGTCTCGCACCATCTACGGTGGGGTACTCTGCCGTCGCTTCGACACTTTATGTGCCGACTCATATGTAATCAATTTTCCAGCAGCCTTCTTCAACCTATCCATAACTTTCTTCCTCGGGATCGGCGCAGGCTCATCCTCCTTATTCCTCACAGCTATTCTTACAGGCTTAATAAACTTAATGTCATATGGCGAGCCATTCTCAAAGCTCAGGTAGTAGTACTCAGCCTCATCCTCCTCCAGATGCGGTAAAGAGGGAAGTACTTTGTGCTGCAACAATAGTCATTAAAGCATACCATTAGATGGGCAATCACATAATGTTGAATAGATGAGTGAAGTTAGGAGAAAATACGTTTACAAATTTATGTACCTTATCGTTGAAGAAATGAGTGAAATCACAAAACATCTTCCTCGTAGTCCACATCAAACACCGGGGGACTTGGACAGTTTTATCTCGAATACCACACAATGCTCCCAATGCAGGAATCATCTCATACGACCATATTTGTAAAGCCCAAACAGGACCATAGAAGTGATAGTCCTTGTGCTCTTGTCCCTCCTTCATGGCAACGTTGCCTATGTAGTAAGATAAAACCCCAAAGGCATAAGAACCCCAAGGAAACATATCCCATCGCTCAAATCCTCCACTAATGCACATGCCCATGTCTCGACCATCATGTCGTCACGGCATAGGATAAAGTAGTAGTATATAAGCAAATTGGCAACCTTGACATAATCTCTTATGTCTCTACCAAAATCTCGAGCATTGAACCTCTTCCGCAGAACACTAACCTTAATATTTTTGCCATGGAGTATTCTGTGGAAAATACCGTCAGACGGAAGGAGATGGTCGTCCTGGGGATGGAAGGTAGAGTTTCCAAAATGGAGTCCCGTGATCAAGGCAAAATCACGAGCCGTAAAACGAATGGTCCTCCATGAGCACGGAACCACGACTCATCCGGGGGGATTTGATCACCCTCTAATTGACGAGCAATCAAGTGATGTAGGGCAGTATTTGAACTCTCATTCCTCCTAACTTTAATCAAGCGCCCCAGGACCCCCTCGGTCAAGCTCTCGATAGCTCGATCAGCAACAGCGGAATTGCGGCCCATACTTCTTAATGTCTCAATGATCTCTTTAAATACCGTCTCCCGTATGTAAAGATTCACTTGACGTGTAACAAAACGCAATGTAGGTCTCTTCCATACGCAACCAGTCTGCAATATGGACATACAACTCATAAGAATATGATAAAATGCTTAAGAGAACGAAAAAACACGATCGCATGCACACGATCGATGCCCGTCGTGTGAAGACCATCGTGTGCCACACGACGGTTCACACGACGGGCAACGATCGTGTGCCTGCGATCGTGTGCAAGGCAGAGCTTTTGCTCTTCTAGCACCACGGCGGCACACGATCGGCGGCCGTCGTGTGTAACCATCGTGCCCACGAAAGACCATCGTGTACGATGGTCTCATCTTCTTCAAAGACGATCGTGGGAAGATGAACAACCGTCGTGGCACGATCGTGTGTGAATGAAAATACACTAACCGGCTCATTGACGAATTGCTCTTGAGATGGAGTGTCACTAGCGGAACTTCCAGCGTCTTCGATTCTCTATGGTAGTCGGAGGTCGATATTTTACGGCCGCGAAGGGTTTCACGACGGAGAGTCTTTTTGCGAGAGAGGAGGAGAGTTTTTGGCGAGGAAAATATTGAGTTGTGGGGACCGCTTTTTTATTGTTGTTTCGTTTTAATAATCTTCCTTTTTCTTTTTTAGTTTTTTTTTTCTTTTAGTGGTAGACTTTAAGGGTAATAAAGTCTTTTAACACATTTTGGTATCAAAAACTTATAGTTTTATGAATGGGGATATATAACTTGTTACTTTTATGCTTTGGTACTAAAAAAGAGAGAACCCTATATATATATATATAGGAAATATATCGTAGCAAAACTAATTATCTTGTAAAATTTAGAAATTTTTGTAGACCAATGATAATAGTGATTTAATGGCGGTAGATTAGTAGGATTATATGCATTTATGTATTTTTTTTATTGCATTATTATTGCAATAAATAATAACAAATATGGAATGAAATTGCTTAATAATGCAATTGATTTCTAGATTTCACCATTAAGGGGGTTTCCACCGTAGTGTGTGTATATATATATATATATATTAATCAGATTAGAATGACTTTTTGAGCAAGAAATAAGAATAAACCAGAACCATCGATTTTTGTGTGATCTATAGTCCAGATTAGACTATGCATAAAAAATATGCATCTCATACAATAAAATACTAAGCACTAAAAGTCTGCATTATCAAAATAGCGATGCATTGAAACAATGCATTATATGCATAAATTTTCATGTGAATAAATCTTAGTCATTTAATCAAAATATATGTACCATATTCATTCTTATTTCTTAATTTAAAAGACATTCTCACCAGAACCAGCCCGTAGAAGATAGATTAAATGAAAATGGCTTTTTGATTTGTGATATATATATGAAAATTTCATTTTTATTTTTTCACACTAAATAATCTTTAATATTGTAGCAATTGACTTGGTCACTGTTGAAGATTATTTGATATTTATTTCTTTACAATCATCGCATCTGCATTGCACCATCTCAAGATTCACCAAATGAACGTGAAAATTGTGTTTTTGAATGGTGAATTAAAAGAATAAATTTATATGAAACAAAGAGGAGCAGTGAGTGAAGAAAATAGAGGAGCACTCAGACTCGGTGTCCTATAGAGGAGCAGTGAGTGAAGAAAAAAAGAGATATAAAAATAGAGAGTATTTCTCTATCTTTCTCAAAATAGTATTTTTATTTTTATTGTCATTTTAAATTAAATACTTGAGATATTTGTATTTCGAGAGATGTTCTCTTGAGAATATGTGAAATCCCTAATTATTTAGGGAGAATTTTGGAAGTCTAGTATAACTATAGTGGAAGTTTTTCGGACTTAGATCCACCCGTAATTTTTTTCCGATTTTTTTATTATCCTATTTTTAAATCCAGTTAGTGTGAAAATATTTATCGTGATTTCGCTGTGCAAGTGTTATTTATTTTGACACTATTTTTCGAGATGTAATTTTTCCCATCACTTAGAAAATTTTTGTTTCTGAAACAGATCAAAAATAGCATTAATGTAATTTTTTTATAAGGTACAACAATTTATTACAAGAAGAATAATTTAAATAAAAAAATAGTATTCAAATGAATAAGACTCTGTTCTTTTGGACTGAATGAATCTGATCGAATCGAATCAATCAATCGAATCGAATTGACTCGAATTAATCGAATCGAATCAATTGAAATATATATTAAGGGTAAATAATAATAATAATGGTAAATAATAATGGTAATAATAATAATGATAGTAATCAACGACAACAACGATAATAGTAATATTATTAGTAATAATAACAATAATAATAATTAAAATTAATAATAATAATAATAATAATAAATCGAACTAAATGGGCTAATCGAATCAGATCGAATCGAAAAGCCTAAAAATAAGTTCAAAAGAACTGGACTTTTAACTTATTTTGGGATTCCAAAAAAATACAAACCGGGTTAATGTATAAGTTCCTCATGTTTGGATCAGTAGGGTTATCACTCTTCAACCACACCTGCTCTCTCTCTCTCTCTCTCTCCCCGATCCCCAAGCAATGGAAACTGGAAAAGGTGTAAAACGTGTTGGTGAATATTCCGTTGGTGTTATAAAACGCACTCGTGGTGATTCCTTTGAAGTTGTATTGCGCGATTGTGGTGATTACGTTGAAATTGCGCCCAAGGGGGTCTTAATCAACGATGATGGATTGGTCATATCGCAGGGGTTTGGTAAGTTGATCAATTCTTGATTTGAATGACTCAGATCTGTTATGTTATCGCTTTCTGTCGAGGTGGAATCGGTAAAGGTGAATACAAAACTGTGGGGAACCTTCTCATCCTTTTTGGCTAGGGTTGAAATTGAGATTATACTTTGTTCCGTTCAAATTTGGATTGAATTACTTAGATTTGTTCCGCGTGTTTGTGTGTATTTTGCTGCTGTTGTGGTTTTCTGTAGAAATTCCAAAGGGATATACATTGTTTGGGCGAAATTCTGTAATCCTCCTTCCCGTCTGTTTGTGTAGGTTGAGATAGGGAGAAATTCCATGATATTTTGTTCGTTCAAATAATTTTGATTTGAATCAGTCAACCTTGTTATGCATGCGCATGTATTTTTGTGTTGTGGTTCTATTTGAGAATTGACAAAGGGGAATACTACCAAATATTACTTGCATTTCGTTTTGTTTTGGTCATGATCTCTAGTTGCTCAGGTTTAGATTCAGAGACGCTTCCAATTTAACAATGGTAATACATCTGAATGCGGTTGCTGTGTTTGATATTTCTGTTTAGTATTAAAAGATGAGCTGAAACGGGGTGCGGACTCCCTAATCCCAGATGAGAACTTGGGTGTGAAATCACTCATAATTCCCCCATTTGTTTTGAAGCTTCCGAAAAAGCTGCCTGAAAATGTAACCCTCATGCATATGAAGGTACAGTATTGTAATTCTCTGAGTAGTTGATGTTGCACATGTTGGAAGTCTTAGTTAGCATTTTAGAGAAATTCACCAAATAATCCCTAGCTTCCCGTTTAGCCCTTTATTGCCGCCATACTGACTGCGTATTCTAGATTAATACTAAAATCTTGACCAGGCAGAGGTTTTGGCATTTCGTTCCCTGCAGGATAAAATCGCTAAAGAAGCCATAGACACATTCTTTGCATCCCTGGATGAGGCAGTTGCTAAAGCTAACGATGGGATAGCGCCGCATTGTTTGAGTGAGAACTCCATGGTCAGGTAATACCAGTGTTTTCAGCTACATTCCGTAACCACATAGCATTATATTCCAGAATTGCTAGCGTAAAATAGCATAGCGCATAACGTAAGTAATTTGAACGTGCCATTTTCTATTAAAAATAAATTAACAATATTTCGATATACCAAATAATAAGTAAATAACTAAAACAAATAGCCATGGAACTTTTTCAAATATAATAACAACTTAGAATTCTTATTGTAATTCATGGTAGAAAATCAAAATAAGTCGCAATAAAAGAATATTCAGTACTTAAAGCACTTAAAAATTTAACCCATATAAACTAAAATTAGTAGTTGTCATAAGGCCAGAAAATAGCTGACTAGAGGCTGGAGCGATGAGATTAGGCCCGAAAAAGAGACGTTTTCTGATGCTCGTTCACAGAGGGACCACGTCCTCAAAAATGTTATCCATGATCGAGAGATTGGAGGCTCTTGATTTCGGGATGCATGCTTCTCTCTAGACCGACTTTATCCTACAGTCACTTCCCGAATCCTCTCAGTTTGTAATGAACTTCAACTGCAATTAAATTGTTTGCAACTTAGTTGGGTTGATGAACAAACCGAGTACGACATAGTCTCAGATGAAGACTAGGCCGAAAGAGGCTTCTCTTGTAATTTCTTCGGTGCCTTTGAGGTCCAAGAACAATAAGAAAAAGGGCAAGAAGCGGTTGAAGCCCAAAGGTGAGGTACAAAAAGATAAGGGCAAAGCCCCAATGTTTCCAAAGAGTAACAGGACCTATATATATATAGGTTTTAGTTTAAACACAAAGTATGGTCCTCTTCTTTTGTGATTACTATCATTTACGACGATAAGAAGAGAGTTACTGAAGTGCCATGTCAATCTCCAGGGACCAAACTGCTGACCATCAAGTCGAGGATATGAAAGATTTGAATGCACCTCCTGACAATTGTGCTGAGTGTGAAGGTATGTCTAAAGAGTTTTTTCCCAACAGGTTATTGATATTTGTTCAACAGATTCATAGGTCTCGACATGTGTTTTTTCTTACATTGCAGGGACTGCATCTTCTAATGAGATCAAGGCAGATGTGGAAGAACGAGAAAATATTGGATGTCGGTCATGAATTACTGGTTATGTTCGTGTTAGTATAAATATTCTTAGAAAACTTTCTAGTAAAAAACTAATGTGTATTTCCTTCTTTCTGTTCTGAGTTGTTCATGCTCCTCTGGTTATGTTTGGTATCTAAATTCTCCTGAGAACTTCCATTCTAGTAATGAATCTTGAGCATTTCTTCTTCCTTATCTTAAGAAATGATAATGACTGTTTACGTAGATGTTAGGAAACACATGTTTTATAGCGTCTGTTTCACACACACACAAACACACACACACACACATCGCAGCAAATAAAGTAGAAGGTTTGATCTATGTGTTGTCTGGGTCGGGTTGTGCTATTATATAGAGACAGGGAGTGTTGTCGCATATTGTAGGCCTGCATGAGCTTGTCGTTCCAACACTTGAAGCACCATTTTGGTGACAGTTTAGTTTTAGCACCAAATATATTTTCAACTCGCAACATTCAAACCAAATAGTACACAAAAATGTGCATCTAAAATATTCCATTCACACTTTCAATTAGATACAATTTATACAGCAACATAGTAATCATAAGCCCTTTTTTTCAAGATTCTACAAGTTCTATCCTGTTTGAGAGGTATAAGCTTAACTAAAGCATCGAGGAACGAGTACGTGGTTTCAGAATATGATCGACACGGCCCAATGATCCCTTAGTCTTTGACTAAGGGTTAGGTCCTAGCCATCCGGGGTACGCTGGTGGAATATTAAATATTGAGGGCTTCAAGCGGCATTGTGGGAGGTCAGATCTCGGTGGCACCCTGCGGTTGGATTTGAGGGGGTCCAGCATTGAGCAATCATTTGAGAGACGACTCTTTGTGCGCGGTAGTTGAGGATATTTAAGAACCTGAGAGCTAGATACACATCTCGCGATTTAACTGGTAGCAGTACTGTGGGCCGGAGCTGTTATCCCGAGAACTAGTCAGGTGTAAGTTTGAAACATCGATATAAAAAAAAAGAATATGATGGATTGTTGGATACGTCAGCGAAGGAATCCGTTTTCGTCGATCCCGATCTCCAGTACAAGATCAAACCAATCCACCCGAAAATGGACACATTTCAATTTTATTTTTATTTGGAACAAATTCTTTATTGTTCTGGAAAAGGCAAAAACAACGTAGTAAGCTCCCAGAAGGGAGAGTGATTTTGTACACCTCCTTTAACGTAGGGTAACTATACCCCCTGTTAGCACCGTTAGAACTATATTAAAGTATAAGATTTATTATGTTAATTAATTATTAGTGGATTCATCTCTCTCTCCTTCTTGAGCACGTGCACTGACTGTTCTGTTTTTTTTTTAAATTTAATTATTATGTTAATTAATTATTACTGGATTCATCTCTCCTTCTTGAGCACGACTCTTCTTCTTCCTGGTGTTTCTTTTTTTTCTTCTCTCTGTCAATACCACCGTTTCCCAAAAAAAAAAAAAATACACCACCATTTGAAGAAAGTTCAGAGAAAAGGGATCACATATCATCTTTGCCACCAACAAGTTCTATTCATCTGTAAGTCGAATATTTTCAGGTCATGCCGCGATGGAGGTCGAGTGGAGGGAACCCAGGCCGTAGCTTGGATGTGGTTGTTATTTGGATCCACCTTGTTTGTTGACAAGAGTGGTAACCGGATTAGGCCGTCCTGCTTATTGGAGGTGAGGAATGGTATGGATAAGACCAGTCAGTATTCATGGGGTTCGGCCGCATTGGCTTTCATGTACCGTCAGCTCGGTATCGCTAGTCGTGGTGACTCCATGGGTATTTGTGGATGTCTTACCCTCGTTCAGGCTTGGATTTATGAGTATTTTCCCTGCTTCCGACCTCATCGAGAGCGTATGATTGTTGAGTCCATGTAGCCTCGAGCTTCTACATGGAGTGTCCAGTCTGAGGGTAAGGACGAGCACCGACTCCAGTCTTTGCGTCGCTGCATTGATCAGTTGACAGCCGCAGAGGTATAACGATTCCTTCTAACAATCTCACAATTCATTTAAAAATAACTTGTTTAATTTGTTGATTATATGTATGCAGATACAGTGGTTGCCTTATGGCCCTGATCCAGTGAGGGATATCCCGAGGACCACATTCATTGGACGACTACGATATCGGGATATTATCGAGCCATACATGCCTGGTCGGGCATTACGGCAGCTTGGTTATGTGCAGACCATCCCTTTCCCGATCACCAAACCGGAGAAAGTGGTTCGGGCGTGGTCGAGCAGATTGTACCGAGTTGAGTATCCCATTCGGATGTCATCTGATGCTTGGATGATGTTTCCGGGCGCATACAGGCTTCCTCTCGCTGACTATCAGGCTGCTACTCATGATCAGGCTACATGCGTCGATGATTACATTGAGTGGTATTATCGGTATTCGCACCCTCAGCTACTGAACGACGGTGCTGCAGCTGGATCAGTGATCCCTTCCCGTTCTAGCAGCGATTACGTATGTTGTTTAACTTTGCACTTTGTTTCATTTCATCATACATTACTCATTGTATTATATTGTCTATATTTTTTTACAGTGGGTGAGTCGATTGACCGGTATTACCCAGTACTGTATCAGACACCTTCCCCCAGACCAGGCGGCAGAAGCGACGACGATGCTTGAGGAGTACATGAGGTATTGGCATTTGGCCAACTGATTTTGTATTTTGCTATTTTGCATTTGGGACTGTATTTTATATTTTGTCTTTGCATTTGCACTGTATTTTGTATTTTGCATTTGGCACTGCATTTTTTAGTAATTTTTTTTCCGTATTTTTATTTTGCTGTTTTTTCTCTTCTGCATACATTGTAATAACAATCAACTATCACGATCAACAAAAACGAAAGTTTTAATAATTAAGGAACATACAACAAATTCATTTTTATCAACTATCACGATCAATAAAAACGAAAGTTTTATTAATTAAGGAAAATATGACAAATTTATTTTTACATCATGCCAACTAATCTATTCCACTTTTCTGTCCTGCTCGTATACAAATTCTCCCAGCCAACAACACTACTATCATGGTATTTAAACCAGTTAGTCATTATGGGCGGTAAAGGAAAATTGGGCATTAAATCTAGACGAATAAAATGTTTGTACGTATCTCCTAAATGACAAATGACAATCTCCTGGCTAGGCCGTGTTGCCGTTGAGGGTGCTTTCAACGGCAGCACAGTGAGACATGAAAATAAAGATCTGTCGTTTTCGAATCCGAATAGTATGACGGCGGCATTGAAAATAGTAGCAATAGGGAATAAATCTTCAGCCACAGCCATCCAATGATCCGATCCACACACACCACCATCTAATGTAATACGTCGAACCTCAGGTTCAATCCCATCATAGTAGATCGATCGGTAGAGTGTACAGTTAGCCATAATTTCATTTGCAATGCATACACGTACAAGACGCCATTCATCTTGGTCGCCAAATATGTAGTCGGCGATAACACGAAATCCACAATTACCGTCTCCGGGGACATCAAGATAACCTTCTGCAAACTGCATTGTGGACTGATGCATAAGAGCTGCGGCCACGACCACTGGATGACCGGGAACGGCCACGACCCCTTTGGCTATGCTCCCAACCACTAGGATCGCGTCTAGTCAATGAACTTCCTCTTGGTCGACCCTTAACTGCCGTATTCACTTGTGGTTCAACGTAACACATTTGATGAGGGTGAAGATGATCGTGGATAATAAGTGATATGTTACGGACAACTGCAGGATCGTTCTGTCTGACCTCATCGGCAAGGGCTTGGAAGTACCGCTGGTCCTCCGATTCAGCACCGGTAGAAGGATCGACAAATTTAGTCGTGTCCACAGCATCACTAATAATAAGTGTTTGCCAAAATATGTGAAGACGATTAACACTACATGGGGTCCGCGATTCCATAACTCTCTTGAGCTCACGCGCACAAGGAATCTCATGGGTGGTTTGGAGTGCACAACCGCAACGATGGTACACTTGATCACTTAATTCTCTCATACGTGTCAATTCATTCGACAGTAATCGCAGACAATGATGGGAAACACGACAACGCAAGTAGTTGAATGGAAAACCAGAGTACACCACGCCTGTACGACACCTAGACTGTTCAAGTGTGTATCTGATCTGCGTTAGTTGTGATTCAATCTACTGGTTCACTTTGGTCCAGACGGTATCGAGGGCTCCGGTGGAAGAGTTAAGCCATTGCTTTAACTCGGCATGTGCACTCTCTACTCTACAAGTGGTTGTGTTTCCAAAATGAAGCACTTTATTCGTCCACGCAACAACGAACATCTCCTTGTATTTTAGCCATGCACCCTCAACGTAGGATATCACCTTAGGATTCCATCTCCATGTATCCTTCATGAGTTGCACCGCTTGATCGTATTCCTCTTCGGTCGCCGCTTCCATGATTTTCTTCCATTTCCCATTTTTAAACTTTTGGCCCATTTCTTTATCTTTTCCATAAATTCTGTAGACCTTGTCTTCAACATCCTTATTAATATGGCATGTACAAAGCAAGTGGGCACTCTGTGAAATATCTCTCCAATAGGACACATCAATCCCAACTCGCGATCCGTAATAATAGCCGTCGGATGAATATCAAATCCAAGCAAAATTTCAACTTCTCCAACACCCACGCATAGCTCGATTCGGTCTCATCTTTCATAATTGCATAGGCGATTAGGAAGTTCTTGTTACATGGAGTCATCCCGACTATCTCGAGGAATGACATCTTATACTTATTCGTTTTGTAGGTAGAATCCATGCCAATGAACCATCTGTAGGTCCGTATTAAGTTGATTGATGTTGGATGTGCCATGAACATGTGGGTAACAGTATTTGTATCCGGGTCGGCCTGCGTCCAATGTACGTAGTTATTCGTCACAGCCAAATGGTGAAACTGACCGACGACATCTCTTTCTTCAAAATCATGCTTCCTCAAGTGGTCTCTATAGTTATAGATATGTCGTCTAGTCGGTTTATCCTCAGGAAATTTATTGTAACACCCCCAATCCACTCAGGGATATTACACGCCGTAGACCCCTTTCCACAAGGAGCTACCAGGCGGGAGACTACAAATCAAAACCCACATGCGGTCAACTTGACCAAAATATAATACCGTAGACCGATTAGGTCTCTCAAAACACAGCATAACCGTACATCTGATGAAACTAAAATACAACTCGATCACATAGTACATAAAATGTCCATCCCCTCAAGGATGACAAGAACTCAAACCGACATATCACTGACAGACAGGACTACAAGCGTGACTAGTATCGCCGCATTGCATCATCCTCCGAGCCAATCCCGTGGTTGCTCACTCTCCAAATGAACACCGGAATAAATAACAAAATCCCCAACGAGGGGTTAGCGATGGAATCGCTAGCAAGTAACCAAGCTATACAATTATACATCAAGAATACAACGTTATGAAAATAACATTTCGACAAGGTAGTAACACGATCCCAGTCTAAAGTCTTTTGAAAATTTATTCCTTTAAAACAAACCATGGGGATTACTCCGAAATCATTGTAAGAGATTATTTAGAGACTTGGGGTCTCGGTGTAAAATCTGAAATATGAATGTTTTCCTTTTCAAAAGGTTTTCTTTCAAAATCATACAAATGATTTTATTCTCAACTCAAACCTCAAGACCAAAACCATATTCACCAATATAATCGAGATTCAAGATTCAAACATAAACAATTCAGAGATATCAAATCAACAATCAAACGTCTCCGTGGCCCCGAAGGGTCCCACCCGGATTAGTCATCAAGAATAAACACCAACACACCAAAAAGATATCTTGACATCTCACTCGCAAGAGACGATTCTCTGAGCCATCAACAGACATACCAGATAAGATAAACATATTGTCAAATCGTAACATCTGGCCGTACTCGCAAGCACGCGCCTCCGGAGGCCTCGACGGACCCTACCCGGGTCAAAACCTTCAAATACGCCCATAAGTTATCATGACATCGCACTCGCAAGTGTCGATTCTCTGAGCCCTCCCCGGACCTACCCGAATTGATAACCTTATGGTCACAACGCACGTCCGCCGTCCTCGCAAGCACGCGCCTCCGGAGGCCTCGCCGGGACCCTACCCGGACAACATCTCAATTCGCTAAGATACACAACAACAACAAAGGCACAATATTCACTACAACCGGAAACACGTAACATATAAGTTAATGTAACATAACTTCCACAAAGGCACAATATTCACAGCACACCATCATTCACGAAAAAGGCTAACGAGCTAATAATACAAGTATTACGCGATTCCACAATTCCTCGGTTAACTACTCATTTCTAGTATCCCCCGTAAGCACAAAATAACATGAAATAGTTGTTATCATTCTTCATGAAACTCAAGTTACGTTTGTAATTACTTTCATAAATTCACATTTTCATTTAAAGTAAGTTACGGTTAAATATACCGTCACTAACGAGTCCACGTTAAATTCACGACACATCACATTCTCAAAGTATAAAGAATATAGACGAGATACTCGCCTCAAGTCCAACGCACGCAGAGCAACGGAAAGCTCGACTTAATGACCGCTACCGAACACTCAGAAGA
Source organism: Orobanche coerulescens (assembly GCA_033398695.1). NCBI lineage: Eukaryota > Viridiplantae > Streptophyta > Magnoliopsida > Lamiales > Orobanchaceae > Orobanche > Orobanche coerulescens. The sequence goes on from CM065809.1 coordinate 192,928,765, forward strand.
ACACGATTCAATCGGGAAGCTCGGACCAAGAAGACAACGAACGGGAGGGTTCCGACTCGAAGTTCTTCACAAGAATTCGTTCTAAGTCATAACGATATCAATTCAATCACAATTCTACGAAACGTATGGAACTTCCCAAGTTCTACCCATTGAAGCATTTTATCGGACACTTTGAAGGCGTAGTCCAATTCAATCGATTATTCAAAGAAATACTCAAATCCGTTCCACAATACTTGAAGGGTATTGAATGATTACGAGTTTACAATCAAGTATCATCAGCAAAATTAATCAAAACAAAGTAAATCTGCCAAAAAAACAAGAAACCCCAAGAACATCCAAAACCAAAAGTTTAGGTGTTCTTACCTTCGATCCGGGTGGAAGATGATGTTAATCCGTGATTCCAACTTCCAAAACATGTTGTTATAAGTTGATTCTACTCAAAACCATCGATCTATGGTGAAAAATCGCGGAAGGAACGAAGAAAAGTGGAAAATGCCGGATATGACTCGGTCTAGGCCTTAAATAGCCGGACATGCCGGACGCTTACGTGCGTAATCGGCCGGGCCCTTACGTCGTAATCGCCATGACCAAAGTCTCGCCCGAAATGCCGGCATCGTTACGTGCGTAACCGGCCGAGGCTTACGTACGTAATCGGCCTTACGTGCGTAACGGCCCGAGCACTCTGGCCGTAACTCGGCACAGGCCAAGATCGTCCGGCCATGACTCGGCCGCCAACTCCGATGGCCCGAACGACCCCGAAACACGAACTCTGAGTACGAATCAAGATACGGTTACGAAGTACTCGCAAAGACGAATCCGAGCACTAAGAGAACACACGATTCCGACCACCCGAAGGCTCGAAATTCGACAACGGAAAGTAATTACCCCAAACTTTGGGAAATTACGAAAATGGCCCAAAACGCCCGAAAATCACGATACGTGATCGAAACACCAAGACAAAGCTCGCAACATGAATAATAACATTAAATGAACTTACGAGAAAGTCGAAACAACAGTTTCGGACGAGATTCGCAAGAATCGAACTCAAGTGCGGAAAAGTCGCCAAAAAGCACGGAACTCGACAAAACGATACCGAAACGAACTCGGATGACCAAACACGAAGAACAAAACATTGTCAAAATGTCAAAACGGTCGCAAGCGAGTTCTGGAAACTAGAAAAATGCCAAAAACGAAAAATTACCGAAAAAGAAAATCACGGGTATTACATTTATTCTGAATGGCCGCCAAGATGGCACACGACTTGGCTTGAGCAACACTCATCTCACGAACAACTTGTTTGGCCGATTTACTCAGTCCACTCATTTGACGATGCCCCTCCGGATATACAATAAATGAGTGATTGTGCATACCCTTACTCCCAGACATCGGTCTGGTTATCCAACCACTCAAGTCATGTAATTGTTCGGCCTTTATCTGAAATGTACACTTGCATGCTTTCGTCTTTGTGTCCTTTAGAACAGCGACATCCAAATATCTTAATACCCCTCTGTACCGTTCACCACGGTTACATCTCAATAGCTTTGTCTTTCCTTTATTCTTGTACGACGAAATGATCATCTCGAAACCAATTTGAAGAGCAATTTTTTTCGCCCAACCAATCGCATCACAATCACTATCGAATATTTCGTCATTGACAAAATAACCACTATAATCAACGCCGTCACCTTCAAATTCTTCCAATATAACGTGAAATTTTTAATTGACAGAATGTTAATAACAGTACCAATAATATTATTATTAAAATTTAAAATCATGCAAAAAAAGCGTCCAAGCGTCCAGAAATTGCGCCTGGACCATGGCAGAGGCGTTCAGCATGGACGCCTGGCCATGGTACAGGCGTCTGAATCGGACGCCCAGACTATGGTACAGGCGTCTGAATCGGACGCACAAACCATGGTTCTGGAGTGCATGAGAGGGTTGTGAGCTAAGTACAATGCCCCAATGTTGTCACAGTGAGCCGTGGTTGGCGACTTCAAATAAACATGGGGGTCACGTAACAACTGTTGAAGCCATAAAACTTCTGCTGCGACGTTCGAAGGTCTCTCATAAGAACTTCTCACTGTGTCGAGGCGAAAGCAACAACTAACGATAACAAACAAGATTGAACTCATGTAGATCTACTTGCTTACTGCGGTTAAACCCCCTAATCTGGTGCCTTTTCTCTAATAAGAGGCTCTTCAAGACCTCGCTTCGTTCCCTTTCTTCATACTTTGTTCCTGCGCCTATCCGACAGGTGAGCAAGCTTTCTATATCACCTTTGTTCTATATTATATGGCTAGTGAATACTGAACTGAGAAATGAAGAATGCAATACCAATTATTTCGCTTTTTCTATAGAAAAACGTAGCACAGAAAACCGGACTATGACCGAACAAGTGAGTCACTCCACACTCTACGTCAAAAGGGAGAAAAGGTTACGATAGCATTTTAATGAGGATCAGACGAAGATTAATGAGGCTCAGCAGGTTTATCAGGTATACTCCAAGACCACGGCGTCGCGCGCGAACTTGTCTCTGACACTCAAAAAAGAGGTTAACATTCGGTTCATTGGATTCCGGGCCGAGCGATGAAGCTTTTCGATAAAGGCCCTGGAGAGCAATCAGCTCACTGATAGGCGCATATAGAGATGGCTCCGTGGAAGTTGCCGTTGGTTTTCTTCCATTCATTTATTCCCAATCAAGGTAGTTTACTTACTTGTTAGAGTCAGGTTTGGAACCCTAAAACGAAGACCAGAAAGAGCATCTATCTCAGCTCGTCCGGAAAGAGGAGCGAGAGAAAGCTGTCTTAGAACCGAGGCTATGATAAAGCACTATGAGGCAACGACAGGCGCTTTTAAGCCCATCCACTTCAAGAGAGAAAGAAGCAAGAAGGGAAAAGTCAGTGACAGTTTTTTCTCATTCGAATGATACCTAGGCATAGGGGCTGCCTATTATTTATTATAATATGGATTGGTGAGCAAACAGCCTTGAGTTGTGAACTGTGATGACAAAGAAAATTCAAATAAGGGCTTATAGTTAGAGTATTGTGGAATTCGACTATAAGTTGAAAGTGCTACCAAGTTTCGCTCTTCTCCCATGATAACGAGATTATTAGAACCTGCCATGCTTATGTAAGACCACTACGATGTGGATCCAATAAAAAAAACTAGGGAAAGCGTGGATGCGAATTCACAGGACGATGTTAACGATTCATCCAACCCCGTCTCAAGCAAGATAAAAGATAGATGTGAGCGGACTCGGAATTCTTTTTACAGATGAACTGTAATAGATGTCACCAAAGGCCGGGCCGGGGGGTGATTCACTTCACTTCTTAAAGTGCCAAGAAGAATAGCTTTCCGATATCTACATTCGAAAATCAGGCTCAGGACAGCGATGAGGATTAGGGGGCGATTATTAGAAATTTGAATTCTGCTTGTTGGAGTACTCAAGTATTCTATAGTCGCATTCTTCTGCTGTCCCAGGAATGAAGTAACTGGTTGGATAGTACCAATTCTCTAAAAGTCAAAGCTTATTTGTTTGTTATTAAAGCCCCCTATTGGTTTATTAAAGCCGAAAAAAGTACCCTCGGGTACCTACCTTTCAAGAACAAGAGGAAAAATCAAGCAAAAGGTACCCGACTTCAAGAACATGAGGGCTCTCGCCCCGACTATTCCTGCAAGGAATAGAGTAAGGGGCTACCTTCTTGTAGCTATACCTTCTAGTACGCGAGCAATCAACGTCTCCAGACGTTGATCCCCTTGTTGCTCTTCATCGCTGCTCTGTAGCTCGCAATTGTAGCTATTCGGTTCTACTTTTACTGTTGTTATTTTCAGAAGTTCTTGACTGCAAGCCCACCCTTCCGGATTTTAACCCGAGGTATGGAGCCATCGTCGATTGCAGTATAGCAAAAGGAATAGAAATAGATGCTCTTCCAAGTGTATCCACTGAGCCTGTTGTTGCTGAGGGGCCTTTCGCTTCCTTGAGAATGGGATAAAAGGTCCCCATTATTTTCCTAAGCTTATGAGGGGAGGCTGTTATCAGCCCCAAAGCATCACTGAGCCTAATGAGAGTATCCTCCCTCAATCGAATCCGATTAAAGGAAGACGTAAAGTCATCCAGTTGGTGACTTACTTCCGGGTGGGGGCCGGCCGGCATTATATAGTTTCAAAGGATTGATTGGCTAAGCTAAGATTCTGTCTGTCCGGCATTCCCAATCTCTTTCTTTTCCGACGTAAGAACCCGATGAGCAAATGGCTTACTCGAAAGCACAAGTCTCACAGCCGAGGCGAGCTGCGCGAAAGAACTCTTTCTTGCCGTAGTTTGCTTTGACCCCGCTTTCAAGTTTCAGGAGAAACGGAATTCAAATAGAACGATAGTACGTGAGCCAGTCAACTTATTTTAGAACGAGTGTTAGGTAGATAGTAGAGTAGCTCAAAACGTCAACCATTCCTATATTACTATCTGCTGCTACGACTAGGTAAGCTCCCCTACCGTTGCTCTGGGAGAAGCAGCTAGATCCATTCCTATTCTTTCTCACCCTAGGGGGCAGAGAAAGTAGTAGGTGAATCGTAGGGCTGGCGCGCCGCCTTCCCTCGCGGAGATTCTACGTTTGGTCATCTTGTGGGAAATTCCCTGTCGGAGGTTGAAATCTGCCTTTTTTCGCTTTTGACAAAGATTGTGTTTTATTTTCCGTGTACCGGGGATACCCATATGAATATTAGGAGCAAGTCCTTACCGGGGCTGCGAGAAGACAGTTGAGTGCTACTTGAGAGAACCGCGAATCGCGGAATGAAGGCAATAGATAGAACCAAGTGCTGAGTGGCTTAAGGCATTGGTTTGCTAAATCGACATACAAGAAGATTGTATCATGGGCCCGGCACGGAAATGAAAGGGGCGGGCGAAATTACGTGAGAGAAAGAACCTCTTTGTGAAGTCCCCCTATTTCAGAGGAGGAGACGATGGAAGCATGACTCTTTAGTGCGATCCGTGGGCAAGACCTCTTCTTTCCTTCCTCTTTCCAATACCACTTGAACACGAACTTGAAAAGGGAAAGATAGCCTTTTTTGCTTTATCCTTTCCTAACCTAAAATAACGCCATGCTTATATACGTAATTCGACCCACTTGAATTCTTTCTTTTTCCTCTATCTTGTCTTTAGCCATTCTCATCCCCTATCGCTCGATCCCTAGTTGCATAAAGTCCCCTGGGCGGGATGAGTTCACTAATAAGAGAGGAAGACTTAGGACTATCTTTAAGAAAAGTAGATAGACCTTAAATCAAGTATTACTTGGTCAGGGCTTCGGGTGGGATGGAGAGTCAACCTTCTCTTGACCGGCTCGGCTTCCCTCACTAGATATGGTGGGATGGGATCTCCTATCTGATAAGAAGGGTTGGCCAGAAGGAAGAGAAGCAAGTGAAAGAAAGAAAGCCAAGCTAAAGCTTCCCTACCCCTATCTTTTATGTGATTGTTTCGCTCCTCTATCTTCCAAAAGGAAAAAGATCTCTGAGAGTTGTTTCCTGAATCCGAAAGAGAGTACTCGGGTTCTCCCAATAACTCAAAATCGTAGCATGCAGCTTCTTTGCCGTTGCGATCGTCATCCAATGCTTGCATAATTTCAACAGGGGCCGTTGCACTCCAGCAAAAGCATCTCCCCAAACGAGTCAGGCCATCTGCAGCTCGATTGCCTTCCCTAAAAATGTGAGATACCCGAAAGTTCATGCTTTGGACAAGGTGTCGCACCCGACGCCATCTGCCAAGGAGGGGCAAAGGAATCGAGACTTGATCTTTTCTAAAAGCAATTTTCGTAGTGGTTGAGCAGAGTTTTTCAGCCCAAAGGTTAAGCGTCTGCTGACCGCCATGTCGTGCCCTTCATGGAGGGCATAGTCCTTTCATACGTCTTTATTTATCTTAATGGCCGTAGAGCTCGCAATCTGGTACCTCTTTCCTAGACTGACCGGTGAAAATAAACGAGGGGCTAGTTCGTTCTGATCGCTATGTGGGTCACCCCGTCGGCTCCTGCGAGTGGGACAGCATCCCGCGGAAGGTGCCTTCCAACATTTATGGTATGGAAGTCTTCTACCGAACATAGCCCTCAGGAGATTCATTCGGGGTCTCAGCTAGCTGCCATGTATATCTCTTCCTGGCTCTGAAACTAGACCTGACAAGGGCGTCGAAGATGCAATCCTCACGAGACTAAGGCTAAGGCTGGATCTCCGACCGTATGTGATGTACTTAGTTAGCGAGCGTCTGACCAGGTTCTAAGATTGAGGGCATTTTACCATCGCTTTTGGGCGTAGGCAGCCCTCTACCATCTATCCCATTGCATTCCATCGTCTCTTACAGGTCCCACCTAAGCAGGAGTGGAAGGAGAAAGACTGACATGGAGAAAGAAAGACGTGCCCCTCAATATATATGGCATTTCCAACCTCACGACGTCTCCTCTTTCATATCCAATGGCGAAGCTGGACGAGAGTGAAAGGTCAATCTTAAGCATTAGGAGGTAGGCTCGGAAGGATACCAATGGGGAAGAAAGCCCGCAAGTGCTGTGCAGGTCTTGAAGAGCCTCAATTCTCAAATTAGCAATGCACATTTTTTTCTGTTTGTAGAATGCTCGCCAATCCAAATTCCTCTCTCTTTTCTTCCAAAAGTCAGTTATAGGATTTAATGATTTATAAAAGAAGATTTATTTTTTTGACTATATGTATTTAGTACAGTCATTAAATTTAAGTTAGTAATCAAAATAGTAAGCAATAGAAAACGGAGAGCAAAGCAAGCAAGTCCGTCTTTTCGGGTTAATGGGCAAGGCCCCACCCAAGGAACTGAGAGCATGAACTCCCGAAAAGAAGCATAATGGGAAAAAAAGTAACAAAGTCGCTTGCCCCAAGCCCCAGAGGAGCCTAAAGCCATTCGACTAGTTGGAAAGGGTCAATGCAATTGAGCTGCTGCTTCCCCTGTTGCGTAACCATATTCACGTGGTATGCCTGATCGTAAGATTCGGGTAAGGTAGTTCACTTCCCCTCCGCTACTTAGTGGAAAGAAGGACAAGAAGCTAATCCAATCCTTACAAAGGTCTTGAAGAGCCTCTTTCTGAGTGATTTGAGCAGCTTGAAACTCTCGTTTTTTCTTTGAATCCAACCTCCTTGTTCTACGCCTCTCATATTCATAAAGGGCTTTCGCCCGCCCCATTCTGACCTCCACGGAATTATAGATCAATGGCTGGCTCGGGCCGTCGTCACCACCTTCTTTTGTCCGCCTTTTGAATGATCGTCACGCTTCTCTTGAGATCGAGATCAGCTTCCCAAGTCAGAACTATCTAAGTAAGAAGGGGGCTAGAAAGAGGCTCAACCCGAAAGCCAGGTCTTGCAGAGCCTGTCACAAGAGGAATCCGCGAGAAGTCGAGCTAGTTCGGGCAGCTTAATTTTCATTCACCAAAGGGACTGGATTCTTCCTCGACCAAAGGGCGTTAAGCACTTGCTGACTCCCATTTCCCCTTACCCTCAGAGGAACAGCTCTTTCAGACCCTCGGTTCGGGAAAGCTTCAGTCCTCTCATCTCTAGAGTGTGTGCTCTAGTTTTAGAGATTCAAAGTCGTCAGAAAGAACTGCTGCTCTTACGTGCTCAGCTCAAGCAAGAAGAAGCTATAAAGTCAAGCCTATTGAATGGTGGCAGAGGGAGTGGAGGTCTAAAAGTCAGAAGAGAACACTGTGCAAAGGGTACGCGACCACAACACGCTGTTGTCCCTTTTTTTTCTTTCTTTTTCTTCGCACTAGGAGTAGCTGTAACTTAGCAATTCGATTGTACTCAGATCGAACATGGCAATGAATGTAAGTGTGCTCTCTGGGCCTTACTTATTGATGACTGATCTACATTCTCAGCTGATGACATTGAATGATTAGGTAACATCTTTCTACTTACACAAGTTGGAAGATTCCATTCACGAAGGAAGTCTTTGAAAAAAAGAATGCGAGATAGAATTGGTTAGCCAGTTTGGTAGCCCCATCTCTTTTTAAGCCGTAATTCTTGCCGCACTAAACAAATGGAAAGAAAGGCTGACGGCTAATAGAGGGGCAAGCTTTTTCTTTCAATAGCCGGCCAAATGACTACAGGATCATCGGTCTACTCTACCTCAATTCACCATTTCGAACCTTATACAGAAGGTTTTTCCGTACCAGCTTCTTCTACCTATACTGCAGTTGAAGCACCTAAAGGAGAATTTGGTGTTTTTCTGGTCACAGTTTAC